>JANBPO010003090.1:15650372-15971622 GCA_024336825.1 Amorphophallus titanum
GCGCAAATATTTCGACACGGTACTCGACATCGAAGGGCGGCCGGTTCCGGGGGCGCAAATTTCGGCGCTCGATGTCAATGGAGACCCGCTGCCGATCTTCTCCGAGGATGGCGGCGCCGAGATCGAGCAGCCGCTTGAGACCAACTCGCTGGGCTATTTCGAGTTCTTCGCGCCCGACGAGACATATTCGTTGCAGATAAGCTATGAAGGCGCGACGACTGTAACGATCAATGGCGTTCAGATATATGACGACGCCGCAGATCGCATCGTCACATCGCGCGCATTGTTGCTCCCTTCCGGTGAGACCAATCTTGTCGTGCCGCCGGTTGCGGAGCGTGCCGGCAAGTTCTTCGCATGGGGCGGGGGTGGCCAGCCCGTTGCGTCGCCCGGCTCGGGGGGTGCCGACCCTACCCTGAGGACAGACCTCGCAGACACGTCGGGAGCTTCCCTGATCGGCGTTTCCGGTGGCGGCAGCGCACAGTCTGCATTCGATGATCGTCCCACGTCGGCGACGATGGCAGGCCCAACGGGCGGCTCCCTGATTGGCCTAAGCAGCGGCGACACGCTACAGGAGTATATTGACGGCGGCAGTTCAAAGGTAACGTACCTTCCGCCGGACCTTACGGCATCTCTCCGCGACATTGAGGCGAAACTCCGCGAGCATCCGACGATCGACGATTACGGCGCGATCGGAGACAGCCAGCTCCACACGGTAGCCGAATGGATCGTGCCGGGCACCTATGGCCGCTATGCGAGCCTTGCTGCGTTGCAGGAGGATTACCCGCACGTCTCCGCGACCACTGACGATGCGAATTGGGCGGCGCTCGAGAAGGCGCAGAGCTACGCGCATTCGTCCGGGTCGGGCTGCATCCTGATCGGGCTGGGGCAATATGCCTTCGCCACGACGCTTGCGCTGACCACGCGCGGCGTATCGATCCGGGGCGTGCAGGGCTTCCGCCAGTTCGGATCGGCCCGTGCGGCTTCCATGCTGGTGTGGAAGGGCGGCGCGGAGCCGATGATGACGGCCAATGCCACGGGCTACACCTTCTCGTGGATCGGCATCAGGAACGAGGGGACCGCGACCGACTGGCTGGAGATCAACAGCGGCGGTCAGACGTTCGTGTTCGATAACGTGTTCTGCCAGCCCGGCGGAGCGCATGTCTCGTTCTCGCGCTCGTTCGTCCGGTCGAACGGCAACCGCTTCGGCTATTCGCTGGTGTGGGCGTGCCGCATCGGTTCGGTCGCGCCGATCCTGTTCGATATCGATGGGCAGGGCACCAGCAATTCCATCACTCCGATCGAGTTCGGCGGCCGCTGCATCTTCGCCTCGTCCACTCAGGCCGTGAAGGTCCTGAACATCAAGGATGAGACGATCGAGCAGGTCATCATGAGGGGCTGTACCTTCATCCAGGACGGCCACGAAATGCTGATTATCGACACGACGGAAAGTCCGCTTTCGTCCTCGATCGATGTTCTGACCTTCTGCGACAACGAGATCGACACCGACATCAGCGGTGGCGCGGATGATGCGGCCTATCGCTTCATGAAGCTGACGAATGTGCGAAGCGCGACGGTCAGCCGCAACAAGATGAATCTCGGCGGGACGAAGACGTATGCTTTCTCGCTGGTCAACAGCCATGTTGTTGCTTGCGAAGGGAATTATTACAACAGCGTCGTGACCGCGTTGTTCGAGGCGGATGCGACATCGACCATCCGCGCTGGCATCAACGGCTTCTCGCAGCGCCCGCTTTTCACCACCATCACGGCGGGGATCACGCGACCGGCCTATGGCGCCTCGATCAGCATCGATGGCCGCCTGCTTTCGACCGGACAGCATGAGATTGTCGAAGTCGGTGTCACGGACAACGCTGGGTACACGATCAACGTCGATAGCTCGGCGCCCGAATGGACCGGCATCGGGCAGGTGTTCACGCTTGTCGTCAGAAACATCTCCGGTTCCGCCATTTCGAACGGCACGCTGGGCGCCGCGTTCAATGCCTCCGCTGGGATGACGGCGCCGGCTAACGGCTACAGCCGCAGCTACACGTTTTACTGGAACGGCACGCACGCGATCGAGATCGGTCGCAGCGGCGTGGATGTGCCGAACTGATGCCCGATCTTATCATCCAGCCCTCCCCCGGCAACGCAGAGGCGGCGCATGCGCCTTTTGGTCTTGCGAGGCTCCCATGACCACCGAGGCCATGACAACGATGCTCCATGAAATGAACGGGTCCCTTGGTGAAATGCGCGGGCAGATGCGTGAGATGATCCACCAGTCAGGGAACACCGCTCAGAAGCTGGACACGATGTACGACAACGTCGCCGACATCAAGGCGCGCCTGACCGACGTGGAATCGCTCCGGGGCAAGGTGGCGACACTCGAGCGGGATGTGGACGATCTAAAATCGGAGCGGGACCGCCGCGACGGGGCGCTGTCCCTCGGCGACCGCATCCTGAAATCCCCGCTGATTGGCTGGATCATCGGCGCGGCCGTGGCCGCGTGGGCGTATCTGAACGGGAGGCCGGCGTGACGCTCGCGACCATCCAGCGCCGCGTCGGCGTCGACCCAGACGGCGCATGGGGCCCGAAGACGGAGGCGGCCATCACCGCCGCGCTCGACAAGGCCGGCGTCCCGGCCGCGCCACGCAAGACAATCGCGGACTTCATCGGCGGGTTCATCGATGCCCACGAAGGCGGACTGTCGCTAGATCCTGCCGACAACGGCAATTATCAGGGCGGGAAGCGCGGGCAGGGGGCGCTTGTCGGCAGCAAATACGGTGTGACCGCTGGGGCTGTTGCTGGCTATCGCGGTATCTCGCCCTATGAGGTGAGCGCGAAGGACATCGCCAACCTGACCCGCGATGAGGCGGTGAAGATCGGCGTTTCGCTCTACTACGACAAGCCGGGCTTCGCGAAACTGCCGATGAACCGGGTCACGCTGTCCGTGATCGACAAGGGCTGGGGCTCCGGTCCCGTTCAGGCGATCAAGCTGCTCCAGCGCCTTATCGGTGTAGCGGATGACGGCAAGATCGGGCCGGCCACGGTGGCGGCCTATACAGCGTGGATCGACCGGACGGGCGAGGAAGCCGCCGCCCGCAAGTGGGCCGATGCCCGCATTGCGTTCGACACGTCGCTCAATCAGCCGCGCTTCATCAATGGCTGGAATAATCGGACGCGTTCATTTTTGCCCGACACTGCCTGGTGGGAGGCATGGGCATGAAGCGCATCTCCTGCTCTACGATGGTTGCCCAGCTCGTGAGTTTCCTCGCGGTGCTGGCGGCGATCGTCGTCCTCGCCCTGGCGTCGTCCAAGCCTGACCTGTCGATCATGACCGGCCTTGTCGGAGTGCTCGGCAGCTTCCGGCCGTGGGGCGCTGGCGAGAAGCATCCGGGAGGTGAGGGGTGATACCGGCGGCGGGAGCACTTGCGGCCGGTTTGATCCGGCGCATCTGGCCATATCTGCTCGGCGGGGCGGCGGTCATCGCCCTTTGGCTCTACGCTGACCGTCGCGGCTACCAGCGCGCCGAAGCCTTCTACACTGCACAAATCGCCCAATTACAGGCCGACGTGCGCCAGAAGACGGCCGACGCCCAAGCCGCAGCGATTGAGTCCGCTCGCAATCAGGAAGCCGCCGCCACGCGCATCACACAGGACGTGTCCGATGATTACCAGAATCGCATTGCTGACCTGCGCGCTCGCTATGACGGCCTGCTCGCCAGGGCTCGAGCCAATCAAGGTAGTGCCGGACAAGCTGGTGTGTCCGGCATTCCCGCTACTCGGTTCACCTCCTCACCCAGTGGCCTCCCAAGGTCCCCATCTAGTGGCCTTCTTTCTCCAGACCGGGTGGCATCCCGCCTTCCAAATCGGGTGGGTCTGCCCTTGGTCCAGGGCGCTTGCACGACTGCTGAACTGGTGATCTGGGATAGCCCCCATCCAGTGACATGCTTGACCCCCCTAGGTCCGGTGGCATCCTCCACCATGCGTGTGATCCGGTGGCGTCGCTATCCCCTCGGTCCAGTTGCCAGTCACCTTCCTCATCCGGTAGCCTGCTATCTCCTTTGATCCGGTGGCTTGCCACCTCCCTTGATCCGGTGGCCTTCGCCACCATTTTGGTCCGATGGCCCTTGCCACCTCAGTCCTCGACTCAGTGGCCTTCTTACCACCCCTGGTTTGGCCATTCTGCCCTTGTGATCTGGTGGCGCAAGCCACCTTACCCTCATAATCCGGTGGCCCCGCTTCCTTTCGCATCTGGTGGCACCCGCCACTATTCCTCATCCGATGGCTCTCCCCCTCTTGAACCTGTGGCACACACCATCCACCATCCGAGGGTGCCTTCAAACTCGTGAACCGGTGGCCTGGCATCGCTAGGCATCCGGTGGGCATCCGACCCTTTGATCCGGTGGTCTTCGCCACCACCTTGATCCAGTGGGCCTGCCACCCTCCTTTGCTGCTGATCTGGTGGCTCTTCACCTCCCCTGGTCTGGTGGCTTGGCCACCTTTCCTCCTCATCCGACAGTATTGCCACCACTCGATCCGGTGGCATCCCCACCTTCTTGATCTAGTGGGGATCTCCTCTCAGCTCTGTGCCTTCACCGTGCGCCCGTGCTTTCCATCTGATGGCTCGCAATTTCCCTTGGGGTGCTGCCACTCCTGTGGACAATTTTACTTTGGGTTACGTCACTCCTTGTAGATGCGTACCCGCTTTACCCCTTCCGCATCCGAGTCCGGGGGAGATGTTGTCGAATTTTTGCCAAAATTACACGCATATTAAAATACAAAAGGAAGCAACAAACAAATGAGAGTGAGAGACTCCGATTGTCTTCCCGCCCTCGTCTCTTCTGGTTGCTCGCCGGCGCCCCCCTTGCCGGCCATGGAGGGTGTGGCAAGGGAGGGTCCCTTCTCTTCCAGATAATTCTGAAGCTGGCAGTGTTGAAGTTGTGGTCGCTCCGCGGAAGACATATGCTCAAATGCTATTGGAAGCCTAGCCTCGGCTGAGAGTAGCTGTCCAGGTGAAGCCTCCGGCGTACACTGATCAAGGCGAACCTGCAGTCTTCTTCTCCCAGGAAGAAATCAAGGCTTCATGTTTGCAGCTGCAGAACGCTATAATTGCCAAGTGTTCGTATGGTTGACCTTCGATCCAGATGTTAAAGCCTGTCTTTCTTAGCGGTTCCATCTATGTTTAGACTTCATCGTTAGTCGGATGAATACCAGGCACATACTGATCCGATTGGGCTGCGAAGTAGATTTTATCAAAGTTCTTCTCCAAAAGAATTTGTATATCAAGGGATTTTTGTTCCGATTTTTCAAATGGTCACATGATTTTGATTCGACTCTGATCCATCGACAGTTCTGGTGTGGATTGGTTTTCCTTCACTTCCAGTCAATTTCTATCAGGAAGATATGATAAAAAGATTTCATTCCATTAACAAAAAAGTCATGTACAAGTGTGTCAAAAAGAAAAGAAAAAGTACAAATCACTCCGTCGGTCCCTCTCCTGGGCCGCCATTGTCGCCTGAACCCTCATGCCGCTTTGCTGGCGGCTCTGTGGCACTGCTCTCCTCCTCTCGGCAATGTCGTGGCTCCTCCTTCTCCTCGTTCCTCTGGTAGCCGGAGGAGCTGGTGAAGTAGCCTCGGAACCCACTGCTCGGCGCAACGCTCTGGCTCCTGCTGGCATCCGACCTCTTCCCCAGAAGTCGGAGGGCATCCTTCAGTGCCACTATCACTCCCCTCATCTTAAAAACCTGCACTCGCAACTAATCTCGCTCGCTCCTCAGTCGCGTAACATCTGCTCTCAGTCGCTCTGTCTCCTCTCCTGCACCACGGTGAGCCGCTCCTGAGCTCAATTGTGCCACCTCTGTGCGAAGGTGGGTCACCTCCACTGCCTCTGCCTGGAGATGCTCTGCCTCCGCTCTGGCACGCTCTGCCTCCGCTCTAGAGTGCTCTGCCTCTGCTCTAGCGCGCTCCGCCTTGGCCAGTGCTGTGGTCAGCTCTCTCGCCTGCATGAGCATTCAGCATAGTTAGGCATCATCATAAGGCCTTTAAGTCTAAGGAACTCGGTTTGGTTTTGCTTACCCTCTCCACGAGAGTAGCCTTGGCCTCCTCAGCCCGAGCAACCGCCCAAGCAAAGTCTACATCTCGCTCAGCTCTGCCTCCCGCAGGCTGTGATGAGGAGGATGGCGCATCCAGTGCCTGACGCTGCGCCCCCTCGGCTCGCTGCATTTAGAAGTCAAGGTCAGTTTTATAGCATAAGCATAAATTAAGTCTAAGGTTCAGGAAAGCTCACCAGAAGGTCCAATGTGCGCTAGAGGTCATCCCTCTGCTGCACAGTAGAGTGGAGGAGGCCCTGGAGCTCCGCAATGCGTCCCTGGGGGTCTAGCTGCATATAGCAAATCATGATGTAAATGCATTTAGGAATAATTAAGTAATTGAAAGAGCATGAGTTTAGAAGTTCATACTAACTGTCGGACGCCACGGAACACCTGATCGTCGTACCTCTGGGCGTAGGCCTTCAAGTAGGCCTCATCGCTGGTCGCTCGGGCCTTTACCACCTGACCCCTCCGTGTCCAATCGCATACCTGGTCAGGCACCCGAGTGGTCCAGTCGATGTCGCCACTGAGTCCCTTCGAGGACCACCCGTAGCGCTCATCGTCTCGAGCCGAAAATGCCATGTCTGGCTGGTGAACTCCCCTCGTCCTCATGATCAGTTGATGATGCAAAGGCTCGATGATGTTCAAGCAGTGTAGCTAGAACTCTCACCCGGCGTACGCCTGGGCCACCTCTACCCAGGGCTGCCCCTCGTGACCCTCATCACGATAAGGCATCCAGCGTACCTAAAAAGGGCCATCGAGTCAATGTCAGCATTTAGACGAGCATTTGAAGAAGCATTTGGAGCATATAAAGAGTTTTGAGTTTAGAATTTACCGATCCGTAGGGGAATGTGTCTATATCATCCTGGATCTCCCGCACTAGGCGTCGGATCGATCCCATGTCTCTAGCCACCACCCACCGTCTCGCGATGGGGATCCACTCCGGGTGTCAGCTGAGGCGGCACTCACCGAGCGGGTACGTTCTACACTTCCCCTTTGTGAATTATGTTCTTATTATATTAAAATGCAGTTGACTAATAGTGAAATGCATGTGTGCAAGTGACAGAGCTGACTGCTGCCATCGGTGAGAGTGACCAGCTACGGGAGGAGCTCGTGCTGGCACAGGACGAGGCCGCCCGCTCGCGTGAGGAGGTGGCCCGTCTGCGTAGAGAGCTGGAGTAGAGTGCCCTCTCATGAGAGTTGGTGGAGCGAGACCAGATCGAGGCGCAGGCGGAGGCAGCCTGCCTGCAGGAGTAGCTGGCACGAGGCAGACCTTCAGAGTCGGTGGAGTTCGCGATTCTCTGAGCGGAGCTTGAGCGACTCCACACCACGACTTCGGAGCTAGAGCATTTTCGACAGGAGGCGTTCGAGCTTCGCGGCGAGGTGCGAGCTTACCGGCAGATGAGTCGGTCGCGCAGCATGATGAGTGGCAGCCATGCAGCTCTGAGCGGGAGTCATGCCACTCACGGCTTGGTTGGACAGTTCCTCGTAACTTCCTCTCAGCGACAGAGGAACGAGGAGGAGGACCGACGCCGACGTCGAGAGAGAGAGGAGGGAGCTACCTCTGCGATGGGCCTGCCATCGAAGAGGCAGGAGGGTGGAGGGGACAGTGACAGGCCAGAGGGTGGGGCCTGATCTACTTTTGTACTTCCTATATGCTCTGTACATGACATGATATGATAGTGGCAGTGGTCTAGTTTTATTTTTTTCTTCCTTTTCTCCTTTTTTTGTGAATTTTCTTATGTGATGTATGCATGTATGAAAATGTGGACGACTCACGGGTGAGACACGTGGGAGGGAGTAAGGTATGCCGACCCAACGAGAGAGACGATGCGAGTGGAGAGAGGCACATTGACCCTATGAGAGAGACGAAGCGAGAGACGAGAGACACGCCGACCCTATGAGAGAGACGACGCGAGTGGAGAGAGGTACGCTGACCCTATGAGAGAGACGACGTGAGTGGAGAGAGGTACGCTGACCCTACGAGAGAGACGTCGAGAGTGGAGAGAGGTACGCCAACCCTACGAGAGAGACGACGAGAGTGGAGAGAGGTACGCTGACCCTACGAGAGAGACGACGAGAGTGGAGAGAGGTACGCCGACCCTACGAGAGAGACGATGAGAGTGGAGAGAGGTACGCTGACCCTACGAGAGAGACGATGAGAGAGGAGAGAGGTACACCGACCCTACGAGAGAGACAACGCGAGAGACGAGAGGCACGCCGACCCTACGAGAGAGACAATGCGAGAGGAGTGATACGCCGACTCTACGAGAGAGATGACGAAGAGTGAGAGGTACGTCGACTCTACGAGAGAGACGATGGAGAGTGAGAGGTACGTCGACTCTACGAGAGAGATGACGGAGAGAGCAGAGGCACGCCGACCCCACGAGAGAGACGACGTGAGAGACGAGAGGGCGAGTTTCAAGCAACACAGCAAAGGAATGTGCAGTTGCATTTAGGCCGCACAAGGCTTATGCGGCTAGGTGTGGACCGCATGTATTGGCTGTGCGGCCAGAAACAGGCCGCATGACTTGATGATCTTTTAATACATGTGCGGTCAATAAAGGGCCGCATAAGAGTATCGGTGGTTGTCTGGATTGGTCGGTTTAGGTGACTGGCTGTGGTCTTTTCCTAGACTACGACAGTACCCTAACGACTTTATCTAGAAGCTACCATTGTCCTTGTCTTTGGTTGCATAGCAGTTGTCTCTTGACTGTTGGGTTCCCTTAGTAGTTGATTGATGGATTGCTCTGCCCAGAGTGTGGTCGTTGTCCTCCGCCGCTTGTGTTCTTGGTGGTTCTGCTTGCTTGTGCTGCGATGGCGGTGGATGTGTCTGTGTGTTGGTGTCGCGTCTGGTTCCCGTCAACCCGGGTTGGCCTAGTGGTTGATAGGAAGCCTTGTCATGTCTCGACGGCCTTGTCCAACTCGAGACATCAATTCTGGATGATTCGAGGTGCTGTTCTACCTCGATTTATGTGTCCAGGTGTGCTGAGGGTTCTCCGTGTTCCCTCAGGTCTCCGTGTTTCAATTCTCGCGGAGCGCTATTTTCCCTGGCTTAGGATTAGACCGATTGGCGGCTTGTCCCACCACGTGTGACGATCCTGACTTAGAGTCGTAGGACTCAGGGACCGTTGTAGTTGTGGGTCTAGTTTACCTTGCCCAGTGTGGTCGACAGTGTTCTATGCTACTGTGGTGTGCGTAGTACGGGCTATTTGTACTTCGACGCTTGTGCTTCAGAGTCTTTGGGTTTTGTGGCTCCTTTTTGGTTGGTGCCTTACGGCGCACCTGGGGCGTGACGGCTCTTGTAGCGGGACACTTCTCCCTGAGACATAGTTTTTAAGCTAGTTCCGAGGGCCCCTGACTAGGCTGTAGCGTCCGCGGGGGGGAATACTAGCTAGAGGCCTGGCTTGTGGTCAAAAGCTAGTGTGTGCACACGGAGTCAGGGGCGTTGGACTCACGTTGACGGGCGTGACCCTGACTGGACCTTGCAGTGATAGTTTCCACGTGGACCTGTGACTTGGCCTCAGGAGTGGTAGCCCACGTTTGGCTGGTTGTCGAGGTACTTATGGAGTGAGTTGTGGTGCAGCGTAAGACGTCAGTGGATGCAGTTGGCCCCTCCTCTTTTGGGTCACGTGTTGTGTGACTCTCGATGTTTCTCGTGCGTCGTGACCTTCTGGGTCACCCCTTCTGGTTGCTGTACTCAAGGTCGGCGTCCTGTCACATGTGTGACATTCTTGTCATGCACGTGGTAGTGCGCATGAAGTCCTCATCGTGATGTTTGTCGTGTCATCGGTCGTCTGTCTAGGTTTTTTCTAGGCTTTCTTGTGTCCTGGCCAGTCTCCTTTTGGAGCCCGGTGTCGCGTCGATTGTACGGTAAGCTTCTGACTTCTTTGGTTCAGAGCTCACCCTTCTGTCTTTGCTTGTTATGGTTCCTTGCATCGACAGTTCGGCAACTCCTGACTCTGTTAGCTCCGAGCCACTCTTCTGCCCTTGCTTGGAGTAGTTTAGGGTACCGAGGTTACTTCGGTAGCCCTTCGTCCTTCCCCTCTTCTTTAGCCTATTCCCTACTACTGCTCCCTGTTCTGTTTCCTTTACAGCTTTGTAGTTAGCTTTCTTGATTTGCTACTGCCTGCTATTTTAGCGTGTTACTGCGTGTTTTTCTCGGTGGGGATCCGCGTGACCCCTACTGAGCCAGTGACACGAGGCTCACCCTGAAAGTAGCACACGAACCTGTGAAGTAGGGATAGAGGAAATGGAACAAGCTCACAAACCAATTCAACCCACAACACCAGGATTTTAAGGTGGTTCGGTTGTAGACCCACAACCTACGTCCACCCCTCACCAAACCCAGTGAGGCTTTCCGACTAACATACAGCTTGAACCGCTGAGCAACACAGCTTGCTTACAAAGTTGAGCAACACAGCTTGCTTTCACAGCAGAGCAACACAGCTTGCTATCACAGCTGAGCAACACAGCTTGCTAACACCTAGAGGATATGATCCTCTCTTCCTCTGAAGCCACAGAGGGAACCCGGTCCCTGAACAGGGGATCGGAAAGGCTAGATGGAATGATGATAGATGAACCGAAATCAAAAGGAAAAGATACTGCTAGGCAGTGGTGAAACAAGTGACAATATAAACACCAGCTGAAGAATAGATCAGGACGAGGGAGCTGGTGGCTGCATCTACAAGATTAGATCCAAGGACCTTTTTCTTCAACCACCGAAAGACTGCAGGATTGTCTTCTTTCATAGGGTTGCTCTCTCTTCTTCTTCTTCTCTAGCAACGCTGGACTAAGGTCTACAGGCATTAGGCTGCTCTCACGCTTTCTTGGGAATGTTCTTGGTGGATGCTCTATAGCGTGGGTGAAGCATGTGACAATATAAACACTAGCTGAAGAATAGATCAAGACGAGGGAGCTGGTGGCTGCATCTACAAGAATAGATCCAATGACCTTTTTCTTCAACCACCGGTAGACTGCAGGATTGTCTTCTTTCATAGGTCTGCTCTCTCTTCTTCTTCTTCTCTAGCAACGCTGGACTAAGGTCTACAGGCGTTAGGCTACTCTCACGCTTACTTGGGAATGTTCTTGGTGGATGCTCTATAGCGTGGCAATTGATGGACGATAGCTTACTTCTTCAGTTGAGGAAGCTTGGTATATATAAGATGACTAGTTGAAAACCCTGGGAATATTACGCGCCAAGAAGTCTTCTGTTGGACTAGTGGATCAGCAAGAATATTCCCTCCAAAACTCCCTTGAAGCGTGCACCAGGAGGTGAGAGCCAGAGCGTCTTCTAGTGCGAGTACCATGTGTGATGGTGGTGGTCAACAAGAGGAAGGTGACCATATCCCGTGACATTTAATGCACTACTTGCTGTGAACTTCTTATTGGTTGATCCCAACTAAGTACAAGGATAGGTACTAAGGCAGACAGTGAGGAGGAGCAGACCAGATTTCCCTTTAGACAGCTTTAGATATTTGCATTAAATCTTCCTCAGATGTGTAGTCTTCTCATTCTGCTAAAGATGTACTTTTCTACATACTCTGTCTGGTTGGACAGCCCCATTGGTTGACAGCAAGATAGTGGTAGACTGTGTGGATAGGCAGACAATGAAGACTTACACAGTGGTAGACAGAAGTGGCTCTCCAGTAGGATTTCTGACAAAACCATCTCCAAAAGGTAGACAAGTGAATGAAAAGATGGTAGAGCAAAGGTCAGACCTATGGAAGTGGTCCAGACCCCAAAATCTTTTATTTTAATGATTTACGGTACCATTTTTCTCTCTCTAGAAGGCCCACTTGATCTGCCAGACAATAGGCATGATTGCTTCTGGAAGAACAAGAGATTGAAACTCTTCTAAACTCAATGTCTTTTCAAGTGATTTCAACAAACAGAATAGTTTTCAGAGATGAAGTTTTTTAGCAAATGCATGGAATTTGAAGTTAGAATTTTTTCAGAATGTTTTTCAAAGAAGCTATCTCTTAAACAATGGCAGAGATTGCAAGATAGAATTTTTGTGAATAAGAGGAATAGATGTTCAAAATCAGATTCTTTTGAGTAGAACTCCTCCAGCAAGTCCATAATGTTCCAAGAATATTTAGAAATGTAGAGAAGACAACAGATATACAAAACTCTCAAGGTGACTAGCCGAAGGGTAAGCCAAGTTTAGCCAATATGACCATGAAGCAAAAGGTTTTGGGGATTGTGCAGGACTCTGAGCGGACAATGGCTTTAAGAAGGATTCAAGGGGTAGCAATTAAGGGTAAATCTCATAAAAGAAGGAACATGAAGACCATGGCACTCTCCCTGTGGGACAATGCAGTTCAAAGCTTTTTCAAATAGGACTAAATACACTTACTCCCCCTTAATGGTTCTAAAGGCATTACGTGCAAGAGCCGATATCATATGAGTAAGCAAATGTGTGCTCTAACTCCTCCAAGTTGAATGCATTGAAACATTAGCTTAGTCATGATGAAAGCACTATGAATTAAAAATCGATTCTCCAAGCAGTTGCATGAGTATGCAAGGAGACATAGTGTAGTCAACATGTATTAACTGTGTCGACCTGTTATGAATAGAGGTCGAAGCACAACAATTTCCCAGAACATTTGTTTGAATAGAAATGCACTGATAGGTCGATGCAGCATGGACAGAGTGTCAACATAGTGCGTTTCATAGAACAATGATTTCTGATGAAATGAACTATGAGGTTGATGCAATTGATAGGAGTACTGACTCACTTTCTCTAGCAAATGAGATTTACAAGAATTGTGTTTCTTTTTTAGCACAAAATAGGGTGTGCAACCACTTCAAATGAACTTTGGGAGTTGGACATAATTGATGAGCACTAGTTCATGCATGAGCAGATGGATGCATGCATTGACTCCCCTTATCTCAAGGAATAGTCTTTCTCAACAGTTCATACAGCATACTATACTCCCCTCACTCAGTGCACTGAGATACCAACAATGGCATAAAAAGTGTACAGGGTGTTATTAAGCTATGCTCATGAAATTCTAAGCTATTCTTTATGAGAGTTGACTCATGATACCTGGCAGAGAACATAGGTCCGAAGACCACCATTACGCATGGGGATAGTTTCCAGACAACCTTAACCTGACCTTCCACATATTGCCATTTGATATACCATAGAGTCATGTATGAAAATGCAGCATGCAATACAACTGACATATGCAAATTTAAAGATAAATGCAACAAATTTTCAAGATATCTAATTTATTCAGAGGGAAGTTCTTCAAAGCATTAACTAGAATGATGGAAACAAAAATGGGATAAAAATAGAATTGGGGTTTTACCCACTACCGGTGCCTTGATCTTATTGAACCCCTTTTATTTTTATTTTTCCTCCTTTTCTTCAAGGCACACCTGCAAAATAGATTCTCATTTTGCATTCAAAGGTACCCAAGACTTCTTGGGTCCTTGTGAGTTAGCACCACTACTTGTAGATGATCTCAAATGGTTTGGAGAGGGCCGTGTTTGGGATAGATAGATCATGAACCAAACGGTCCACACTGGGCCATCTAGATGGATGAATAGCCCCCAAGGGACCGTTCACTGTTCAAAGCAGTCAATGGATGATCATCCAGATTCAGATAAAATGCACACATTTTTTTAATGCTATGCATGATTTATTATGAAATGTATGACTAATCAAAGTTTAAATGCATGCAAGGAAAGCGCAGGACCCGGATCTCCTGGCTCCAGGTCTAAGCAGTGTACCTCGCACTGCCAGACTTCCAGCGGGAGAGGCTCACCGCGATGGGGTTCAACGAGTTCCTCAGCGCGGAGGTGACGCGGCTTGACACCACAGTCACATACGCCCTGCACGACCGATGGGATCCGGTGAGCCAGACGTTTCTCTTTCCGTGTGGCCACATGGTCCCGACATTGGAGGACGTCGTGTGCATCATCGGATTGTGCGTGCATGGAGCGCTGGTCAGCGGGAGGACCTTCTCTGACTATCGAGAGCTCGCCCAGAGGCTACTGGGCCTAGAGCTGCTGCGACCGGAGTGTCAGTCGACGACACTGATGAGGGTGAGGCAGCAGGAGAGTCTTGGCCTACGAGGAGCTGGGATCGCCATGGGAGAGCTACCGGAGCAGCACCTCGAGAGGCTCGTGGACTGGGTACGGCCACGAGTAGCAGCTGCAGCAGGACCGGAGGCGGGCATTGTGTTACGGAGGTTCTTGATGCTGCTTTTCGGGAGGCTCCTCTTTCCCACTCAGGCAGACGTCGTCAGTTGCTGGCTACTGCCCCTACTAGAGGACATCGACCGAGTTGGGGACTACGCCTGGGGAGGGACAGTCCTAGCTTTCCTATTCGACACCCTTAGCTCCACCAGCCGATGCACGATGCTCGGCGGGTTCTCACCTCTGCTCCAGGTACGACTTGTTTCCTAAATGATTATGCAGTTGTTATATGAATTCTATATGCTGACATTTAATGAAATGCAATGTAGATGTGGGCCTATGTGCACCTCCCAGGCTGGGGAGAGGAGAGGAGACCTACCCGGAGCGACTGCCCATCATGAGATGGTGGACGGAACCACGGGAGGTCGGATCCCTACGACGCCAGGTCCGGGCGATCCAAGATGACCTCGACACCTTGCACTACGCCTCAGCAAGGTTCTGAACTTAAACTTTGTGCTAATGCAACTATATGCTCTGTACGCTGATGCACTTTGCCTATTTGACAGGTCCGGTGGACTCCCTACCAGGGTGAGGGGCACGAGGGCCAAATGTGGGTCATGGCGGCCCTGGCTTACGCGGGGAGGGACATCTGGCTCCGCTGCATGAATGTAGTGGAGCCCCTCTACCACCGACTCGTGATGAGGACCATTGGGGCCCACTGGGCAGCGATCGACTTTTCGGCGCCTGAGAAGCCGGAGGAGCGGGTCGGTCCGCACGCACGGGGCCTGGCGATGGAGACCGACTGGACTGCTCGAGCAATCGAGCAGATCCAGGACTGGACAGCACTCGGGCGAGTGGTAGCCACCCGAGCAGAGAGCAAGGAGGCCTATCTAACGGCCTACGCCCGGTGCTATGGAGACTAGGCCTTCCGTGGCCCTCGATGACCGGTATGACTCTGATTAGTAGGGGCTGATCTATTCACCCCTCCCCTCTAGATCCGCCTATCACCATCTAACAAGAAGGAATGATAAGGATAGTGCATCAGTGAGCCGACTGCACTTAGGATGGTAGTCATGGGTTGTCTAGTCCCATGACGGTTGTGGTCTGCATCTTCAGGGGAGCATCACCATAGTCCCCAGATTTAGAGCATGGACCTTTGGAGCCGACTCTAGGTGTCGACTCTGTGATTCCACGATGATTCATAAGTAAACGTCGACTCTGGTAGCTAGCCTTGTACCCAGATAACAAAGGCACACAGATGTTTCTACTTTCACTTTCGCTGGTGCGTGTGTACGTCCCGCTTCCATTGTAAGGTACGTCCTCCAATTTTGAACTCATTATGTCATATATATTCGTTATATATATTCGTGAGGTTATCCAACAAGTGGCATTAGAGAGGAAGGTTTGCCACAGTTTAGTTTGTCTAATTCATGGTGGATTTTTCAGTGGTCCCGATGTTCTCCATCCTCGTGTTAACGCGTGCATACACGTAACGCGATGTCTACCTGTTGGATTCATAGTATAAGCAGGTGCCACAAAAGAAGTCGTGAGTTATGATGACAATGACGATGGACAACTGTCCTGTTTTCCCAGAGAATGGCTCCATTCCGAACATGTGGGTTTGAATCCCATGGGAGACTGTAACTTCTCGGTGCCAAATAATAATATGAGTGTACTGCGAGTACGTCGGGGGGGGCTCATCCCATGACGCCAGGTCACTGATGACAACCATGGGAAGTGCATGAGCATTCGGGATAGATAGCCTGGATCTTTGTGCCAACGCGATGTCAGGTTTGACTATTGGAATGGTGTGTGCGGCAAGCACGGCAAGTGCCAACGCCTTGCCTCCACCTGCAATGACTGATTTCACCTAGACTATCATGTCGTATGCAGTCACGACATCAACCAGTCAGCGATAGGCATATTACACAAAGGCCACCATCGACCAACTAAGGGCACCGAAGGTGTGTCAGACCAACAGCTGCATGCTATGATAGCCTTTGTCGCCATCTAGCCAGTGAGTGAAATTTTGCATGTAACTCGAGCACCAACAGGTGGGCTTGCGACTCAGGTGATGTCGTCACCAATAGGTTGGGAACCTTACCATTGATCGTAGTGGCAACCTTGATAACTTTTTGGCGACCAATGATGTAGTAGTGGGTACAAAAGCTTGGGCGCCCCCTCCAGTGGCAGAAACCACCACGACAGTAAATAGAGTCGTCGAGACGACCTAATTAACACCCCACGAACCATACCAAGGATGGATTTCGATGACCAAATGTAGGTTCTGTGCACTGTTTTGAGCAGCAATATGATGTCTGTGGAATCATGGAATGAGTCTATTGGTGCCTATGCATGTTAGAGATTGTGGGACTCTGGGAGTCTGGCAACTCACTTGGCGACCACGATGGAACTTATAGTTTCATCATGCACCACTTCTGTACCTTGTACTGATAACTTCCTTCGGAAGGGAGGTGGTGGTTTGATGATATTTTTGACTTTTATTGCATTTGTGTAATTTAGATCATGCTTAGGGTGTATTCTTAAGATTTTTACATTTCCCCCCTGTCTGATATGAATTCATTTTAAGAAGAAGTTGGCCTCAAGGCCGAAGACCTTTAAACAAGTGTGGGTCCCTAAGAGTATCCAACTTGTTCGCTACATGGCGCAAGTCTGCTACCACTCCGAGCCTGCCAAGGCGAAGGAGGAGAATGAAAGGGGCCTGGCCTCGAGAAGAGAAGAAGTTGTCACGGATCCTCCGCACCGTCCAAGCTTCAGGGCATGCGCCCGACAAGCTATTGTCCCCACACTGGGGAGAAGGTTCGAGTAGCCTGGCTGGCCTACATCCCTCCGGTAGGAGGTCGATAGTTATCCCCCATCCTACATCGGGAGCGGGGCCAAGAAGAAATGACCAACCTGGTCAGGAACTATTTTAGGGGTCTAGGCAATCCCTCAGTAGGCCAACAATGGCTGCTACAAGCAGCCATGGTAGAAGAAGAAGGCCGCCCACCAACGGCAGTCGAAGAAGAAGAAGAAGAAGAAGAAAGAAGAGTGACGTCGTCAGTGGACGACAATGGGTATGAGAGCGGCTTGGAGGTTGAAGCCGATGAAACCTCCCCTCGATGGGAAGAAAGGAAAAGAATCTCCGTATTCGAGAGGTTGACCTTCCCGAAGCATGTAAAGAGGAGGGTCCGCCGACAAAAGAGAAGAATGCAAGTTTTCACTTACAACATGGCTGGGGTGTTTGGACGATATGGAAGACTACCTTACGAGCTTCAGGAGCAGGCTCCGTTGGACAAAAGACCAGGGCCGAATACCTGAAGGGTGGAAGCCGCAAGGAAAATGATGGCAGTAGCTAGGAGAAAGCAAGACCTATCTCACCACTTGCAATTTGATGAAGCCACCGTTCTAACTGCCAATGTGGTGACGACAGAAGAAGAAGATGTGCTGCTCGACATACTACCCTAAGGTGCATCAGGGGAAACAATAGAGGCCATCCCCAACACAGTGGCCATGGACCCGGCAGTGCTGATGATGCTTCAAAGGTACCGACCGGAGATAGAGCTACTGAAGAAATAACTAATGGACAAGATAGAGCAGTCTTCAGCCTCCAAGCAGCCCGAGATGTCGGGCGAATCATCACGGGGAGCTGCCAACCCAAGCGACTTCCCACCACTCTACACCTTACCCCAGCTGGCACAGCGCTGCTTGGCAAGTACACAACAGTGCACATCATAGCTACTGATGCCGCCAGTGCTATCGCAGGTGCACCACACACCCCAGGCACCTCCACTATTGCATCTTCCTTCACAGGTGACTGCTTTGGTCACTCCATACCTGCAGTCAACACACTTCTACCCAGAACCGGTCAATCCGACCACCATAAACAAGCTGATGGTGGAAAGGATGATCGAGCTGAAGCTTGCCGAAAGAACTGAAGGCGACTACATCGCATTTGATGCTCACTGGGTACCATACCCGCCACACCATGCTGCGAAGCGGCTCCCTCCTAAGATCAGCAAGCCGCCTAAATTTGTCAAGTTCAACGGGAAGGGATCCCCAAAAGAACACGTCACCTACTACATGACCGTCATGGGTGATCTAGCTGCCGATGAGTCATACTTGCTAATGTTTTTCGGGTCTTCGCTGACGAGGCTCACATTTGAATGGTATTCAAACCTCCCGATCGGGTCGATCAGCGGCTGGCCAGATATGCAAACCTTTTTATTTAACCCCCCACCCTCTCTCTCTCTTCTCTCATGCCATCTCTCACTCTCTCTCCCGTTCTCTCTCATTCTCTCACCCTCTCGGCTCCGACTGCAGACGGAGGCGACCGTGGGTGAGGTGACGACGCCGGGAAGCTGCTGAGACGCGTGGTGGAGCGAGGATCGATGCGATTTTGGCGCGATCCCGAACGGTGGATTCAAAGCCGACAGTTCGGTTCGCGTGGTAGTTTTCGACGCGGTTTAGTCGCCTCAGCGCTCGATTTCTTCGGCAGAGGTAGGGAGACAGATTGCTACTTCGTTCTGCACGTTTTCCCTACTCCTGTGCGCGGTTTGGTGCTCGATCGGGGGAGATCGGGCTGGTTTAGTGAAAACCATAATTTTTGAGGTTTGTAGGGTTCGCCGGAAAATGGCAACCATTCTTAGCTTAATTAGTGTCAAAACGACCAATGGGATATCATGATCCCATTCCCGTAAGTTTCGTGTCGATCGGTTGTCATTTGGGGCCGATAGGAGTCCGGCAACTCCGGTGACTCATTTAGGGTCAATTCGTCGGAATCGTCCCGATCTCACGTTTTAATGCGTGCATGCGGTGTTTTTAGCCTCCAGGAGTGTTGTATCGTCGTGTGGCTTTGTTTCCCCTGCGCTTCGGCGTGAATGGGGCGTGGAACGGGCCGATTCGACCGTTCCCCTGTTTTGCTCACCGGTTCGATGTAACGATCGTACTAGAGACCATCACTTGTGTGACGGCCCCTTGATAGACCATCACAGTCGTTGGCCGTTTTGGGTCTTTTGAGACTGGGTTGGTGTGACGGACCAGCATAGGACCATCACATGGCTGTAATGCGCCTATGGTGGTGTGTTACGTTCTGGGTGTGACGGACCAGCATGGGACCGTCACATGGCTGTAACACGCCTGGCTTGGTGCATTACGTGTTGTTGTTTCCGAGGACTATGGCTATCAGTCCCTCGACGACCGTGTCTGCCATGAAGATCGGGTTAGTCGATTAGCCCTAACGGACCTCTCCATGTGTGTCACATTATGTAACGCCCTTGGCCTGGTGCGTTACATTGTTCGTGTTAGGCTTTTAGGCCCGTTGGCCCTGACGCCCATGTCCTGGCGTGTCAGGTGGTGTAACGTGCCTTAGTTGGTGCGTTACATCGTTCGAGTTGTAGTTGTAGGCCTGTCTGCCCTGACGTCCCTACGCTGGTGCATCAGAGCAGGTAACGCCCCGATAGACGTGCGTTATAGTCCTCTTGTTGGCCGTAATAGCCTACGCTGTTCGTTGTTCGATTCGGTGTTCTATTCTATGTGTCCGTATGTCTTAGTTTTCTGCTCTAGGGCGGTGTCTGTGTGTCGTTGGTTTCTAGATCAGTCGGTTCACGTGGCTGGAAGTGGTCTTTTCCTTGACTATGATAGTTCCCTAACGACTCAATCTAGAGCTGCCAGTGCCTTTGTCTCTAGTCTTGTAGCGGCTTTCCTTGACTGCCAGGTTTGCGTAGCGGTTGAGTGATAGTTCACTCTGCCCAGAGTGTAGTCGTTGTCCACCGCTCCAGTTTTTGCTTGTCTTGGCTTGATCTCGTGGTTTGCCCGTGACCCGTGGGTGTCTGTTGACATCCTATGAGGACAATGGCCCATATGTGATCGTTCATTTTATTGAACCACATTTTCTTTTCTTCTCCTTGATTTATTCAATTAATGAAATGCATAAAATAAAATGAATAACCAATGCAATTATCCTAAAATGTATGCAGGGAAAGCGTAGGACCTAGATTTCTTGGCTACAGGTCCAGGTAGTGTACCTCGCTCTGCCTGACTTCCAGCGGGAGAGGCTGGCGGTGATGGGATACATCGAGTTACTGAGCACTGAGGTCAGCCAGTTTGACATATCGCTCCTCTATGCTCTACACGACCATTGGGACCTAGTGAGTTATACGTTCCTCTTCCTGTGGGGCCACATGGTCCCCACGCTAGAGGACGTAACTCGAATCACTGGCCTACGTGTGCATGGGTCTCTGGTCAGCGGGAGGACTTACCCCGACTACCGGGAGATGGCCCAGGAGCTACTAGGGTTGGAGCTGCTGGACCTGGAGTGGCAATCGACGATGCTGACCAGAGTGGCACTCCAGGACAGCCTCAGGCTGAGGCAAATAGGGATTGCGACCAGTGAGCTTCCCAAGTAGCACCTCCAGAGGCTTGTGGACCGAGCCAGACCAAGAGTTGTAGCAGAGCCAGGAGCAGAGGCGGACCGGGTGCTGAGGAGATTCCTGACTCTCTTCTTCAGACGGTTGCTAATTGTGACGAGAGCGGACGTCAAGCTGCTGCTTCCAACCGCTGCTAGAGGACTTAGCACATGTCGGCGACTATGCATGGGGAGCCGCAGTTCTCGCCTTTCTCTTCGACACCTTGAGCTCCACCAGTCGGCGTACGATGCTCGGGGGCTTCTCCCCTCTACTCCAGGTACGACTCTACCCCTAAACTAGTTATGCAATTTCTATATGCTTCCTATATGCGTTATATGCTGATGTTTGGTGAAATGAGATGCAGGTGTGGGCCTACTTGAGACTGCGTGGGTTGGGGAGAGGCGAGTAGACCCACCCCGAGTTGCTACCAATCGTGAGGAGGTGGACCGCACCTCGAGGCTCATCGATGGTTACTACAGATGATTGAATCTTGGAGGAGTCCTTGCCCTCTCCGACCCCTGCGGGAGATGTTGCAAATGTGGGGGAGTGGTTGCCCTCACCAACCACTGTCGACGAGGCCACAGGTGTGGCGGGAGCCGCATTGGGTAAGAGCTGGGACTTTTATCAGGTTTTCCACCTTGTCTTGTCAAGGGAAGCTTTGGATGCATCACTTATTTCCCTTTTGTGTTTGGTGGAATTGCGCAGGCTTCGCTGGTTGGTTGGGCAAGGGGGATGACCCTTCACTGGGCCTGGGATTGAGTGGCCGACGTCTGCCTCCCCGTCGGAGCCGTTATTGGATGCGAGCGTGGGCACCACCTTGCTCTAGTGAGCTCGAGGCTAATTGTAGGGCGATCCTCTCCCTTCTACAGAGGACCTTCGACAGCGGTTGAGAGAGTGCACCCACTACAAAAAAATAGAGATATAAAGGTAGGTTATTTAGAGGCATTTATTAAAATTGCCCTAATATAATCATAATTAGAGGCATTTTATATTTATTAGTGCCCTTAAAATATTTTAAGTTTCTTATTCATGTAAAACCATGTATAGCGGCATTTTAAAATTGTCTCAAAATAACTGCAATTATTTGTGATACTTGTATAGTCTCCACACTATCCTTTTAACCCTTCCGAGTTTTCGGGCTCGTGGGTGGCGGTACGAGTCTCGGGTTATCGGGCCTTCCCGGTAATTAGATTCTCGGGTCGCTACAGCTGGTATCAGAGCACAGTTATAGGATTATACAAGAATCATAAGTAATTGTAGTGGTCCACTGGTCCACAGCAATGATGTACAGTTGACGCTGGCAGCGGGCACCGTGTGTTTTTGTTGACCTTGTCGTTTCTGTGTTTTTTGTCTTTTGCTTTAGGAGTGAGCATGGCGCCGAGGCGGAGGACTCGCTCTTAGCAGGGACAGTCGGCATAGGTTCAGGAGATCCAGCAGGAGGTTCGGTAGGAGCAGGTGGAGCAGAGTAGAGTGCCACCAGCGGCCATTGAGGCAGCGGATACTGCGAGGGTTCCGGGGGCCGAGGAGTTCTTTCGTGGCATGTACCAGCTTATGTCGCAGCAGTTCGGCAGAGAGGCTGGTGAGGGCTCGTCGACTAGGGGTGGGCCAAGCCGTGCAGTGAGGGATTTCATGTAGTTCCACCCACCTTACTATGACGGCCAGCCGGACCCTGATTTGGCTCGGAGGTGGCTTGACGAGATGGAGCGGGTGCTCAGTTCTTTGCGGTGTACTACGGAGGACAGAGTGATGTTGGCTTGCAACCAGTTGTAGGACATGGCTCGAGAGTGGTGGGCTTCTGAGTAGAAGACGTCTTTTCAGTCTCGCCCCCTTGAGCAGATCTTATGGAGCGACTTTGTCAGTGCTTTCGAGCGTGCTTATTGCCCAGAGTATGTTGCTACGCAGAGGATGCATCAATTTCTGGAGCTGGTATAGGGCGACATGTCCGTGTTGCAGTACAAGGCCCGATTTGTTACGCTAGGTCGTTATGCACCTCACATCCTGGAGCATGAGAGGGTGAAGACCGAGCAGTTCGTCAAGGACTTGAGGCAGGAGCTGAGGCACCATTTGATCGTTAACGTTACCTCTGATTTGGAGATGACTTCTTGTATTGCGGCGTCTTTGGAGCTGGATATGTAGAAGACACGAGGACCGATTAGCTAGGGGTAGTCCTTGTTAGGCCGCAGCCACCAGACGGCTACCCAGCAGCAGAGCACGTTCCAACTTCCTTCTGGTAGTTCGGGAGCTTCGACTCCGACGGCTTCAGTGGCGGGTTCTGCATCTTTCGGCGCCAAGATCAAGAGGTTCTTCGGGAAGGGTTTCCAGAAGAAGAATAAGGAGGGCCGAGAGCAGCGGCAGGCTTCTTCGGGCAATGTTCAGCAGTCGGCACCTTTGCAATGGCAGGGGTCAGTCAGTGGTTCTCGTGCGGGGTGTCCCCATTGTGGCGAGTCGCATCTAGGTAGGCAGTGTTTGGCACCGGTGATCTGTTTCAGATGTGACCAGTCGGGTCACATGGCGCGTGACTGTCCGCAGCGGCCACGTCAGCCACATCAGTTTCCTTAGCAGCAGTAGCAGTACCCACAACAGTAGTTTCAGGAGCAGGGGCAGTATCCGCCACTACCACGGTCAGCAAGTGTGGGCAGGCAGAGAGCTCGAGGCCAGGTTTCCCACATGACCAGGGCAGAGGCAGAGTCGTCGCAGCTTGTGGATGGTCTCTTTTCTGGATTTCTGGGTTGTTGATCAGCGGCAAAAGGTATGAGTAGGTGGTAATGGATGACCTCCATCGTAGCCAGACCAATGGACAGGGGCGATACTGAGTACCTCATAGCTATCAGTATCTTTTGAAGACTTGGAGGGACTTGGCAAGCAAGGAGAGACAGAGTTGCACAGACTCCCAGGGTGCCGCTAAACATGTGGGTCCGTCACTTCTACAATGGACCCTTCTGCTTCTATCAGGAGTTTATCAGGGATCAGACTCCGTGGGAGGAGTATACTGAGGTGGAGCTATGCTTCCAGACATACTCCAGATACATATAAGCACCACAGGAGAGGTGGAATCCCCATGGCTTATCGTAAGTGACATATCTTGCCGCCTACTTGGTGTACTGGTTAGCGACATTTATGGTCCCACATGGGGAGGATGGCCTGCTGAGGGCAAAATTGCTATTGCCGATGTGCTTGTTGGCAGAGGGGAGGCAGTTAGCCTTGGCTCCAGCCGCATTGGCCATTGTGTATCAGGGGCTAGGAGTCCTGGCGGTGCACCCATCGCCTAGAGGGAGGAGCATGCTATTGCTGACTCACTATCTGAGTGCATGAGCTAGATTACTATTTCCAGGATTAGTAGATCGGGGGACCGTGGGGAACCTGATGACACCTCTACTTTTTAGTTTCACTAGGTACCCTAACGGGGATATCGAGGCGCAGCTAGAGGGGTCTAGGAGAGCCCATTGCTACCTACCCGACCGGGGTGAGGAAGGACTACCTTTTGACAGTGCCATGAGGGACTCCCGCCTATTTCTGCGGTCGTTGAGTGGAGGGGCAGCCACCGCCCACCCACATCAGAGAGAGCCGGAGGTGAGACAACAGATAGAGTGGGTGCTGAGCACTCGATCGGTTGTGTTTACACTTCATCATTTCGCGATGAGTTCTCTAGAGCCGTACAACCCGTTATGATTTGCCTGGAACTTTGGCTATGACCAAGGGATCCCGCTGAACCAGAAGTTTCCTTTGACAGGTTGACAGTACAGAGGGAAGGACACCCACCTACTGGCGGTAGCGTGGTGGGACTTCTACTACCATCGGGAGCCGAAGTAGTTTCCAATGCCGGGGCAGGGACGTCGGGGCTGATTTAACGTCCATTACGCAAGGTGGTGGTTCGAGCACAGCCACCTGTATCGGCAAAAGGCTTTCGAGATCAGGAAGGCGGAGGAGAGTCATCTGGTGAGGGAGGATCTGCCTCCCATCCCACTAGATTATGAGTACTTGAGGACCCGCGTCGCTCGGATTCGCCGAGAGATCGAGCGACTTGTGGAACAGTGGCCCAGGGTAGTCGGGGTTCATCGTCCGGGACCCAAAGTAATGGTGGGGCGCTGAAGCCCCTGAGGTAGGCACCAGCAGTAGCGGCGATGACTGGGGAGAAGGTGCCTCGACCGAGGGCACCGAGGAGCTGGTGGACCCAGTTCCTAGTCAATTGCGGCTTTCAGAGTAGAGGTTTGCTGGACCGAGTGCTCCCAGAAGGGAGCTTTGTCGACACAGTGACCGACGACTAGCGGTGACATATCGGCCATGCGATCTGGTCGGCCGGGCCCGTGGAATTTGTGTCCCAGATCGAGTGTGCCCAATCGCCTGGTTGTTTCTGGCCTCATCGAAGTGTCCCACTCTCAGTGAGGGGTTGGAGATCTCCACTGGTACCATTGCTTCAGCAGCATAGGCGAGGTGAAAGGGTGTTTCTCCGGTGGCGGCTCTAGCGGTGGTCTGGTGGGCCCACAGGATGCTCGGGATCGAGTCTACCCAAGAGTCTCCTGCTTGGTCCAGCTGGGTCTTGATGCTGTGGAGTAGCGTCCGGTTGGCATTTTTCACCATCCCGTTCACCTGGGGATGTCCCACTGAAGTGTAGTGGTTTCAGATCCCAAGCTCTGAGCACTTCTCCTGAAAAGAGGTGCTCACGAATTGTCTGCCATTGTCGGTTGTAAGGACCTTTGGGATCCCAAAGCGGCAGATGATGCTCCGTAGTACGAACTTCCAGGTGGCCTCGCTCATGATCTTCCCCAATGGTTCAGCCTCGATCCATTTGGTGAAGTAGTCAATAGCAACTATGAGAAATTTCTTTCTCCCTTGTGCCTCTGGGAAGGGACCCAGTATGTCCACCCCCCATTGCGCAAATGGGTGAGGCTCCATCAGAGCATGTAACTACGTAGCTGGCCGGTGGTGCAGATGGGAGAACTTCTGGCATTGATGGCACTGTCGGACATAATTGAGGCAGTCTTGCTACAAGGTGGGCCACCAGTACCCTTGCCAGATTAGCGTCCTCGTGAGTGATCGCCCCCCAATATGGCTTCCACAGAGCCCTTCGTGGATCTCCTAGATGGCCTGGTTCATTTCTGTAGGGAACAAGCACTTCAATAGTGGGGCTGAGAGGGAGCGACGATACAACCTGCCATCCACGATGGTAAAGTGGGCTGCTCTCTCTCGCGTACGTCGAGCCTCCGTGCGATCGCTCGGGAGCTGTTGCTAAAGAAGGAAATCCAGGAGGGGATCCATCCAGGAGGGCTCATAGTCAATGGCATTTACCTGGGGCGTCGGCTCGTCTATGCTCGGTGCTGACAACTCCTCTATCAGGATCGAGCGCGAGTTGGAGACCACGGTGGCTGATGCCAGGCGAGACAGTGCGTCTGCTCAGACGTTTTCCTCCCGCGGGATGTGGACCACCTCAAAGTGAGAGAATTCCTTTGTCGCGGCCCTGGCTTGCTCCAGGTATTTAATCATGGAAGGCTCACGTGCCTCGAACTCTCCTCTCACTTGGTTGGCGATGAGCATGGAATCGCTGTATGCGTGCACGCTGGTCGCTCCCAAGTGCTTCACCATGCGTAGCCCTGAGAGAAGCGCCTCGTACTCGGCCACGTTGTTTGTGGTTGAGAAGTTAAACCGCAAGATGTACTGAAGCTTGAGCCCTTCTGGCGAGAGTAGGACCAATCCTGCCCCGCTTCCCGTAGCACAGGATGATCCGTCGACATATAGCTCCCATGTGGATCCGACGGACTGCCCGGGGAGGTCGTCGGTGGCTATGGTGCATTCAGCTATGAAGTCGGCGAGGGCCTGTGCGTTGATTGCAGTCCTCGGGTGAAACTTGATGTCGAACTCCCCCAGCTCAATGGCCCATTTGATTAGCCTCCCTGAGGCGTCAGGGTTGTGGAGGATTTGTCATAGTGGCTGATCGGTGAGGACGATGATAGGGTGAGCCAAGAAGTACGAGATCTAAGATCAATCTTCAAGAAATATTTAGCTCCTGATATTTAATCAAATAACTCACTGGTGACAAGGGTACACAAAGAAGATTTCATTACAGAAAGACTCGATTATATTATAAAGACACAGTTACAAAGACTCGATTACAAGACGTTTACAAGCTGACAATTACAAAGACACTAAAGGTTACAAAGACGTGATGACAATTATAATACAAGACTATGACAATTACAACAACATGGAGACACTAAGAGCAGAAGTACACAAGGACGAAGGGTACTTATAGAGAAGACCAGAGGTTCATTCCTTGGATCACCGAAGATAGGGAGAAGGCAAGGTGCCTTGAGGGTGGAAGAAGGTGGAAGAAGATGGAAGGCAGGATGACTTGATGGTGGAAAGGTGGAACAAGAAGAGTTCTCACAGGGTATGAGAAGGTCTCTTGCTAAAAATTGAAAGTGGAAGAGAGGTGGCGATGGAAGAGAAGTGGCGATGGTGATGGAGGAAGAGAAGAAAGCTGGAGGGCTTTGGAATGCCTATGTGTGCAATTGGTCCTTCGATGATCCAAGAATGGAACCCTTGGGTTCTATTTATAGGCCAAGGAGGAGGCTTCTCAAGGAAGGAAGCCTACAAGAGGACAAGGCCTAAAGGGGGCTATAAAGTAGTCTACTAGTTAGCCACTAAAGAAAGTGGGCTAAAAAGTAGCCTACACTCTAGCCATTAAGGGAGGCTAGAAAAGTAGTGATAAGGCTAAAAAGCTAAAGTGGTGTCTATGGACTAGCCACCAACTAAGATACTAGAAGATGAAAAACTGAGCTGAGAGAGAAGGGCATCGGTCTCCATCAAATGTTGCGGCTCCCCAAGGCTCAACAACTATTTCGGAAGGACTGTCATGACTTGATGACTCAACTCCCTATGACCTAGACTCAACTTTGTAGGGTTGCCATGTAGGGTTCCCTCTAAAAAGAGCTAAAGGGAAGGCAACAGAGGAGATGTCTTTCTTATTGACGAAGGTTGCCTTTCTTATTGACGACAGCAAGAGAGGTGCTTGTTGGAGAAGATATCTAGTATATCTAGTTCTATAGTTGTTAGTACCTGCTACTGACTCCGCCGAAGAGAGGTTGTTGTGGTTGCTATCATAAATGCATCAATTGAATTCTCTTTCAACTTCACAAGAAGTACGAAGCTGTCGAATGGGGTTAACTGATTTATAGCATATATGTCCATAGGCTTCATATGAAGTTGTTTGACAAAGCATCTTCATATCACTCCTGTGAGCTACACCTTCAATTCTTCTCATTGCTAATACTTTGGTTCGGATCAGACTGGACTGAGTGACTTTGGTTAAAAGTTTATGTCTAGTGCCAATCCAATCTCTATGCTTTCCTTGATAGAACATGATTGTTGAATAGGGCGGTAGGTAATGTGATGCCCATTCATCCTTGTGCTATGTCCATTCTGGTGGTGTTGAACCAAATTGCAAGGTGATACCACCAAAAACAACTTTGATGTGCTGTCGGATCAGGATATCAAGCTTTTCAGGTAAGTGCTATAGCTAGTACATTTTGTCAACCATGATGAACAGTGTATGGATCAGACCATCTTAGTGGAGCTTTGAAATAGTCTAATTCTTTTCATATCAGATTAGAAGAGTTCTCTCGATCTTTCGGATCCCACACGGTTTGACAATGTAAATAATAATTAAATTGAAGTCAAACACAGATAATGGAGGTAGCAATGTGTGGAGGTGTCGTGAATAAAATTCTACAAGTTGACCTGTGAAAGGAGGTAGATGAAATGGATGATCACACAGGCATTCACACGAGACACAAAGATTTTTAGGTGGTTCAGGATCACGACGGGCTCCCTACGTCCACCCCTCACCGAACTCGGTGAGACTTCACTTCACGCTACGAAACGTAGCAACATGGGGATGAACCCCAACACCACACACGCCACTTCTGCAGTAATGTCTACATAGGGACAAGCCCTAAAATGCTGCCGCCGTAACACACACACAAACACGATGTCGGGGAACACACCCCGGACACTAAAATCACACGGAGACACAGCTCCCTCCACACACACAGTGATATATCAAGTTTAACAAACACAAAGGATATACAATGACCACAAAGGATATTGATCTATGATCAAATAAAGGGAGTAGGAATGAATGAGTAGAAAATCTCCCTCAAATCTGCAATGAGTCCCATAGATAGGATAGATGGGTGCGCTGAACACTTTTGTTCACAAAGTGGAAGCTAGACGATACCGTAGGAGCCGCCATGGTAGAATGTATGGTAGTGGCGTTCAAGCAGGTTTCGATCTGCAGAAAGAGTCTTGCTAATGGCGTCCTCCTTGTCTTCCTCTTCCTTCAAGGTGCGCAGCACCTCCTCCTTGTTCACAGAGCCCCTTGCAAAAAGATGAAACATATTAGCTCTCCTCTATTCCAAGAAATAAAAATCGTAGCACTATATGGGGCAGGAAATCGATAAATAAAAGACCAAGACAAGATCTCAATGGCATCCAGATTTAAGATAGAACACGGTAAACATCTCGAATGATTAAGGGACAGATACAGAAATTTTCCCTTTTGCAGACTCCTTAGATCTCCAGTTTGATGTGAGCAGTTACTTGCGATGTAGACATCTTCAGATTCGTTGCTTCATTTCACTTGCAACTCTCTTCATCAACGAGCTTTAAATCTCGACGGAAGTATATCAGATTCAGCGTAGAAGCCCTCTCCAGCTCCTTCCTCTCTCACCTGCACGAAAAAGAATAGAACAATAAGCCCAAGAGATATTCCCGTTGATCAAAACGTTGCTTCAAATAGTAAGGAGAAAACAATGCCAAAAGATCACAACACCCCTTCTAAAAACCCTTCAAAACAACACCCAATCAAGGGTTGAAACCCTAAGGGTAATGGTGTAAAAATCTTAAGCCAATTGGATCTCAAAATGGGGATTTCAAAACCAATCCGAAAATCACGATCCGGATGAACCAGAGAAAGTGTCGACTCTTAGAGTCAACACTTTTCTCAATGCATTCTGTCCTGTTTGTAAAAACAGGACCCAGAGCAAAAGTGTCCACTCTTAGAGTCGACACTTTTTGCAACCTGTTCTGTCTAATGAAGAAAAACTAATACCCAGGCCAAAAGTGTCGACTCTTAGAGTTGACACCTTTTGTCTGGTTTTATGAAACAGCACAGATAGAACAGAAACACTGCCCAGGTCGACCAAAGACACCCTTTTGGTCGACCAGAAACCTGGCTAGAATATCTCAAGGACTTCAATTTCACCATACAATATCATCCTGAAAAGGGTAATCCTATAATTGTTGCCCTCAGTCAAAAGTCAAGAGCTTTACTAGCCAACTATATGATTCAAGAGTGGAAACTACTAGAATAATTCTCTAAACTTAATATAAGTATGGACAAGGAGGACAAGTGTATTACTCTATCACATATGAGGATACAACTGGATTTACTTTCTAAAATCTAAGAACTCCAAGACAATGATCCAGTACAGGTAGAAAATAAGAGCAAGATGGAAGAACGATCTGATTTCAAGCTAGCATCAGACGGAAGGTTATTGTTCAGAGAGAGAACTTGTGTACCGGGTTGTCCAGAATTAAAGAAGAAGATATTAGATGAAGCTCACAGATCAAGGTACATGATTCATCCTAGATCTACCAAAATGTACTAAGATTTGAAGAGGACCTTTTGGTGGCCAAACATGAAAAGAGAAGTGGCGGACTTTATGTCATGCTGTCTCACGTTTCAGCAAGTTAAGGCAGAACACCAAAAGCCTACCAGTAAGCTACATCCTCTAGATATTCCCAAGTGAAAGTGGGAGGATATCGATATGGACTTCATAATGGGTCTATCTAAATCTAAAGGAGGACATGATGGAATATGGGTCATCATAGATCGATTGACCAAGTCGACAAATTTCTTGCCAATCAAGAGCCGATGGTCAGTTGATGTTCTTGCTGCTTTGTACATGAAGGAGATAGTCAAACTACATGAAGTGCCTGTTTTAATCATGTCTGATCGAGACCCGTGCTTTACTTCTCATTTTTAGAATGGTCTACAACATTCATTGGGGACGAGACTTAACTTTAGTACTACTTTTCATCCTCAAACGGATGGTCAAATCAAAAGAAACGAATCAGGTGGTAGAAGATATGCTCAGAGCTTGCATTATTGATTTTGGTGGAAGATGGCATGATCACTTGCCTTTGGTCGAGTTTGCATACAACAATAGTTATCAGGAAAGTATACAAATGGCACCTTTCAAAGTCTTATACGGAAGGAGTTGTCGATCACCCTTGTCCTCGCATGAAGTAGGCGAGAAGTAACTGTTAGGCCCAGACATGGTAAGGGATACCACCGAGAAGATTCAGCTCATTAGAGAGAGACTTCAAGTTGGTCAGTCTAGACAGAAGGCTTATGTTGATACAGGAAGAAAAGATCTCGAGTTCCAAGTCGGAGATCACGTATTTTTCAAGATATCACCTGGACGTAGAATAAGGAGATTTGGTGTTGAGGGCAAGCTTACACCAAGGTTTATCAGAGCTTTTGAGATACTAGAAAGAGTTGGTGAGGTGACTTACCTCGTCGCTTTACCTCCTTAATTGTCTGAAGTTCATAATGTGTTCCACATATCCATGTTGAAGAAGTATGTGCACGATCCGTCACATATCATCAATCATGGAGACCTGGTGATTCAAAAGGATCTCACTTATGATCAAAAGCCCATGAAGATCCTAGATCGCGAGGTACGTATACTAAGGAACAAAACCATTCCCATGGTCAAGGTGCAATGGAGTAAATGCTCAGAACACGAAGCCACATGGGAGACCGAGGAGTCTATGAAGAAACGATTCCCAGACTTATTCTCATCAGAGAACAAGTGGGTGAGAAGCTACGCTCAGGGCTACTTAGGCCTACCCGGTATCCAGACTGGGTGGCCAATGTGGTCCTCGTCCTGAAGAACAACGGGAAGTGACGAATGTGTGTAGACTACACCGACCTCAACAAAGCTACACCTAAGGATAGCTTCCCCATGCCACGCATCGACTAACTAGTCGACGCCACGGCTGGGCACGAGATGCTAAGTTTCCTGGATGCCTACTCAGGGTACCACCAAATCAGCATGCACGAGCCCGACCAGGACAAGACTGTGTTCGTCACCGATCACGGCCTGTATTGCTACACCCGCATGCCGTTCGGATTAAAGAACGCGGGGGCAACCTATCAGCGCCTTGTCAACCATATGTTCGATTCGCAGATCAACCGCAACATGGAGGTCTACATCGACGATATGCTCATAAAAAGCCTCCAAGCCACTGAGCACCTGGGAGACCTGGCAGAGACCTTCGCGACGCTCCGAAGGTACAATATGAAACTTAACCCAGCTAAATGCGCATTCGGCGTTAGAGCAGGAAAGCTCCTCGGTTTCCTCATCACTCACCGGGGAATCGAAGCCAACCCTGACCAGATCCGGGCGGTATTGGAAATGAAGTGGCCAGAGCGAGTGAGGGAAGTCCAATGCCTCACTGGACGAATCGCTGTATTGACCCGTTTCCTATCTCGAGCAGCCGAAAGGTGCCTCCCCTTCTTCCGATTGATCAAGCAAGCCAACAAGGCCCCGCAGAAGAAGGGGTAGATCGACTGGGATCAGGAATGCGAGCAGGCCTTTGAGGAGCTGAAGCGTTACCTAGCCACTCCCCCCATACTCTCCAAGCCCAAAAAAGGAGAACAGCTGCTTCTGTACCTGTCAGTGACGCCGAGAGCGCTGTGCCCACTCGGGAAGAGGCCAACGTTATGAAGCCCGTCTATTACGTCAGCCGAGCACTACAAGGGCCAGAATTCCGGTATTCACAGATTGAGAAGTTTGCCCTAGCGTTGGTTACGGCCGCCCGTAAGTTGCGCCCTTATTTCTTGGCTCACCCAATCGTCGTTCTCACCGACCAGCCGTTACGACAAGTTCTCCAGAACCCTGACGTCTTGGGGAGACTGGTCAAGTGGGCTATTGAGTTAGGTGAATTCGACATCAAGTTCCGTCCGAGGACCGCAATCAAAGCTCAGGCCCTCGCCGACTTCGTCGCCGAATGCACGATACCCGTCGAAGACTTGCCCGAGCAGTCCTCGGGACCTACATGGGAGTTGTACATCGATGGATCATCCTGTGCAGCCGGCAGCAGAGCGAGACTGGTACTACTATCGCCAGAGGGGATAGAACTTCAGTACGCCCTCCGCTTCAACTTCCAAACCACCAACAATGTGGCCGAGTATGAAGCCTTACACTCAGGGTTACGGATGGCCAAACACCTGGGGGCAACCAGTGTAAGGGCATACAGCGACTCCAAGCTTGTCGCCAGTCAGGTCCAGGGAGACTTTGAGGCACGCGAAGCATCCATGATCAAGTATCTGGAGAAAGCCAAAGCCGCGGCGAAAGAATTCCTTCACTTCGAGGTAGTCCACATCCCAAGAGAAGAGAACGTTCGAGCAGATGCCCTATCTCGTTCAGCACATGATCTGTGAATTCTATAGCCCCTTCTCAAAAGTTGTACATGTCTTGGACGTTGCAATCAGCCAACCAGCCCAGCGGCAGCTCATGCTTAAAGTGAATGGCTAGGTAGTCCAGCATGAAGGGCTCCTCTTGGTATCCCCATTTCAGTGGTGTCAAAAATAGGCCGAAGCGAGGCTGCTCCCCGTGTACTCGCCCGGCTGTATTATCCCACCGGGCCAGGATAAACTCTGGGGTTTGCACTAGCTTCCCCTCAGAAGGTGTGAGCTCCTACAGCCCCAGTACAAGTTTCCATTATCTTGGCTCCCCTAACAGATACATTGGCACGCTTCTGGACATGCTGTGACATAGGCTGTCCCGAGATTTCAAGATGGCACTCTCGATGTCTTGCACGGCCATGACATCTCCTTTTCCTCGGGAGCTAAAATGTGTCAGGAAATAAATCAAGTGCTTGTCCTTTGGATGGTCTAGCCGATAGTCACCCTCCCAGTCAAATGCATAGCCGGTCTTGGTCAGTGATAGGCGGTTGAAGTCCATAGTGTCAGTGTTGGAGCTTGAGGACTCTGCTAAGGCTGCTACTTCTGCATGCTCCCGATCAAGATCCCACACATTCTGCCATGACACGGCAAGAGGGTGAACCGAAGGACGAGGCCCAGCGCTGGTGGTTGCCAAAGCTGAAGAGCCGCTTGGGGCAGCCATATCCTGCAAAGCATGGTGGCAACAGTCAGGACAAACCATTGGTGAAATGAAAAGTAAAAACAATTACAAGGAAGAACTATCGCTGAAATTAAATAAGCAGTGCGTCAAAGTTTCTAACGAAAATTTGACAGAGTCTCCCCTAGGTAGGAGGCTGAAGGAGAGACGTGGGTGCACGTCCACACGGAGTGATGGCCCCAAAAATTCATGGTGTGCACGAAAAGTGACAACACCGAAGTATTCTTCACCCTTTCGAGCTACCCATGGGCTCCCTAGCCTCACACAGGTTCCCCCCGAGTCAATGACACGGTGAGGCTGTAGGGCCCTGATACGGTGAGGCCTCGGCGCTCCTGATACGGTGGCCCCGGTGCTCCTGATACAGTGGCCCCATCGCTCCTGATACGGCGAGGCCCCATTTGCCCTGATACGGTGAGGCCCCAAACAGCCTTGATACGGTGGGCCTTCCCACCTTTGCTGATACGCTGAGGCCCCCGGCAACCTTGAAACGATGGCTTTGCCCCCCTGTGCTGATACGGCAGGTTCCCCCAAATATTGATACGGTGGGCTCCCGCCCCTGTGATACGGTGACATCGACGAGGTTCCGTTCTAGTAGAGGAAAGAAGAAGAAGAGGAAGAAGAAGAAGAAAAGAAGAAGGAGAATGGAGAAGAAAATAGGTGGAGGCAAAGAAGAAGAAGAGAAAAGGGGGCAGAGGCAAGAAGGAGAGGGGGCTAGGGCTCCACGGCCATCATCTCCTCCTGCGGAAGGAAAGAAGAAGAAGAAGAAGGAGGAGGAGGAGGAGGAGGAGGAGGAGGAGGAGGAGGAGAGGAAGGGGAGGGACGGCCCTGTTGTTGGTCCATTTTCCAAGGACTTCTATGTAATTGTGGATTTCCTATATAAGGACCCCAATCCCCACTTGAGGAGGTTAATGTTGAGGAGTCTGGTCCTCCTGAGCTGGTCTTTAAGGCCCCTCTACTGGCCGGCTCTTCGAGCTTGGTGGAGGAGACCATTATAAGTGTGTGTTTATTCGTGGGGGTTTCTCTTGAAGGCATCCGTTGATTCCATCTTCCTTCTCTTTGTCAATTTTCAGGAACAAATCCCATCGGAGGTCGCAGATGTACCTACTCTGGGCACATCGGTGAGGCGACCAGAAGGAGTTGACCTAGGCTTGGACAAGCTGGCGTCCTTGTTTGAGGTCCTGCAGTAGGAGGTGGCTGCGGGGACCTCCGTTGTCCCCGAACTAGGGGCTCGGGCACTGCCAAAGGTGAGGACATAAGTGATTGTAAGTCTTGGCTCTCCTTCTTGAATCTCCCTTAGGGATGCTGATTCATCTTTGAACTGAACAGGATGATGCTCCCCCCGGGTCCACAAGGACTCCAGTGCCGAGGGACGAGCCTCTGGAGGAGGGGGAGATAGCACCAGAGAGCAGCATCGTTCCGGTGTCTGAGGTAAGTGTGGCGGTGTTCAGGCCCCACTTTTGTTCCTTCAAGATTCGACAGGTCACCTCATGCGATCTGAGTCATCAACCCTACCCTGTACATCCCGGAAACGACGGTGCCCCCTCAAGTCCCTACTGCTCTGGCCTACCGGGCTATTTCCAAATGGAAGATGTCTTTTGGCCCACAGATGGCACAATGGCTGACAACTCTCATGGGATCATGTGCAAAACACTTGATATCCCTTTTACAGTCGGGGACCCGTCCGCAGCTCGCGGTCCCGCTTTCGTCTCTTCTGAGGCTCATGCCACTGGAAGAAGACCAGCTCCTGAGGAAGATGGTAGCAGATCTCACCCTACCATCAAGGGAGACTCTAGAGGGGGAGGTGACAGCGGGCCGAGCCCTGGCGGGGAAGTGGAGATAGGAGCGGGCCCATCTGTCATGGTGGCTGACCCGGTCTCCAAGGTGATTCATCCTTCAGTCGAGGTGGGGCAGCTTCACATGATAGCGACGTCGGGTGGTCCTGCCATGGTACCACCTTCTCCCCTGGTGGTGGCTGGCCGGGAGCTATCTCCTGAGGTTGAAGGCTCCAGCAACTTGGCTTCAGCCCTCCCTTCTTCGTTAGCTGTGGTGGATGCAGGGCTATGGGCGGCCGTGGATAACACAGTCGAATTCAACCCGCTGGTCGTACCCTCACATGGTCATGCTATTTCAGATGCACCGGTCTGACAGACATTGCTGACGCTGAGGTCAATGGTCTTTGCTGATCCTTCCCTCACGTACCGGGGAGTGCACACCATGGTTGTGTAGTTGACCGGGGCCTTGCAGATGATGGGCTGCCCCCTAGAGGAGTGGTCGCGATGGGTCTTATTATTACTGAAATATGTGAACCGCCACGAGTTCCTCGAACCGCAGGCAACTACTGAAGCTGTCGCTATCAACGCCAAAAGGGACGAATATTTGCAAGCCCTGGAGGCACGGAGGGGGACCCAGGCGCAGCACCAAAGGGCGCTCGACGAGCGCCACAACAACATCCGCGCCTTAGAGAATAGAATAGAGAAGCTAAAGGGTTGGCTCGTCGAGGCCGAGTCTGATCTCACCGCCTGCATCCCTCTCTGGATTCCTCTTGTGTGTGATTGGGTTCTCCTTTGGCTGGAGAGAATCACGTCTGACTAGGACTATCATCTTGCATTATGTGTCCAGATTGGTTGGCCTCATTGCCATGAGGTCTGTGCGAGACGTGCTCCTCATCTTGGCAAGGTAGTTGCCTGTGGCAAGTTGTGCCCATTTCCCCTTGTTGTACGAGGGTGTGTCGGCGCTTTTCTAGAAGGACAAGTGTCGGTCGGGTAGCGTTCTGGAGAATTTGTGGCTAGCATGGTGATCCCCAATGTGTCGAGGATCGGAGCCTGCGATGTTTCAGAGGATTGTCAAGATGGAGGATCCCGAGTTGGTGGCGTGATGGTTGTACGCGCGGATCAGAGTGTGTAGCGGAAGTGTGGTGGACCCATAGCCCACAGGTCCTAGGTCGTAGCGTGGGTTGCTACGGGTGGATTTTTGAGGTTGAGATGAGCATTGAAGGATTGGTTCCTTGGTAAGCGTTGCCTCCGGTTGTGTGGGGCGTATTGTTGCCGGACCGTTGCTTAAGGCATTATGGTTGTGGCACTAGCAGGTCAGAGGATTGGGGAATGTGTTGGCAAGCATGCCGCATGAGTACCCTATTTCTTGGTTGGAGGTCATGCTCCCGGATAAGTCAGGTGGTTGTTGGAGGAGTGATCTCTGACAGATTATAAGGTCCCTATCTGTGGCTGTGAGTGGCTAGTGAGCCTCAATAGCGTGTTTAACCATGGCGGCGCCCGTTGGTTACGGTCATGTCAGATCGTGATGGTCAGGATGGAGGAGATATCCTTGTCATGTGGTCTCGCCGTACTCCCCTACGAGGGTAGAATTGGCGTGAGGTTCGAGGTCAGATCTGGTGCATGAGTGAGATTTTGCTCGAGGTGCAGTGTCGGTCTGTGAGAGAGCCAGCGGATGGCCTCGAGAGTTGTAATGTTTCCTTCAGATCTAGTGAAGAACTAGGAAAGAAGGAAGAGGTTGAGCAAGTGGAGGCTTCCCGTTGATGAGCATCTGGCGACCAGTGGGTGGTCTTTCACAGACAGAAGATGCTGGCTGTTGGGGCTCGAGAGCGGTGAGAGCCGTACGCCAACGAGGCCTTGGGTGGCTGATTATAAGGTGTGACCTTGATGGTCGTCTCTGTGGCTGTGCCTTCTAGATGAAATCATGGCTCTATCGGGAAGTTGTCTTCTGATAGGGGTTGGCACGGTGTCATGTCTGGTTTTCGGCTTGCCATGTGTAAGGGGATGCTTGGCGCTGAGCCGATGAGCTAATTGTGGTCTTTTGAGATGGCCCCATGAGCTGGTGGAAGCTCAGTTTTGGTTGGGCCCTGTGTCGGGCGTGGAGCCAGTCAGCTAGTTGTAAAGCTGGTGTTCATGTTGCCTGTCGACCGTAGGATGGATAGGAAGTTGTTTCTCGTGTTGAGGACTGTGTTTCCTCGGTGAGCGAGATGGTGGTAGCGGTGCCATGATTGGGTCGGTTAAGACTGTGGTGACCCCAGACTATACTCTTTGGTGGGCCTGCTCTGGTGGTCGGTGTGCACGGTATGCAGAGCGAGGTGTTGTTCATGATTGTGGTCTGGCTGTGTCCCTCAGGTCTGGAGTTTCGTGTGAATCAGGATTTTCTGTGCTGGGGTTCTGACGGCGTTGTAATGGACAACATATCATCTTCTCCATCTGCTTCAGTTTGCGGTTATAGCTCTCTGTCTTTACTGCGCGGTAGAATCACGGTACAGGGCAGAATAATTGAAACAAATAGATTGTTTTAAGGTTTAAAGAGTTTTGGAGGCCTTCTTATAGAGAAACCGCTGCTCAGTTCGAGTTAGAGTGGGTTTGGGAACGAGTGTTCAGTTTTCAGTTAGAACACGAGCTTCTGGAATCACAGAGGAATTACGCCTATTGTTGAGCCGTTATTTCTTGAAAGGCACCCATCATCATGTCGTCATTCCTTATTGCAATGCCCGTATGCACGGTCACTACTCCAACGAATGATTTTGTTTCGATTCAGATCTGACTTTATATATCCTTCTTGAAGCGCCCGAGTGCACGGTCGCTATTTAATGAAAATAGTGTTTTAACTCCATGAAGCGCCCGTCCAGATGATCGCTAATTTAGTAAAAGTGCTTTTTATAAGGATTGATATTGAATTATGATCATGTCACTCTAAAAGGCTGGAAAATTATGTTTGTCATATTTTTCATATCATGCCTTGCGGTACTAATGATCTTTGAAAGCACAGACTATGCAGGTCGCCAAGGTGCTCAGAATTCTCCTTGGGTGATGTTTCTTCTCCTGCATCCCCTTGTATGCATTATTACTATATGCTACCTACTCTATTATAGCATATCAAGGACCTTGTGATCCGGATGAACCTAAAATTTGAGTTCCTCTTCATCAAAAATGGTGATAATTCCAGGGGAGTTTTGATCACACGGATAGACCGTTTGGCCATTCAAGGCTTGAGATGATGGTTCCACTTTCTGAGTTGGTGCATGGATAAATGAGCTTTGGCTTAGTGTCAGCTCAGAAAACTAGATTCTTGACCAGGTCTAGATGGTTTAACAATATTATCCTTGATTATTTACTATTTTTAATTTATTTTAAGTTTTTCTTTTAGCCCAACATGCATCATGTAAGACTTTGAGTTTTAATCCTCATATTAAGCTAATAATGAGGACCGCTCGCTCTGGATTTAACTTGACGTGAAGTATTCCACGTCAAATCAAGTACTGTGTTCTCTTTGAGGCTGCTTGGGTTGATTCCCTGAAAGCATCTTCTATCTGGATTCCCGTCTCTACTTTTCTTTTGATTTTCTGCAAGTTCATCTTGATTGCAGTACGTCCACATTGGCTAGTAATCGCTCTCCAATGGCATTTCTCCTTTTGTGCTCGCGTGCACATTTTGCTAGCTTAGTCTTCATCCAGACGATCGTTGCTTTCTTGTAATCATCTGAGGTTACCTCATTTAGAACCGTGGAAAGATTTCCAACGCTTAGTGTCAAAGGCATGTCACATCACACCTTGGCATCTACTTTTCAGTTTGCTCTTACGTCATTCCTCTATGTTTCATTTCGTCTCACTCCCTTGCAAAGCAGACGCCAAGGTGGGGCAGTTGTAGACACGCCAAAAATGACGCTTTGCTGAGTAAATTTCGTGTCACTAAGTCAATGCCCCAAAATAGATTTCAATATTGCTGTAATATATCCATTTTCTTTCTTTTTGTGTGTTTTGATAAATCGCGACGTCGGTAGGGGCGTGTTATTCTTGAATAAAGGCCTTCATTCTCTCTCTTTATCCATTTTTTTTGTTTTGTGTTGTTTCTCGTCGGATTGGGTCTCCCTGTGTGCTCTTCCACTGGCCTTTTCCTCCCCTAGTGGTTTGCTCCCTTTTAAGGGATCTCTGGCTGTCACCCTCGTCCACTTCCCATGAGGGGGAGTCCCTTCTTCTTCCCTGAGAGCCCAAGCCCCCTAACACCATCGTTGGTTTTCGTTCCCCTAATTTTCTCAAACCCCCAGTCCCTAGCCTTCCCTACCTTCAACTGAAGACCCTCTTGCCAGTTGATCCAAGCCCCCTAACCCCATGGCCTTCTCCCTCTCACTGGCCTTAAACCACCCTCAAATGCCTTCACCGACACACACTAGCCATTCCTTGCCCGGCACGCCCTCAGCCTATTGCAGCCTTCTCTGGCACAGCTCCCTTCAGCGGTACCCCTCCCCTGAGCTCCTCTTCGACAGCACACCCTTCTGGTGTCTTCGCCGGTAGACTAGCCAGCCCTCCTGCAGCATGCACCAACCCTCTCCTCTCCGGTATACCCTCTGATCAGCCTTAGAGAGGCCTTTCCTCCGTCTGTTTCCTCAGATTTTCTGATGTTTTATTAAAGGTGTTGCCATCTTCGGACGCCCGCCTCCACTTGTCGGGTTCTGCCACTCCATATGGGCGCATTCCCCGTATCTCCCTTACGCCCCGGTCGAGGGGAGATGCTGCCAAATTTTTGTCAGAAATAATAATATATTAAAAGGTCAAAGGAAGCAACGAACAAATGAAACAAATGATAACAAAATACTCTAACTAAGCTGAAAGAACTAGGGACAACATGAAGAGAAAAGGGGGAATGAATAGAGGATGGTCAAGAGACAGAGAGAGGGAACCCTCATGAACTACACAGAAAATCGATCAAAAAGGGAGGAAGGGAAGAAGAAATGAAGAAAAGAAAGGACTTAAAGGGATGAACAGGAGTGGGCCCTCGAATTGCTTCCCTGGTGCACCCTCCCAAACCTTCAACGGCACACCTTTAAACTCCTTCGTCGACACGCTGCACCCTTTGGTTCGCCCTTCGTCGGTACACCTCCTTCACCGGCATGCCCATGGCCTTCTCCGATGCACTCATCCCTTGTGTAGCTCCAACCCCGTGCAGCTTCAACCACGTGTAGACCTGCCTAGACCCAGCCCACTAGGCCCAACCATGTGTGGACCTCATCCCCCTGCTTGCACAAGCCTTGCATAGACTCTGCGCAGACCATGCCTCCGCCATATGCATGAACCCCACACACCTTGCATAGGCCCAGCTTGAACATTTGCATGGATTTCATCCCACATGCATGGACTCAGCCCAGATCTGTACGGACTTCATCAAACATGCGTGGACTTCATTTAAACCTGCATGGACTTCGTTCAGAACTTGCATGGACTTTGTTCCAAAACCTGCACAACCTACACAACCTGCACGGACTTTGTTCTTCAACCGTGTGCATAACCTACACGGACTTTGTTCTTCAACCCCATGCACAACTTGCATGGACTGTTCCAGATCCTGCACAACCTGCACGGACTTTGTTCTTGAACCCCGTGCATAACCTGCACGGACTTTATTCTTTAACCCCGTGCACAACCTGCATGTGTTGAGCTATGATTTTGGGACATGTGCTCATATTGATAGACTCCTACCCGAGCCTAAAGAGGTCATAGCTGGTAGTCTTAACCCGACACCATCTACGGAGTCCCCAGGTCCTCTTCCAATCATGGAGGACATCCTTTTCCCATCTGAGGGAGACGATTCACCACAACCTTCACCCATGGAATTTCATACAGAGCCCCTCGTGCTCTTAAAGGGTGAGATAATTATTGAAGATCCATTCGCTAGTTGGCTAAGGAAGGGTTTATTTTCGGATACCACGATCCCTTACTACCCAACCTTGGACCCAACACTCCCTGTAGTTCTCATTAACTCCTTTTACACCACTTTCCAGTCCTTCTGCTTTGTAGATAGTGTGAAGGGTCTCCTAAGGAGTTTAGATTGTCAATGGGAGTCGACATGTATGTTGGCCTTAGGGTCGACCAACCCTATAGTCATAGCTTCATGTTTCCTACTATGGGGCCCATTACCTTGGTGTACACCATGGGTCATATCACCTCTGAGGTTCTATTGTTCTTTCTCATACCCGATGAGCTTGACTTTGCCCCCTCTTATAGTGTTGCCGTCCCGAGGGAGGACCCTTACTTTCTTAATGAGATCCATGTCCCATCGACCATCATGAATGAAGGTGACCATTTACACCTTCAAGAATGTCACACTTGGGACCGTGCCATGAGGGAACCCATATCGAGGGGTCATACATTCTTTGATCCCTTCGATCCCTTCCTTAGTGGGCCTCTTGACCCACAACCTCTATTCCACTTCTTCGAGGGAGTCCACTATCACACCCCTTCTCTACGGGCCGAGCCATCTACACCCATCAAGTCCGTTCACTGGCAAGATATACATACATAGAGGGGTGATGAGAAAGGTGCATTCAACTCCCCTGGCCCACCCAAACCTCCCTAGTCCAATACGAAGTCCTTGCATGCATGGTGCATTTTGGGATGTCTAGGAGTCTATAATTCTACTGACATTTGGTTGCGCCTTGTGTATGCATGGCACACATTGAGATGTCCTAGTCCACCATTGCATATGTATGGGTCAGTCTAACAGTAGGTTTGTTTAGGGTCTTGTGTGAGTCTGTGTTTTTCTTTATTTGTTCAGAGTTTGTACATGCATGTGTCGAGCATATTAGGAGTTGCATAGAAAGTCTAATGCAAGCTCACAATGTCAGTCTCTTTCGAGTGTGAGGCAAGTCGGATCTATTGCATGCGTTGTAGAACTTGCCAGAATTTAGGATCAGCTCTACCTCAATGTCTCGGATCTAGTCAAATAAAGGGACCCAACAGTGATTCCTAGTGAGTCATTGAGCATTCTCCTTCCTTTGAGAGTGACCCCACCCCAGAGTGTCCACCATTAGCCTCATTCCCACAGCAGCGCGAGCATATAGAACATATACAGGATGAGCAGGTGACGATTACTAAGAGTGGAGCGTACTTACACTATCGGGTACGGTGATGGATCTGCAGGAACGACACACGAGCTGCTACACCCCCTTACTTGACAAGGTCGAGTTCTTCCCACCCGGAGAGAATTGATGGGGCATCGGTGCAACACATCTAACTTTTTTTTTGTTTGCATTTGTATTCTTTAGTTTGCATTTATACCCTTGGGCTAATTGTATAGCAACATCAGCGTCTTCTAGACCAGTGGCAGAAACTCACCCAAGATGGAAAGTCCGTGGACGAGTACATCGTCAAATTTGATGATTTCTTCCTTCGGAGTCAAGTCATGGAGGACGCCTCCGTCACCCTCTCTCGATTTAGGGCTGGCCTACACGAGAGTATTCAAAGGGAATTATTTCTACGAGAGGTCAACACCTTCGAGCACGCCTACCAGGTTGCTCGAGATGTCGAGCGATTTCAAAAGGTAGTCCCACCTCGGGTTCCCACCTACCGCCAACCTGACCCTTGGAATCCCGTGGTCCGCTACACCGAGAGAGTTAGCCCCTCCACTTCCTATGTCCCAACTGCTACCTCACTCTGGGCCGTTGCCCCTACTGCCTCTGCCATAAGGAACCCCTTGCCTGCACCTGCTGCCGTGCCCAGGTTGGAGTACACTCCGCCAATAGATAAGAGGGATGACAAAGGAAAGGGTCCCGTCCCAAGCACTTCCCAACCAATCCCTGTCTCGGGAGTCCGCTGCTTTAGGTGTCATAACCTAGGGCATATTGCCACCAATTGCCCCACCCAAGCCTTGGTCATCACCGACCCCCAGCCTGTGGAGCTTCCACCTCAGGAAGAAGAACCTCTTGAGAGATATGAGCCTGACCTTGATCTCATTGCCCAATTTGAGGAATTAGATGCGGGGTTCGATAGCATGCATGTCGAGTACATGCAAGTGGGAGATATTACTGAGGGTTCTAGCCTTGGATGGTTGGGTGTAGCTCATTGCATCCTAGCACACCCTCAGAAGGACAACTGGCGTCGAACCTCCATCTTCCAAACCTACATCCTGGTCAAATCTCAACCCTGCAATGTGATCTTTGACAATGGGAGCTGTATCAATGTAGTCTCTTCAGACTTTGTCTCCCGTCTAGGTCTACCTACACATCCTCATTCTAAGCCATACAACGTGACATGGGTGGATGACACTTCTCTCCCAGTCACCACCACATGTGCCATTCCCATCCAATTTCAGTCCTACCAAGGACAGATCCTATACGATGTAGTGCCCATGAAGGTTGGAAGCATCATCTTAGGACGACCATGAATCTACGATGTAGACCTTACTACATTCGGTCGGTCCAATCAGTGTTCTTTCTCCCACAACGGGAAGAGGACTCAACTGTTCCCGACACCCCCAAAGGTGGCCACGGAAAAGAGTCCCACCTCCACTCCCACTGCATCCCCCAAAGTTCAGGAGAATTTCCCAACCTCCACTGTAGGGAAACTTCTCATTCCCTCTTCTCCTACACCTGTCACGTCCATTCCTAAGGCCCCTAAGGTTAAGCATGACCCAATTAAGCGCCTTAACTTCATAAGTGTTCGTGAACTGAATAGAGAGGTTACCGAGGGTGCCCCTGTTTGGGCTGTTGTCGTCACCATCACGCCTGAGGAGTCCCAAGTCTCCATCCCACCTGAAGTCTAGACAATCCTGTAGGACTTCCAAGATGTCTTCCCGGAAGACTTACCTTCAACACTCCCTCCCATGCGTAATGTTCAACACGCCATTGACCTTGCCCCCGGGTCCACCCTACCCAACCTTCCCCATTACCGACTAAACCCCAAGGAGCATGCTGAGCTCCAAAGGATTGTTGAGCTTGCTCGCTTAAAGTGCCGATGCCATAGTCGTCTCTCCTATCCTTCCAATCTTTCTCCATCTTTGTAATGTCATTCAGGACAGTGTAAAGGGGATTGACTGGAGAAGAATATGGAGGAGGAGCGGGCCGCTGGCTTGTAACCCTCTTTAGCTATTCCTCCAGTGAAGCAACTTTATCAATGAGGACCTGCTAGAGAGGTATAGCCTGAGCAATGGAGGGTTGGCATGGTGGGCTTGCATAAGATAGCCGTGAAGAGAAGTTAATGGGCTACCCCAAAGAAGGACTAGGTCGGGCCGAGTTGCAAGGAGTGAATGTGCCTTGGGGCCGTGAAAGAGGGGGAATAGAAGGATGTGGTTGAAGGACTACCCGAAGAGGAGTATGAACACGAGAGGGAGATGGGTGATGGGCCACCTGAGAAGGATGAATTGGAAGAGGAGGCAAGTGATGGGCACCTGACCGAGAATATGAACATGAGATGTAGGCGGGTGATGGACCATCCGAACAGGAGTAGAAGAAGGAGGAGAGGAGTGAGGAAGTGGGTGATGGGCCACCCAAATGGCAGTAGAAGGAGGATGAGGGGGATGAGATGTCCCCTCAACAACGGCCTTAATGGCCTAGATCTGTAGAGGGGTGAGATGATCTATGACACGCAGGATCTGGGAGACCTTCTTGTCGTCGAGAGGAGACGATCCCAGGGAGGTGATGGCTCGTGATTGGTGCGAGGGACCATAAGACTGAGAGTCTCCTTGAGGTTGGGCAATACCATGAGGGTGAAAATGTGGTCCTTTGAGGAAATTGTGGTGAAAATTATGTGATTGAGAATTATAAGATGTGCTTGATTGCCCATTCTCATGATTATATATTGGATTAACCATGTTACTTTGACTATTCAAGCGAGACATTATGCAAACAAACAATGGTTCAACCAAGTCAGTCTTGCAAGAGTATCAATCAATATGGGATGTTCACACACAAAATTTTTATTTCCTCCTTATTGTGAATCAAATGATCATTAACAACGTTTATGCAATTCACTCCAGGTCATAACCTAGTTGCAATGTGGTTTGCTCCGATGCCAACTAGTTAGACTTTCTCACCATGTTTTGGGCCAACTATCCCCAGAGAACTTCAAGGTACAACTTGCCTGGTGTCTGTGAGGGAATCCATGGGTGCGGGGGCTTACGGAGGTCTCGGACAAGGAAATTTCGGTCCAAAGTGACAGAATGCTCAATGGAGGGTCCTTCCAAGTCTGAGAGGGTGTAGGGAATCCTAAAAGTGTAGAGAGAGGAGGTCTCTCAAACCAAGCGTGCTATGAATGCTAATGCAACATCTAAGCTAAATGTACGGAATGACAAGAGAATAATGCAATGAATGAATATAATACAGCGTGTAGAAAGGATGCAAAAATGCAAATAGACAAGATGATGAGCAGGAACCCGCCAAATGATATGGCAGTGATACCCTCGGGTTGTGACTCAGTAGAATGCGGTGCTCTCTGAGGGCGCGATAACTATCGCAGTCAGAGAACACACTGCGTCTCCTGAAAGTCCAAATGACCCTCGACAGAATACAGATACAAGTAATCACATGATATGACGCTGACAGAAGAGAGTCACAATACCACGTTCATATTTGGGTATAACGGCCCTCCCCTATTCATCATTGGTCTTACATATGATAGGATCATATTTTGATGCCCTGGCCCTCCCGTCTTCACCCACCTTGATAGAATGCATAAGCTTGCTTGGTCTACTTTTGGTTGTCTAGGTCCACGCATAACCACTAGAAGGTTTGCATTCACAAAATTGCATGATAACCTTTGCAAGCACATCAACAAGGGCCATGAAATTGACAAAAGGCAGGACGACTAGAACTGGTGCCACCAAGAAACGCAAATGGGTGATTCCGGGATGGTGAGGAATGAGAGGCTCTCACATAGAGCCAACTCAAAACTAAGGTTTCGTGGGGCTGGTCCCTTCCAGGTTCTGAGGCACATTGGCACCAATGCTTATGAGTTAGACCTCCTCGAGGAGTATGGAGTTAGCTTCAGTTTCAATGTGGTAAGCCTTGTGTCATACAAGGGTCCCACGGTTGTACCTAGTGAGGATATCGAGCCCACTTCCTCCCTTGAGAGAGCACCCACCCCCATGAGAGCATCGTCAGCTCGGAGAGCCCGACGTGAGCAACTTGAGAGAATATTGGATGAACAGGTCTCCACCACCAGGAGTAAGGTGTATGGGTGCTACCTCGCTAGGTGGAAAGATTAGCCTTCTTCAAAAGACTTGTGGGCAGTACTACTATAACACTCTCCAAGGAGGAAGCACTCTTACTCGACGGAGTCGAGTTCTCCGCACACGGGTAGTATGATGGGGTCATCGCCATCCGTTTCTGCACTCACGGCCCGTCTCTTCAACTCAGAAGCATTTGGCATGGTCTAGTCATTTATTTTTGAGTCATATGTTATATTTTCTAATTTTTATTTGAGTCATATCATTGTAATTTTCATTTTATTTGAGTCATATCTCTAGGTCCTAAGGTTATTTCCCTAAGATAGAGTCATTTGCCCATGGTTTGCTTTCAAGGATGTTTGTGGTCAATTGTTGTAAAGCCAAGGGCATTTTGGTTCAGTGAAAAGTTGGGCTCCTATAAATAGGACCCAACCCCCTCCTTTAGAAGTTAATAAGTATTTGAGAATTTCTGAATCCATTTTGAGTGTTTTCATTTGGTGAGAAGCCAAGTGAGGGTGAGAAGCACATTAACCCATCCCCCCCTCTCTCTCTATCTCTCTATCTCTCTCTCAAGGGGGCAAACCCCTCTCTCTCTCCTCCCCCTTCTCTCTCTAGGCTGGCCCCCCTCACTCTCCTCTCTCCTCCACATCAACTCCACCTCATCCTCTCTCCCCTTGCCACATCACCTTGCCCCTTCACCTCCCTAGAGACAATAACTCCTCCATTCAATTCCCACCCTCTTCCAAGGAGACTCTTGGCACTCCTCATACACCTCTTCATTCTCTCAAGACACCCCTCATCTCCCAAGGGAGAATTCCCCACTCTCCAATACACCTCTTCCCATCCCCAAGACCAAAATTAATCACCCATTAACCAATTATTCAAACTCCCTTTCCCTCCCTACCCCAAGACCATTTGCGCCCTCCACCCTCTCTCCCTCTCCACCCAGGCTGTAGCCCTCCTCCACCACCCTAGCTTCGACCCCAGCAGCTCCCACACCCCCTCCCTCACCCTAGTTCTACCACCCCGGGTCACACTTGGCTTCTCACCAAATGAACACTCGGGATTGAATTTCTAAAAATGTAGCAAATATCCATTAGCTTTCTCAAGGGGGGTTGGGTCCTATTTATAGGAGCACAACTTTTTACAAGACCAAACTGCCCATGGCATTATACTAAATGACCACTGATGTCCTAGAAAGCAAACCATGTGACAAATGACTCAAACATAGGGAAATAACTCATGGACCTAGGGACATGGCTCAAATAAAAGGGAAAATACAATGATATGACTCAAATAAAATAGAAAATACATTATATGACTCAATAAATAGATAGCTAGATCATGCCGAGTATATCCGGGGTGATGTGATGGGCTGAGGGGTCGGAACGGCTGGTGATGTCCCCATCATACTCCCGGGGTGCGAAGAACTTGACTCCGTCGAGTAAGAGCCCTCCCTGCTCTGAGAGTGCTGCAGTAGGAGTGCCCACAAGTGTTCTAAAGGAGGCCGATCCTTCCGCCTAGTGAGGTAGCCCTCATACACCTTGCTTCTGAGGGTGGTGACTTGTTCACCTAATATTCTCTCAGTTGCTCACGTCGGTCTCTCCAGGCTGGCGGTGCTCTCACGAGGGTGGGTGCTCTCTCAAGGGAGGGAGTGGGCTCAACATCCTCACTGGGTACCACCGTGGGGCCCTGTTATGGCACAAGGTCTGCCACATTGAATGTGGGGCTAACTCTATACTCTTTGGGGAGGTCTAACTCATAAGCATCGGTGCCGATGCACCTCCAAACCTTGAAGGGACCAGCTCCATGAGTCCTCAGATTTGAGGTGGCTCTAGGGGAGAGCTTCTCAATTCTCACCATCCTTGAATCACCCACTTGGTTTTCCTTGCGGCGTCGGTGTGAGTTGGCCAGCTCTTGTAAGTTTCATTGCTCTTGTTGAAGTGCATGCAAAGGTTATCATGCAACTTTGTTAATGCTGACTCGCTAGTGGATAATGGGGGTCCCGGACAACCATAAGTGGACCTAGCATATCTAGACTCCCTATTAATGGTGTTGAAGATTGGGGGGCTGGGGCATCCAAATGTAGCTCTATCATGCAAGGGTTTCTTATTGAAGGTTGGTGGACCAGGGCACCCAAATGTGGATCCAACATGCATGGGTCCCATATCAAAGTCTGGAGGGTCGGGGCATCCAAATGCGGTTGCAATACATGGAAAGTCTCGACCTACTCAGATGGGTAAGGGAGGGTCGATGTACCCGAATGCACTATCCTGATATGACCTTAGACGTAGTGATGCATGAGACTCCAACCTCTTTTGTTCTTGATGGACCCTTGGATGTTTGATTTGTGAGAGGATAAGGTAGTGACTTTCTTTGACGGATTGGGGTGTGGTTTGTGGGTTGAAGGGGTCCTAAAATGAGGGATTAAAAGGGTCAAGAAAGGTCAAGCTTTTGGTGAAGTGATCCTCATCTAACCCTTGACAAGAGAAGGCCCATTCTACAAGTTTTCCAATGTGGGTTGGGCGTAGGGGTGGGTATGACTCGTCCCAAGGGCTCGGTTTGGGACCTACGAGGTATGTAATGGTGGTGAAGCAATGGGTAACGGCTGGATTGGGCCTAATGGAATGGTCTTTAGGAAAGGATGGGGAGTAGATATTGGTGAGGGAAGGAAAGGGGATATGTTGTCATTGGAGTTCCCAAGGGAATGGGTCAAAAAGATCAAGGAACCTTGGGACTTTGGGGATGTGCATCTCACTTAAATCCTCAAATTGGATCGGCCTAGTCATAAGATCTCCACTGTGTGTTAGGTCCTCCCTGAGCGTAAAGGGCGGTGGGACATTGGCCTCAATGGGATGGATTGGCTTCCTACCTGAGACAACAAGTTCTAGATTGTGGATAAGGTCGGGTTCTCCGGGTGTAGGGAGGAGTAAAAGGAGGTCACTAGTGTAGCAACCCACAGTGCAGACTGAGGTGATGGATCCGACGCATTGGTGAATGAGGTTAAGGCTCTTAGGTCGGTCGATTCCCAGATCCAACATGCTAGTCAGCTCAAGTTACCATTCTAGGCCCTTGATAAGATTATCCAAAGTCTCTACCTCATAATAGGATTGGAATGTGGTGGGAAAGGAGTTAATGGGCACTATTTGGGAATGGTGCTCTATGAGTGGGCAAAATGGGTTTAGGTCTCCCTAGATTAGACATTTCTTTAACCATTGAGCTAGGGATTCCCCTATGGTTATCCCTCTTGGTTCGGCAATGGTGGGGAGGGTCAGGATCCTTGGCCAATAATCTTCTTTGGTTTGAATGTGGAGACACTCAACCAAACCTAACCGCGGGTCGATGGGTTGGACGGGAATTCCCTGGCCCGACTTATGACATTGTGACTCGTATTCTTCTTCCCAGTCGGAGGAGGCCTCATGCACTTCAATCACACTCTCAACCTCTTGGGGTGGGGAGGTTTCACTCACTATGGGCATGGTAGGTCGCTTCTTAGTGGGACATTGACTGGCGATGTGTCCCATCTTGTGGCACCTATAACATTCTATCTTGTTAGCATCACCCGAGGTGGGTCCACTCATTCCTATCCCTATGGGGCTCTTTCCTTTCCGAGAAAGGGTAAGGGTAGGGATGGTAGTTGTTGGAGTGGAAAGGGGTGGGACGTGGGCCCTACTTGGTCTAGGTGAGGAACCCTTCATGGGAGGGGCTAGGTTGGCTTGTGGGGCCAAGAATTTCGAGTCGGATGGCCGAGGGGAAGCAAGTATAGCAAGCCTCTCAAGATCTCGGGCTATTTGGTATACCTGGGGGGAGGGTTGGAATGCATAGACCTTCTTAAGTTCGGCATTCATTTCTCCCCAAGACTCGATGGGCTCTTACCTTCTAACTTCTCTTAAACGTACAATGTGTCGCCACTCATCCCCAGCTTGGCGCGAGAGCATACTCCTGGCAAAATTGACTTGCATAGGCCCAGACAAGGTGAACCTCTCAAGGTGTTTATCTATGGAGCTCTCCCACTCTAGGTATGTACTAGGGTGGGATCCGTCAAACACAAAGAGCTCTAATGGGTCTAAGAGTGATGAATGCTAGGTATGAGGTAGCCATGAGGAGGTGGTGATGTACAGGTGATAAATGCAATGGCCCTAGGACTATACTTAGTAGAGACAAGTCTAAAACTTGATTTGATACCAATTTGATGTGACACCACCTTGGGGATGGCACCCACTAGATCGATGCTCCTTAGACCTATAACCGCAAGCACGATCACAAGTTTCTCGAATTCGCGTAGGCGGGCTCTCTCATGGCACACACACTCAACCCAGGGTGACTCGGGGATACTGAGTCGAGGATGTGGGGTTGGACCCCTTGGGTACGGGTGCCCGATTCAATGGGCGGGCCGAGTGCCGAAGGGTGCAGGATCACTCACTCACACCCACGGCAAACGCTCGACAGTAGTGGAGCCTCGGGACTGGGTGCTCTCTCACTTATCGACGGAGCTATGATGAATATTGAAAGAACAAGCACCAAAAAGAAAGCAAGGGCTGAGAGCTTTACCTGGCCGGTTTGAAGAAACTGGCCGCCGTTCGAAGACGAGGGCGAGCGGGGAAGCGTGGGTTTGCTCCCCGCACGCTATGCTGAAGTCACTTTGACCTGAAATAGCTTAATTAAAAAATTACTCCTCTCATAGGAGGGGTGGACTAGGGGTGGGGAATGATTGGTTACATCAAACACTACCTCCATACAAGGAGGGGCTGTAAGTTGGCCAGGCGGGGTGGGGAATTAAGTGGGACTCGATTTTGCCCCATAGTTGATTCTGCGGGGACAACAAGCTGAGTGGGAGTCACCACAATCACCTCCGGGTGCTGCAGAAGGCGGGGCTGGACCCTAATTGTCCGAGGATGAGGTGGCTGCTAGTAGTAGGAATCGGGGACTTTCTGGAGTTCGGGAGGGGGCGCTGCAAAGCCAGCTTCTAATTCTGCGTCGATTTTGTCTGATCTGGTTTAGTCGGACAGGGGATCAAAGTCGGTGCAGTCACGATTTCCTCCGGTCGCTGTTTATGGCGGGGCTGGCACCAAAATTCTCATGACAGGTCCCGGAATGTGGAATGACGTGCCGAAGGATTTGCCGGGAAACCGGGTCGAAAATTGGAAAATCACACGGGAAAAGTCGCGGAACAGGAATTTTTATGTCTATTTTGATCACTACGGGATTGATGCTACACTTCATGGTTCTAATGAGTTTTTCTCTTGTGGTTTGGCTTTGGTTTGAAGGAGAGCATGATTGAATGTGAGGCCCTCTTCCTCTAGTTGGCTGGAAGGAGAGGAGGTTGAATCTACGACGTTCCCCGCACCCCGTTCCTTAAGCGCGATTGAGTCTTCATCTTTCCAAGGTACACGGTATCGTTACACTCCTTTCTTCATCCCTTTGGTGTTGTTGATCCTTGGTGGCGATCACGGTTAGTATCCTATCTCTTATCACCCCTTTCTTCACCATACTTCCATGCTTGTTCATGTTCACACTTGCATGCAGAGCATAGTTCAATGGAGGGGCGGGGGTAACATAAACATCAACAACCTACAGTTCTGACGACGGCAAATACACCCTCACCATTGGGATTGCCCGCGTGTGCTAGTCTACGATGATCACACATACACCATGATGTCCTACCTCTCGCTGTCGCGAGGCCCCGCCCGATTGCTTGACCCGAGCCGCGCCCACCCTCGTCCAGTCACCGGCTGGTACCTCCTCCGGTCATCCAGTCTAGCCCTCCCTCGACGAATCGGGAATGGCCCATGCCTCAAGGAGAGCCCTTATAAAACATGTAGATGTCCGCCTTATCATGCATTGACACGGGGACCGACCACTTTGTCAAAATTGTCCCATCGCTTGCACCAGTTGTACCTCGGTCGCTACGGCCCACTTGTAAAGCCCACGTGGCTCTCTTAAATTATATTACCACTTGAATGAATGTCTCTACATCCACGTTTAGGTCCCAGTCTTCCCTCACACCACTCGGTGTGTGTGTCTAGCACCTATGGTCCCAGTAAACATATCCCAGTCGAACGTGAGACCATAGCTGTGGAATGCTCCCGGCCCTCCACCCATGGCTTCAGATACATATAGGCTTCCCTACGGCATAGAACGAAGGTGTTCGGATTCAATCAGATGTAAATAAACATCGACTACTTGCGATCAGTGGGGAAAGACGTCCAGTACATGATTCCCTACAATCGCCTGCGCACTCGCACCTATGGAACCCCCCTTCTCTCCACATGTCACCCATCTCCCGAGCCCACATACCGCGTCCTGGCGGCACTTCCCAGTCGAACCTTGCTTCCATAGGTGATTGTCAAAAATTGACTGACACGCCCGCATCCTAGCCACGTTTTCCTAAAACTCGAAAACCCCCCATGCCACTCGAACCTCCCTCGATTTTTCGTAAAAGGTGAGTGTCCGGTACCACCTTAAGAAGGATACGGCCATGGGAGGAGATACCCAAGATACATCAAACTCTGGCATCTCCCCCATCGCCTTATCCCGCCCCTCAGTCCAATCATCAAACACACGCCTTGCGCCCGGGGTGACCGATCCCGAGGGAATTGTTGCACTTCTACTATTTTGATGATGTCATACACTATTTATCAACATCTTGATTGATCTGCTATCTAACTGAATTTAATTATTGTGTTTAACTTGAGAGACATCTGCATTAAAATTCAATGTATTGTCTGTGCAGAACAACAGAGGCAATTCATCCGACCAAATAACAAAATTTGCAACTGCTCCAGAATACATAAAAAGGGAGGGGGAAAGAGAAATGGGCAGCAGAAAGATGTAACATGGACTCCACCAATCCTAATAACGAAATTCCACATCGCAGCTCCGTCCTCCCCGTGACCTAGCGCCAAAGGAATATCGAGGCCGCCCATGCAAGCCGGGTCTGAGCCTTGGGGGTCACCCCGAAATGATCACGACCTGGCCTTACTTCGGGCCGATATCCGGGTCTCACCGTATTCATCTTCCGAACCGGATTTCTACCCAAATTGTCATCAAAATTGCCGTCTATCCGGCAGACATCGGAGCACGTTTATCCCGATTTTCCGTCGTACTCTCGCCATGGACTCTTGTCCGAACATGAAGGTCTCCGCGAGTGACCGACATGCCCAGCTGTCCGCGTCCCTATGCGGGCCCCCGTGTGACCCGTCCCTACTCCGTTCCTTTACAATCAGTATTATTTCCTCTGGCCGCGGAGCCCCTAATTTCGACAATTAATCAAAGGTGTTCTCTCGTACGGGGGATGTAAATGACGTCATGGCCTTCATGGCATGGCGGGATTGGGTCCCGGCCCGAACCACACAATCGTCTGACGAAGTCAGGTCGAGCGCACTGTGGCCTCTTCGGAGCCTGAACAAATTGTCACCTTAGTGACTGGTATGCCCACACACTAAATAGACCAGATAAAACGTCCCCAACAAACGAACCAGAACAATCGAATGAACCATTTCAGTGCGTCCACAGATACTTACCTGACTTACCTGACGATGACGAAAGGCAAGTTGGAATGAAGCTGCAAAGGAGGTTATGAACAAGATTTACAATATATCGTGAATTAATCATTCAAACCAAAAACATTTAACAATTAATTACATCATGCAGCAAAGAAGGGGCTCAAAAGTAATTATCATTTCAGCACCTGAACGGTCTACCAACAGGCCGCTCTATAACGTAAACGGTCCAGAATGGTCCGTTCAAGCATGGTTGGTTTGAATATAATCGTGGACATATACGGCCACATAGACACCGTTCAACGAATTGCATGGCCAGGATTTCACTGTTCCATGCAAACGACACGTTAGAACTTGAACGGCTTGATAAATGACTGTCCAGCATTTACACGGTCTATCGATAGACCGTGCAATAACTAGGGGTTCCAACAGTTAAAACCCTTCCTCTTCCTCCTCCCTCTCCACCGTAACCGACGGAGGAAGAGGGAGGCTAACACCCGCACTCCCCCTAATCCATCTCTCCATCTCTCCCACTCTCTCTTATTCATTCTCTCGTCCCCCTCCTCTTCATGTGCACCAATCACCAAGGGGCGCGGCAAAGACATGACGAGATAACACAGACATGGTGGGAGAAGTACACTCTTCAATCAAAGCCCAATATCAGATGAAGCGGAACCGCCAGGTTCATAATCATGAGACAAAGCCCTCTCATGGAGATATGATGAAATGAGATAAGCTGAGAAGGACATGAGCTTCAGAGTAGATCGAGAGACTAGATCGAAGACATGAGAACAGATCAGAAATAAGTGAACAGGGGACTGAGAGAAAGCGATAGAGCAAGGAGAGCTTGAATCTGTAACACAACAGGAGACTCCTCCAGACACAAAGGAGTGAACATGAAGTCCCCAGATGGTAATTCAACAAGTAACTCACAAGAGATTTCAGAAGTGGGCTCCTCAATGCATGCAAGAAAATCCTCAGAAATAAAAGAGTGAGAAGCACTAGAGTCAAATACAACACGAGCTGCATGATCAAAAATCATAATCGCACCTTCTACAAGGTTGGATGCCACGGCTTCTGCCCGCGTGATGTGAGAAACTTTACCTTTCTGCTTTTTACTAACTGCTGCAGAAGACTGGAAGAAAGACGTTGTTGAAGCTTGGGGAAAGAACTGCTGAGATGGTGGTGGTGGAAGAGGAGGTCTGAACTGCGACTGCTGCGGCTGAGTAAAATGCGAGAACTGTACCGGCTTCGACCTTTGCGGACAGTCTCGAACGACATGACCCGACTGATCACAGCGATAGCAGACCACTGGCAAGGAATAGGGCTTACCTGGGTGACTACCACCACATCTCATACACTGCCTCAGAGGTCCCATCACTGTTCTCTACTACTGTTGAGAAGGGGCTGACTGCTACACAGTGCCTGAAGACACCTATTGCACGAATCTCTTCTTCAACTTCTTAAATTTCTTGAACTTAGGCTTGAAGGAAGAAGTACCACTCACAGCAGGTACTGTAGGAGGAACTCCCAGCACAGAAGGCTGATAACTCGGATGAAGTTGAACCATCGACTGAACTGACGCTACCTAAGAAAAACCTTGAGGTCTCACCATATCTAGCTCTAAGGCTGCGGCTACCTGATAAACTGCATTCATCTCAGCCACCCGAGTTGCAATTAAATGTTGCCTCAAATCTGGTCTCAGGCCACTAAGAAAATGCTCAGTCTACAGGGCTTCATCTGCTAGAACATGGGACGCATACTGGCCCAATTCCATGAACCCATTTCGATATTCTAGCACAGACATCCCACCTTGCACCAACTCCATAAACTGATGCATCTTGTTCATCCAGAGAGAGGCAGGGCTGAAAGTACGCTCGAAGGTCATAACAAACTCTGCCCAGGTGATCTGTCGGAGAGGACGGGAACAAAAAGTGACTTCCAATTCTGTAGTCCACCATGTAAGTGCTACACCCTAAAGTTGAAAAGAAGCAAGCATCACCTTCTCGTCCTCTACACACTCCATAGATTAGAATACACACTCAGTAGGATCAAACCAGACTCTGGTTGCATCTGGATCTGCCTGACCTTCATACGATGGTGGGTGGAATAGCAAAATTCTTTCAAAGCTTTGCCACAGCCACCTGGCACATCGTCTTGAGGAGCAGGAATGGGAACTGCTTGAGCTTGATCCAGGACAATCAGTGGAGGAGATGAGGCACTAGTTTCCTCCCGTGGAGCAAGACCTCATCCTCGACCACGGCCTCTCCTATGAGGCAGCATATTGAAGCTAAAAAACACGCACAATAATAAGAAATCCATCAATAATGTGAAAAACATCCTAAGCCAGCAATAGATGACTCAAATGGACTTGCTTTGGACAATTGCACATTTCAATTCCTTATACAAATCCTCAACTTTGCTCTAATACCAGCTATAACGACTCAGAGATCCGGATACTGATACACCGATAACATCGATATACTGATACAGACACGAGCATTCAATGCTCTGTGTTCCAGCGAAACAGAGTATCGTGCTGAGGATGGGACTTCTGTGCAGGGTGGGATTACAGCGAGTGCACCGGTTAAAGGGGCATATGGGTGCACCATTTGAAGTGGCTGATGGGTGCACCGGCTGAACTGCCCAGGGGGCGCATCGGGTGGAGGCCAATGGGGGTGCACCGTTGGAGAAGGCATTTAGTGTGCCACTGGAGAAGTCACTTGGTGCATGCCGTTGGAGAGGCCAATGGGGCGTGCTGTTGGAGAAGGCATTTAGTGTGCCGCTGGAGAAGCCAATGGGGCGTGCCTTTGGAGAGGCCAATGGGGTGTGCCATTGGAGGGGGCACTTGGGCATGCTTTTGGAGGGGGCACTTGGGCGTGCCATTGGAGGAGACACTTGGGCGTGCCACTGGAAGAGGCACTTGGGCGTGTCATTAGAGAAGACACTTGGGTGTGCCTTTGGAGGGGCACTTGGGCGTGCCACTGGAGGGGGCACTTGGGCGTGCCGTTGGAGGGGACACTTGGGTGTGCCACTGGAGGAGGCATTTAGTGTGCTGCTGGAGAAGACAATGGGGTGTGCCATTGGAGAGGCCAATGGGGCGTGCCGTTAGAGAGGCCAATGGGGCGTGCCATTGGAGAAGCCAATGGGGCATGCCGTTGGAGAGGAGGCACTTGGGCGTGCTGCTGGAAGAGGCACTTGGGCGTGCCGTTGGAGAAGGCACTTGGGCATGTGGGCGTGCTGCTGGAAGAGGCACTTGGGCGTGCCGTTGGAGAAGGCACTTGGGCATGCCATTGTAGGGGCACTTAGGCGTGCCATTGGAGAAGGCACTTGGGTGTGCCATTGTAGGGGCACTTAGGCGTGCCGTTGGAGGGGGCACTTGGGCGTGCCGTTGGAGGGGGCACTTGGGCGTGCCGCTCGAGGAGGCACTTGGGTGTGCCACTGGAGGAGGCACTTGGGCGTACTGAGTAGAGGCCGCTTGAGGCGTGCCGGGGAAAGAAAGAGGGTTAGTCGTGTCATCTTCCTCTTCGTTCCCCAAGGCTCTCAAGTCTAGCAGGCTCATGCCTTTAATAGGTGACTTGATTTGCCCGTGTAGACATAGACTGACGGCACGTACTCCACTATTTGCGGTGGCCGCATTTGTTGACTTTCTTCAGGGACTTGGTGATTGTGAGCCTTTCTGGGGTTCTTCTTTGCTACCGGGACTCCAGAGACGGCTTCACGACAATGTACACGTTTGGGGGATTGCTTTGCTTCCCTGATTGTTTTATGCGCCCGTGCAAATGTGAGGGTTTGCCGGGTGGTTAGATTCTTCAGAGTTTTGAGTATCCAGTCTTTCATGGCCTTCTTTCTTTAGCTTCACCTCTTGACGTGGAACCGAGGGAGCATACAGACGCGAGATTTTACGCGTCCACAATTCTCCTCAGCCCAGATCCTCTTATCCGGCCCATTATCGTGCTCTTGGTTCAAATTCACAAACTCTTGCTCAAGTTGGCCCACATTTCTCTCGATCTCTCCCTACCCCGGAGATGATTTCTCAAGCCTAACCCCGGCTTGATGAATTGCAATGTCAAATTGATCTCAAATCCTCCTTAAGTGTTCCATTTGTATTTCAAGATCTTTATGGTTGCCTACTTGGATTCCCAAGTGACACTCGCGAGCTTTTGCCCGCTCATTATGAACCTCACCGTCTGTTGCTAGATTCTTGCTTGAATGCTTATGCCATGAGCTACGGTGCGGTGCGGGTGGGAAGTGTGTGGTATGCAAAGGTGGACCAGGGTAACCATACGTGGACCAATCATGCAATGCTGCCATGTAGACTTTGATGGACCTAGGTGGGCTGGGGCATCCATAGATGATCCAATCATGTAGGGGGACAGTAAATGTCGGGGGACCCGGACATCTATAAATGCTCCTAACATACGTATGACCAATGATGAATGGGGGAGGGTCGTTACACCCGAATATGGACCAATCATGCATCCTACTTGACATGTGTGTGACATGAACGAGTGGACCTGACGTACTAATCATGTCAAGCGGTGTGATGTGCCAAGACATATGAATCCCTTTCCCAAAGATGACTTTCTTGTGTGGAGTGGTGGGGTGGTCTTTGAACTTCCACTCAAAAGGGTCGAAGGGGTCTAGGAAGGTGGATAGCATGGAGTGGGACACAACCTCATTACCTAGGGGTATGTGACCCCAGGTCATGGTCCCCAAGGTGTGACCCGAGTCAAGGACTTGGTGGATTAGGTCAAACATGGTGGGTTGGGTTAGGAAAAGGTGGGTGGTGGGTAAGGTGGTTGGGTCACATGGGTTCCTTAGCTCCCATTGGTAGGGATCAAAGGGATCATGGAAGGGCTTACCAAGGGAGAACTCTATGTCCTCAAGATCCTCAAAAGGTGGTGGATCTTCCTCCTCTAATGAAATAATTGGGCCGAAGTATTTGATGGGTGGGATGGCCACGAGGGAATGGCTTGGCTTTCTACCCGAGATAAGATTCTCCAATTTGAGGAGAAGGTCGGGCTCATCGGGTGTGGGGAGGAATAGAAGGTGGTCACTGGTGTAGTAACCAATGGTGCAAATTGAGGTGATAGACCCGACACAAAGGTGTAGGAGGTCAAGGCTTCTAGATTGGTTGGTCACTGTGGCCAACTTGCTCGTGAACTCGATTTGCCATGCTAAACCCTTAAGAAGATCCCCTAAGGTTTCCACTTGATAAGATGATTGGATGGTAGTGTGATAGAAGAAGAAGGGCACTATGGGAAGATTTTGCTTCATGGGAGGGCAAACATGGACCGTGATCTCTCTAATTGGGCTCTTCTTTAGCCAACTAACAAAGGGTTCTCCTAAGATGAGCTCGGCCCTAACTTGAGAGGGTGGTGTAAGGTGAGGACCACCGTGCAAGGTTTCTTCTTCAACTTGGACATGGTTGGTCTCTACGGTGGGGATAGGGTCCGGAGGGACATTTGTCCCCATGTGGCCGAGTATGTGGGCCACTTCTTCTAAAGCCAATGGGGTCGGAGGATCTATGGTGGGTGGTTTGGTGACAGCCGGCGCATGGTGCACCTGGGATGGTGAACAAGGGTGGGCTTGGATTGGTGTAGGTAGAGGAAGTAGTGGAGGCCTAGGACATGGTAGAGTTGGGGTCAGAAGTGGAAGGTGGGTTGGGTGAGTAGGTTTGGGTTGATTGGTTTTGGGGGGTGCATCCCTTTTAGGGGATGATGGAGGGGTAGTGGTGGGGACCAAGGGGGGGGAAATTGGACCACGCCGGGATAGCAACCAAATAGGAAGGAATGGACAAAGGGTGGCGCTGGTTTAAGTGGCACCAGATTAAGGTTTTGCAAGAGCAAATAATGGCCAATGGGAAAAGATGGCACGCCGGATTAATGCCAAAGGGAAGGGGGGGCGTCGATTTAGGGCACGTCGGTTTAAGATGCGCGTCGATTTGGGCTTTATTTCAATGTTTCGGCCGTCCGGATGACCGTATGTATTCCCAAAATGCTCCGGTTTCAATGCATTGCCTCCGCGGTGTTTGGTTTGAAGCCTTTGAGCCACGGTTTAGAATTTCGGAGGATTTTAGCACATGTCGAACCTGTGTCTGAACTCTCAGGTTTTCTCTTCATTTGGGCGTAGGCATAGCCAGTTAGAGAGCCGTGGCCACGCCTTCTGCTTGAGGGGCTTTTCGCACCGGGTAGCGAACCACCAAGCACGTTATCGTCCCGATCGGGTGAGGTATGGGGTTATTCGATATTTTCGCCTTCAACTTGCTCTCCCGAGTGTCGAGACGTGCGTACCGCATAGTGAATTTTGTCGTCCACAAGTACCCCTTGGGTCACAGCCCCTAGGGTGAGCCACGTGTCCATGCCATGGTCAGGGGCCCTTCTTCTGAGCCCTCACAGGAGGTGCAAGCCGTCGTTGGGGGTGCCTCCCCACCTCAGGACATCGCCTCTTTGCTGGATGTCCTCGCCAACATAGAGCTCACCCTAGAGCAATTTCGAGCCTTTCATGTCATTTTGAAAGGGAAATCAGTTTCTCCCGCTCCCCAGGAGCAAACTCCGGCTACCACTTCCGCTCCCCAGGAGTCGGCCCAGGGCAGATCTACTGCCACACTTCTTCGATAGCCAACTTCGGCTGCCACACCTCTCCAAGCGCCGGTGCAAGTCATTCCCTCTCCCTCATTTCACGGGCAGGTGAGTCAACAACCTCCCTCCTTCCAATTCCCTTCATAGTCTCAAACCCTGGCGTTCCTCATACACCACTTCAGTCTAGTCCATCTTCTGCCAGGCAACCACAATACCCCACCCGTATGGGGTTCCCTTCTCAGGCCCTCGGGAGACATCTTCCTCCTCAGTGGTAGGCACCACCTGCACCCACTGATGACATCACCTAATCACTTCTCAACAAATTGAATAAAATGGATGAGTAATTTTAGGATTTGAAAAAGATGGTGGACATAAAATCCACCCCTGAGGTCTTCTTACCAATCCTTCCGATGTTCCACCTCCCTCCCTCTAAAATGCCTACGTACCGAAGGTACAATGGCTCTGGCAATCCCCTCATCCATCTTAAGGAATTCATGTGCGAGTCCTCCTTTTGGCAAAATGAACAAAGATCCCTAGCATATCTCTTCCGGAGATCATTGGAGGGCCCTGCTCTAGAATGGTTCTACTCCCTAGAGCTGAGCGAGGCTGACAATTTTGATACAGTCTAAAGAAAATTCCTTCAAAAGTACTAGGATCGGGTCAGCACATCCCTTTCCATTACTGACCTGGTGGCTGAAAAAATGAGAGCAGATGAAGATTTCATCCAATATGCTGACAGATGGAGGTCACTGGCAGAGAGAATAAGGGACACCCTCTCAGAGTCAGAATAAGTTAAGATGTTTCGGGGTGCTACACCCTCCCACACTTTAAGGAATTTGATCCTCTAAATTCACTGCACTTATCGAGAATGGAGAGTACGACAACTGACCTTAAAATAAATTGGGGTATTGCTTCCGAATAGCTTCTTCGGACTCCCAAGTGGCTTCTTCTGTTCCACGTCGGCTCCATTGAATCTTAACCATAGGTATGGAACGATTTCTGAGTTACTGCTACTTGCGGTCTAGAATCTTGATGGGTCTTTCTTCATAAGTCAAATCTTCCTTTAATTCCAGATTCGCATGTTGAATGATGTGAGTGGGATCATAAACATACTTTTGTAACATAGATACGTGGAAAATATTGTGTACTCTGGACAACTGAGGTGGTAAAGCTAATCTATAAGCAACTTCTCCAACTCTCTTCAGAATCTCGAAAGGGCCAACGTGTCTTGGACTTAGCTTGCCACGAATGCCAAACCTTCGAATTCCTCTCATGGGCGATGCCTTCAAAAACACATGCTCGCTGACTTGGAACTCTAAGGCTCTCCTTCTACAATTGACGTAACTTTTCTGTCTCGATTGTGCCAGTTGCAGATGGTCTTTAATAATACAGATATTCTTAGATGATTTTGAAATGAGATCTGGTCCCAACCATTGCTTTCCTCTGACCTCATCCCAACATAATGGTGATCGGCAGCTTCTTCCATAAAGAGCTTCAAACGGAGCCATCAGGATACTGGATTGGTAACTATTATTGTAGGCAAACTCGATCAAGGCCAAATGCTCGTGCCAACTGCCTCCAAAATCAATTACGCAAGCTCTTAGCATATCTTCCACTATCTGATTAATTCTTTTAGTCTTTCCATCAGTCTGAGGATGAAAGGCAGTGCTGAAATTCAAACGGGTTCCCAAGGATTCTTGTAGTCTTCTCCAAAAGTGCGAGGTGAATATGGAATCTCTATCTGACACAATACTTACAGGGATCCCATGAAGTCTTACAATTTCCTTCATATAGAAAGCAACCAAGACATCAACTATCCATTTCGACTTAATGGGCAAGAAATGAGCAGACTTAGTTAGTCTATTGACAATAACCCATATCGCGTCAAATCCGCTATGAGTCCTAGGTAGACCTATGATAAAATCCATGCCAATACTCTCCCATTTTTATTGTGGTATATCGAGTGGCTTTAACCTCCCAGTAGGTCTGAACTGCTCAGCCTTTACTTGCTGACACACTAAGCATCTGCTTACAAATTCTGCGACTTCCTTCTTCATGTTCGGCCACCAAAAGGATCTTTTCAAATCCCTATACATCTTAGTACCTCCAAGGTGAATGGTATACCTGGACCTATGAGCTTCTTCTAAAATCTTGCCTTTTACTTCAGTTGCATCAGGCACGCAGGTCCTTCCTCGAAATAATAATCGACTGTCATCGGCTATCATAAAATCAGGTCTATTGCTCAGACTTTCCTTGATCTCCACCAACATCGGGTCATTTTCTTGCAGGGACTTGATTTCTGTTAATAACTCTGGACAAAGTTGAATCTGTGCAATTATAACCTGATCCTCGCTAACATTAAGATCTAAACTAGCCAACTGTTCCAATAATCTCCATTCTTGCAACATAAGGCTTGATAATTTTGCTATCGCTGCCCTAAAAATTCTTGCAAGTCCCCATTTCCTGTCCATTCTCAATTTTCCAGGCCCGATCCCCGTCCACTAAAAAATCTACCATAATTCGATACCTTCATGAAATCTCACATAAAAGGTATCTTCGTTCTCCTTACGCCCAGATCTACAACTCTTGTGAAGGCCTCATCACCCATATCTATCATAAACCTCTCGGTCAAACCATGTTCTCAAGAAACCTGCTTTTCTATCCAGTCTGATCTACATCTAGGAACCAGTAGCTACTAAAATCAGCTACAACCAGCACAGAAGATTCTAAATTCCTTTCTCCACCTGGGTGGTAGTATCTTAAGATAGCACTCCAATGCCACCAACCCCGTATCGATATGACGTTGTTGCTGATCGCAACAACACTTCCTGCTGGGTCACACGCAGCAGAACAGCGATTCCGATTCATCGACGGCACCCGACGACCATCCGCGAGGCGGCCGCCCCGCCTTTCGTGAGGCAGATCAGCACGCATCTGCACACGGGACCTCCCAACCAGGAGTCTCCTACATAGCAGCAGCCTTCGGCATCCTCGGACCATCAACCAGGATGTGGGCCGCGTGAGCACTTGCACGTGTGACCGCCAAAGCGGCCCCGAGTGCTGCCCGTCAACCCGACATGTCACTCTCGGGTCTCGTGTGTAGCCCTTTACCACCCTACGTGGAGTGGGCAGAATTCATCACCTCTGTAATTATTATTAATTGTTGTACCGGGAGTACGGGTTCGACCGGGATCATCTTCCCCACGCCTGGAGTGTGGAGGTAAACTGACCACCCCCTTGTAGTCTAGTTGCTTGCTTTCTTAGTATATATCTATTTGCTGCTGCTAGAGAGAGCATGTTTTAAGATCCTAGCTTCAATCAAAGTAATCACTGCTGTGAGAGAGAGAGAGCAAGACCTATCCCGTGACCCAACCCGAGCACGAGAGAGTGAGCAGACCACCCTTGACTCACTGCCAGTTTCTCAACCGTGCAAGTCTGACGCTTCCCTCGTTAAGGGACGAACACAAGCTTGCTAGTGTCCTAGGTGTGCATATCCAATTGGAGTCGAGCCCGTCTCGTCCCACATCAGAAAGTTACATCCACCTCGGGCCATACCTTGGCAAAGCAACTTTCAAAGTAATCCGGGGTTGTTAGAGCTGCAATGAGGGCATGTCGGGTTCCTTCATCTAGGGAGAGTATTTCCTGACAGTAAACCTTGTTGGGATTTGTTGACGTCCAAACTATTACCGGGCGCTGATCATGTGCTCGAAGAAGCCAACTAAAAGTTAAAAGACAGGTCTACTCAGACCGTTGAAGCCTCAGGTCACCTCATAAGGGGTACCGGGGACTCCACATCTCATTATCTCGGGGCAGAACATCTACCACAGCTCACTAAGGCCAAACAACGGTCAGAGCCAATGGACCCGACGATGAAGTAATCGTGCCGAATATATCTCCACACTCCATCCAGCTAGGACGAGAATGTACCAGGTGATCCTCCACTTGATAAAGAATCCCTCCCGAGATGAAGAAATGCCCCTGGTTTCTCAAAATAGGGAGCCGAAGGCTAAATCAGCAGAAAACTCAGATGACCCGATCAGGGCGTCCGGAATGTCGAAGCGGCACACAAGTTGTGATGAACCCAAGATTTTACGTTTTCCTTTTTAAGTTTTTTTTTTAAATATGTGATCAATTCCCTCTCTTCAATGTGAGTCCTAATTGCAAGTTTTGGTGTAATCTCTGGGTCAACTAAGTTCTTTCTCTCTCCTCACCAACGTATGGGCTAACTAAACTCTAGGTACTTCAAATGGTACAATTGGCCCAGCGTCCGTGAGAGAATCCACGGGTGCGAGGACTTACAGAGGTCTTGGAAGAGAAATTTTCGGTCCAAAGAGACGAAATGCTCAATGGAGGGTCCTTCCAATTCCATTAAAAGGGTGTGAGATCCTAGGAGTGTAGAGAGAGGAGGTCTCTCAACCAAATGCCCTAGAATGCAATCTAATACAGTCAGATCAGGCAGTAATAATCAAACAATCGGTAAATGAAGGATGTGTGAAAATAGAACTAAATAACGACCTGACAGAAGTCGCGGCCTCAATAAACAGCGACTAGGTGTCAGTCGCTAATCACTGTAAGCAGTGGCAAACTAGTGACCATCAAAATAAAATAGCGCCTTGGTGTGAGGCGCTGAATATGAATATAACGCCTCTGTGGAGGGGCGTCAATAGCAATGAACAGTGGAGAAACAACAACAACTCAGAAATGACATCTTGGAGTTAGGTGTTAAATGGTACCAGTGAACAGTGATCAGAAATTGTAAGAAAATCAATAACAATCACAAAACGACGCCTTGGGGTGTGGCGTTGAATATAAGAATGACGCCTCTGTGGAGGGGCATTGATCATAAAAATGAAGAAATGCTAAAGATAAATGCAAACAGCGTCTCCAGGAGAGGTCGCTGAATATGGAAATAGTGGCTTCAGGGAAGTCGCTAATCAATTTGAGAGGACAAAAATGGATGAAAACTAATAGAAACCAAATTTCTTTTCTTAAAAATCTTATGGACAATTCAAAAATTGACTAATCCAGTGGGAGGTGTGCACATGGTGCACAAGGGGAGTGTGCTACGTGGAGCAGTAAGGAGGGGCACACGTGGGTGCCAAAGGAGGGTCACATGAGGGTGCCAAAGGGAGGGGCACACGTGGGTGCCAATGGATGGGTAATCAAAATAAAAAATAACAAGCGTCCCACAGTGATCCCCAATTTGTGAACGTGTCACAAAGACATTTTAAAGAAAGAAAATCTAAACGTGATGAAATATGGTAAATAAAGAGAAAGAAGAAATGGGGAGCATAAGATGCTCTAAAGGAGGGTGATCGCCAAAGGGGTTACCTCAAAATCAAGGGATTATCGCATGTACCTTGTAAAGATGCAGGTGAGATTGCGAGCTCTTCCTTCCTCCTTCAATCGGTCGGTCGATGAAGTGGGTTTTACTTTGATTACCCTTGCGGACACGCAAAAACAACAAACACAAAATATGGATTAGCCAAAGTGTAGTATCAGTGCTCTAAAGAAATCAAGATATGCAACATAAGCATGAACACACCTTGTGTGTTTTTTTTGTTTAAACCCCTAAGAGGAGTACAGGATGGGAGACTATGCTATGCAACAAATAATATGATATGGGAAACGTTCTAGTAAAGATAACTAGAAGAAGATGCAGATGTGATATATAGATAGCAAATAAACCAAATAAGACCAAGTTCCTGCTGCTGTTGTTGACAATAGTAAAGGAAAAGAGAAAAGAAGGCTCCGGTTGTAGTAGGAGGAAGAGCCGGAGGAAGACAAATGTCTATGGAAGACGCTGCCTGCAATGAAAGAAGTAACGCACTTCTCTCTGAAAACTCTGTATGCTCTCTGCTTGAACTTGTGTATATGCTCCTCTAAAATCTGTATTCTCTCTTCTCTCTCGCACACAGAGGAAGTCATGGGGTATTTATAGGACCAAAGATCCTTGTTCTAATAGGAATAAAACAAGGGTAACCATCATCCAGCAAGGCTTCCCTTCCCCAATGAAACACGGTGTTAAAACAAGGAAGGACTCTTCCTGGGAATGTAGCAGACGAAACGGAGATGGAAGCCTAAATGATGACATGAATGGTGCCACTATTTAAAATGATGACTTCCAATGCAATCCTTAATTCCTAGGTTTATTTATAGAAATAATTGACTTTCCATATTTAAAAAGATGAAATGACGCCTATATCATATGCCGTTAATTAATAAGCGCCTCAGACATTGTCGTCAATTACTTTGAATTTCATTTTACCATAATTCATAAAAACCAGGAAATAATGACTACGCAGACGGTCGTTTATTAATGAACATGCGACAGCCCTCACGTCGTCAATTAAATAACGCCCTTCCTCAAGGCGCTAATCATAATCATGAAAAATTATCAAATATATTAGAAAAACTTCATATCAAGCCAATATTGAAGTCCACTTTGGGGCATCACGTAGTGACATGAGATTTACTCATCATAGTGTCAATTTTGACGTGTCTACACAACGGACGAGCAGAGGGTCGTGTTCCAGCCCATCTTCCTGTTGTTCACCTGCACCAATGCATACCAGTCAGCAGTTTGCCCACTGCTCGAGATCGCGCTGGAGGACCACGTCAGCGCTGTTGGTGTCCCCCTTCTTCCAGAGCGGTCGTTGCCCGCTGCTACCCTCCTCCAGGGACCGTTGCTCCATCCTTGGCGCCCGGGACTCGCCTTCCTCGCTGCTGGATCCAGGCCGGTCCGTGGTTGCAGCTCAGTCCGACCAGTTCACAGCAGCACTCGTGGACGACGAGATTCACCAACCCGGGACCCGTCACCCCACGTCTCACGATCCCGGATCGCTATGTAGTCTTTTACCTCCATACGAGGAGTGGGCATTGTTTGGGTTGTATCTTTTTTAGCTTTATACCGGGATCGTGTGACTTGGCCAGGCTTCTTCCCCACTCCCCGAGCGTGGAGGTATGCGTCTGCTCCTCCCTTGCGTTACTTGCTCATTTAGTATAGTTTCTTGACGCCGCTGCTTGTGAGATCATAGATGCCTAGCTCGTATATTTGATACATCACTGCCACGATGAGAGAGCGAGACCGTCCTGTGACTCATCCGAGTCACGTGTGTGGAGTTGACCACCCTAGACCCTGCCGGTTTCTCAACCGTGCGGATCGGCGCCCCTCCCACTCTTGGGACGCCTGTGAGCTCGAGTTTCTTATTATTTGGCATGATACTCCTCGTGGGAGTTCTAGGTGTCGAGGCTACGCCATTCGACATATTACGTTGTTGCTAGTCTTAGTGGTCCATTAGCTTCGTAGTCACGTAGAGTCTTAGCTCGCTAACGTTCCGCATCAAGAACTCTCCAACGGATGAACTTTGGGGCTCCCATTACGGGACTTACTCCAACGGGGACCGGGTCGCACCCACGTCGCCGAGATTCCTACCATGAGGCCTTCTCTCCGGGAGTAGGTGAGTGGGCGACGGGTGATTCGCACAATCAAGCAAGATATTACTCCACTAACACCGCCATTGCTAAGTCAAAACACTGTTGCGTCCTATATAAATAGGTCCCCAGACGAGACTAAGAGGGGGACACACAACAGAAGGAAAAAGAGGATAAAGGCATAGAGAGCTACATCGCCAATAGAGAGAGATTTACACAAAGAGAAAGAGAGCCCCTCACGAGCTCATGTAGGTTATTACCGAAGGAGACTCAGCAAGATAGTAGTGAGAGAGAGGTCTTCTCCCGGTTCTTCTCTTCTTGTCTCTCCGAACACTCTCCACCTCTCCGAGCACTCTCCGAGCATTGTCTTCACGCTATAGACTCCTGGTCTTCTCCCTCTTCAACTTTCTTTTGGCACTCTCGTATAGTTTTGACTTAAGTATCGAAAGGTTGTCCACTAGTATCTCTCTCAGGGTTGTTTCTGATGTTTCTTCTAGTGGTTGTAAATTTTTTCAAAGTGATCAGTTACTATTTCTTATTAAATAAATGTTAAAGGTATAATACGGGGACTAATCCACCTCTTTCTTGGTTGTCTTCTCTATTTTTGCAAGGGTAATTCAAGGCTAAAACCCTCTCCATCGGCCGGCCGATTCGGAGAGGAAGAAAGGACCCAATCATCCCCGCTTCATCACAAGTTGTTACACATTGACCCGGGGATCGACTCACGCGTCAGAATTGTCCCGCGGCTTGCGCCCATTATACTTTGGCCCCCATGACCCATTTATAAAGCCCACGTGGCTCTCATGCCGCATGAAACCAGCTGAATACATGTACCCCTACTCGGGTCTTAGCTTCTTCCTGCACACACCCAGCTCCCTCAGTCACAACGGTGCCTTCGGCACCCGACTGCCAACTACTCCTGTCACATTAGTGCCCGCGGCACCTGACTACTCAACTCCTTCAGTCACAACGGTGCCCTCGGCACCCGACTGCCAGCTATTCCAGTCACGTCGGGGCCCACGGCGCCCGACCACTCAGCTCCTTCAGTCACAACGGTGCCCCCGGCACCCGACTACCAGCTACTCCAATCATGTTGGGCCCCCCGGCACCCTACCACTCAGCTCCCTTAGCCACAACGGTGCCCCCAGCAGCTGACTGCCAGCTACTCCAGTCACGTCGGAGCCCACGGCGCCTGACCACTCAACAACCTCAGTCACAACGGCGCCCTTGGCACCCGACTGCCAGCCACTCCAGTTACATCGGGGCTGGCAACGCCCGACCACTTAACAACCTCACTCACAATGGTGCCCCTGGCACCTGACTGCCAGCCACATCGGGGCCTGCTGCCCCCGACTACTCAGCTACTTTAGTCGCAATGGTGCCCCAGCACCTGACTGCCAGTTACTCCAATCACATCGGGGTCTGCGACGCCCGATCACTCAACAACTCCATTCACGACGGTGCCCCCAGCATCCAAATGTCAAGTCCAGATATTGTCGGGCCATTCTAGCTCTGACAATGGGCAACAACTCCAGTCCCGCCGGTGCCCATGATACTCGACAATTCTGAGCTCAACGGCTCTTGGTCACTCCAGTCATGGCAATGCTTATGCCGTCCAACCGCTCCAGTCTCAATAGTGCCCAACTGATCCAGTGACAAGTGGTGCCTACGTCATTCGGTCGCCTCGACCTTGGTGACGCCCAACTACTCCAACACAACGGTGCCTATGGCACCCCTACTGCCCCGTCCTCGACGTTGTCTCATGATGAGAAGACACTGTGACACCCCTCGGGCGGCACCCTACTGAGTCACTGGTCCTCTGACGGACATTATGTACAAATGCAGAACTACTCACACAATAATGTAATGACTCGGGGACCGTCAGGAATGACGAAATTGTCCCGTGACTTGCAAGCACTTGTGATTGGGCTTTCATGCCCCCATATAAATGCCTTTCATGACATATAAGTCATGTAATCTAGTCGGGGAGTGGATCCCCCTCCTCATCGGAACGAGTCTCTCTACCCCCAGTTATCCCTATTGTGCTGTTGTTGCCCTATCGCTGTTGCACGGACAAAGCCCTCCCGACGTCACAGCTCCCAAGGTCCTTGACTCTCTCTTCGGTAGTAGAAACAAAGGTGTTCGGGCTCCGCCCGATGTAAAATAAATATCGATCGCTTACGGTCGGTGGGGAAGACATCCAGTACACGAGCCCCCACAATCATCTACACTAGTACCAGCAGAACCTCCTTCTCTCCACGTGACGCATAACATTTTGTGCTCACGTGCCGTGCCGTGGCAGCACATCCCCAACTAAACACTTGGTACATATATTCATTCATGACAAAGAAAATCAACAAAAACAAAACAAACCATGCTATATCATATCACATCATCATGTACAGGTGTCTAAAGTACAAAATCAGGCTGCTCCCTCTGGCCTGTCACGGTCCCCTCCTCCCTCCTGCCTCTTCGATGGCGGGGCCATGCCAGAGGTCGCACCCTCCTCTCACTCTCGACGACGACGTCAGTCATCCTCCTCGTTCCTCTACCGCTCAGAGGAAGTGGCTAAGTATCGCCTGGCAGAGCCGTGCGTGGTGTGGCTACCACTCGGGACTACTCTGCTGCCACTCGGGGCCACTCAACTATCGCTCGCCTTGCTCCGCTCTCGAAAGCCCTCCACCATGCCCTCAAGCTTCGCCGCCTCGAGCTGAGCATGATCCCGCTCCTCCCTATAGCGTTGTGCCTCCGTAGCTCCGACTCGGAGTCGCTCCAACTCAGCTCGGAGGAGCACCGTCTCTAGTGAATCCGTGGGCTGGCTCTCTGCCAGCTGCTATCGAAGATGGGTCACTTCCTCCGGTGCCGCGACCTGGCCCCGCTCTACCTCCTCCCTCAGTCGGGCACTCTGCTCAAGCTCGCCCCGTAGGTGAGTCACCTCCTCCCTCGCCCTAGTACTCTCCACCAGGGTGGCTGTTAGCTCTGTCACCTGCATGTATTCATCATCACCATTAGTCAACTGCATTTAATATATAAGCATAATTCACAAGGGAAAGTGTAGTAAATGTACCCGCTCGGTGAGCGTCCTCTCAGCTATCTTGGCCCACTCCACCATCTGTCGGAACTCCGCCTCCTGCTCCGCTCGGTCAGCTGGAGTCTGGGAAGAAGAAGAGGGAGCGTCCCCACCCCCCTGCTGTTGGGTCTCGTCCCCTCGCTGCATTTAGAAAACTCCAGGTCAGTCATCTCATTTCATGTCATAATAGAAGTGCATGATTTAGAGTTTAGTTTAGGAAACTCACCAGTAGGGCCAGGGCCTGTCGGGCCTCGTCTCGCTCCCAGATCGTGGTAGTAAGGAGCCCCTTCAGCTCCGCAAGCCGCCCCTCAGGGTTGATCGACATTTAGAAGTCCAAATGTCAGTGCATCGTCATATAGAAATCATAAACATAATAGACAGAGTTTAAGTTTAAAAGTTGTACCGGTCGGTGGGCACCGCAGAACACCTGGTCCCGGTAGTGTCTGGCATACGCCATGTGGTACGCCGCGTCACTGTCCGCTCGGGCGGTAACCAGCCGCCCGAGAGCTATCCAGTCTACTATCTGAATGGCATTCCTCGCCGTCCAGTCGAAGGCCGCTGCTAGGCCTCGTGTCGTCCGTGTGACGTGCTCCCCTGGCTTTTCTGGGGCTGGGAACTCCACTACTGGCAGATGGACCCAGATAGATGGACCCCGATGGTCCTCGTCACCAACCTGAAGTAAAGTGGCTCCACCACATTCATGCAGTGAAGCCGTGGTGAGGACACCCGAGCTAGAGATCGACGTGATGCGGCAGAGTGACATTTCAGATCGTGTAGCACCGTTCGGGACACACAGACTTCACTTTGGCCTGGAGAGGACTTAGAGAGCTATTCGTGAGCTTGGAGTTTTTATTCTCTTCACTATGGACCTTTTGTAGGCCAATTTATGATTGTTGTGTGCCTTCCATATCTTCTACCTCCCTTCTCAGGAACGTTGTGCGCTGATGATCTGAAGCTTGTTCATACGTAGCTTCCACTCGTTTTGGCACAGCCACCAAGTGGTTGACTGAGTGCTTGAGAGATCTCCATTTCATATTGCATTTCTCGTCTCTGCTTGGGCTATTTGTTAAGGCTTAATCATTTTAGGCGCACTTAGATTTTAATTTCGTAAATATCGTTGAGATAGAGATCCATTCACCCCCCTCCAGATCTCAACACTTCTTCACAGATATCTTCTCTTCGATCTCTCACCTTAGGGATCTTTAACGCCCATGCCTCCTCTTAACTGCAGGAGAGATGTACTTTTATATGTGACTTCACTCTGAGGACGCCCTAAGCGTGTGGAGAGCTCATCCCCCCTTCTCTACGAATTCCACGTGTCAGCTTCAAGGGCCCTGGGATCACGTGCCAGCCTTATCCTCAACGAATGAAGTCCTGTCACAGAACATAAACATTAGTTCAGTTGACAATGTACTGAAGAGAAAAAGATGCACAGGGTTGTTATGTGCTCAGACTCGTAAACACTGGGATTGCTATAGTGTCTATACAGACTTCAGCATGCAGAGAGGAGAAATGTGCACGGGGTATGATGTGCTCAGACTTGCTTGCCAAGTCATGGGCATTTGTGAAGAAATATATGCACGGATGCATGTTTCAAAGAAACATGCATGGACTTATGTCGTGCCAAGAAAAAATACATGCACGGGGTTAAACGCGCACGGACTTGTATACAGCAAGAGGAAAAAGTGCACGGACTTTGAATCCAGTTTTGCAATGGAAAAACTGCACTAACTTTAACTCAGAAAATCTGCACGGGCTTGAGAAATAGAAAATCTGCACAGGTTTTAACAAGAGAAAGTCTACACAGAGTATGGCTTGCACGGACATTGTATGCAACCAAATCAATGATGTACTAAGTCCAGAAATGTGCACGGAGTATGGATTCCATGGACTATATAAAGACATCCATGGACTTTGTGCTAGGACAGAAAATGCATGGGGTTTGTCTTCCACGGACCTTGAGAGGGCATGCCAAGACTTTATATGAATCACAAAACTTGCACGGGGTTTTGCTTCCACGGACCATGTGAAGTAAAATCTGCACGGACTTCATGTCTCAGACATGATGCAGATGTGCAAGGACTTGAGAGAAAGTCCACGGACTTACTATGCAGCCCAAAACCAAACGGTCTAAGTCCAGAAAGTGCACTGAGTTTGATGTGCACGGACTTGAAGGACAAAGTATTCACAGACTTGAAGAACAAAGTGTGCACGGACTTTGAAGGGCAAAGTGTGCACAAACTTTCAAGGACAAAGTGTGCACGAACTTTGAAAGACAAAGTGTGCACGGACTTTGAAGGATGAAATGTGCACAGACTTTGAAGGATAAAATGTGCATGGGCTTCAGAAACAGTGTACATGGACAAGAAGGGTAAAATGTGCGCGGACTTATAATGCAACCCAATGCCACTCAGCCTAAGTCCAAAATATGCACGGACTTGAACTCAACCTAAAGGCAAGTATGCATGGACATTGTTACACATGCACGGACTTGAAGGTTGAAACATGCAAGGGGTTATACTATCCTATATGCTTTCATGAGCCGCTTCTCTGGTATATCAATTGGTGATTAGCGAAAAGTCGGGTTATGCCTGACAAGAGGCTTTCACTATGCGTGATGGTGGTCTTCGGACCTAAGTTCTCTACCTTGTACTGGGAGTCGGTTTAATAAATAAATATTACCATATTGTGTGCTTGCATGTAATTACATCTTTCATACATTATACGGGCCCCATGGTCCTTCTATTTTGGCGATTAATCAAGGACTTTCTCTCTTCTGGAGAGATGTAATTAGCGTCGTATCATTTATAGTACGGCGGGTTTCGAGTCCCGACATGATCACTCTCATTCGTCTGATTAGTCAGATTGAGTGCACAATAAATTTGTCACATATGTGACTAGATCGTCCCACACTTAAATAAAACCCCTCATAAATAACCAAATAAATCAAAATATTAGTAAAATAAAAATCCATTCCCACAAGGTTAGATTGAAGTTTCTACCCAAAGAAGATGTGCCATCAGCGAGCCACATATTTGGGAACCACCCACTCTTCTTCATTGGAGGTACATCTGAGTTTCCTAAATAGGTTGAATCTCAGACCGCGGATAAGAAGACAAGCGACGATTGGCATCTTTTCCTTAACACCTTGCCACTTGATAAGTTCGTGATGTGACCACGGGCCTTACAGGACACTGCCCTTAGACTGTCCCGGTGACTGGGACTGGATCTCCAGCTAGTGGGGAGCACTACCTTGGCACTCTTCAACCCCCACCGGTGCTAGTTACAAGTTGGACTTTCCCGCACCATGGTTCCAGCACTATCACACTTTCCTCCCCTTCAAGCTAGGAAAATGGGGACCGAGGAGGACGAGTAGGCGGTCCAGAGTGCTCTGACCATGTGGGAGATCAGCCGAGTCTGTACCCTGCAGGCACAGGTGACAGAGGACGAAGAGAACTATCAAGCTGACGTGAAAGTAGTACGCAAGATTCGGCCTCGCGCGGATGTGAAATTGAATGTGATTTGAGTTTCATGATGATATATAGAGATTTACTAAGAGAATGATGTATTTTGAACCTTGAATGAATGAATAAAAGATTGGTTGAAAGATTTTGTTGTGAGATTGTTTCCTTTGGCTTGAATGTTCAGACTTAACAGAGTTCGCAGGTTGGAAAATGGTCCACCAAAGGACCGCCAGGATCACTTAACAGTCTGGCGACAGATCATAAGAGGGAGGGCACAGGAAAACTACCTTTTTGGCTCTCAGGTGTGGAATATGGTCGCCTATTGACCATCAAGAAGAGCTTAGTGGTCTAACAAAAGACCGCAAAGGAAGAAGGAATAGGGAAATTGTGAGTTCTGGTTCTTGGTGGAGGATGACGGTCGCCACTTGGCCGCCAGATGAGCCTAACGGTTTGAGAAAAGACCACAAGGGAATGAGAACAGGGAAATCTGTGAGCTTTGAATTCCGGGGCATTATAACCTACTTCTGCATACACTAAAATAAGAAAACACGTTAGATCTGTTCTTAGGCTCAACCCCTTGCCTGAAGCAAGTTAGAAATGACCAATCCTTGATATTTGGTCAAGGGGTGGAGCCTTATTAAATAGGCAAAGATACAATAAGAAAATGAATGCAATACATCCTATGAAATAATTATTAAATTGGCCTATATTCATTAAATCACCCACGAAGTCTACTTATGACTTAATTAATTATATTTAGATTTAGAAAATTCTTATAAATTTAGGAAAGATGTAGGGATGCTACAGTCATCAGGGCGTCGAAGCTGTCATAATGGTCAAACGGGTCGCCCTACCCGTTGTAGGATTTAAAGGTGGGAAGAGAAACTCTTGGTTAGAGCTCTGCCTTCAAAATATGGTCGGAGAACGGGGACTGCTTCTGGTCATCCTTCGTGGAATTTTTTGGCAAGGCGCGGAGGGCGCGCTCCTGTTCGGTGAAACGCCACTCGAAGTCTTGCAGACGGAGGGACAACTCCGGCTGTCCATGAGGCGGAGCTGGGCGATTGTGAGTATTTCCTCAATAGTTACCCCGCCGCTCCTCGGAGGGAGTGTCCACTTTCGAGTGTTGCTGAGGTGACCCGAATTTCTTTCCTCATGGATTGAAGGAAGCTTCCTACTCTGGAGGTGGGATTTACGAGGACCCGCCAGTCCCATTGCAGATGAGACACCCACCTCGGAGAGTGAAGTGGCCTCTGGCTATTTGCCGCGAGGCTTCTGCATGGGGGGGACTCGTCTGGGGAAACCGTAGCCTCTTTTCCTTGGTTGCCTGGGTCCACATCAAGTCGACAAGGATATCCTATTTTGCGTTGAGGGTCTGGAGGGCGTCTGGGTTTCCGGGGACGGGTTGTCCCCCCATGGCCAACAAAGGTAGGGCATTGGCTTGATTGTTGGCATTGGAGATGGGGCCCGTAGAAGAGTGGGAGGGCACAGGTTCCCCCTCCACAATTGCCGGTGCCTTCCCTTTATCGTTAGCATTCCTCCTACTGGAACTTCTTTGCACCATACTGGCTCTTCGCTCGTTTCCCACAGATGGCGCTAGATGAAGAGGTGTGATCTCGTGCGGTAGTCTCAGCTGCTGATCTTTGATCACCACCAATGATTGTGAACACTGCAAGGCAGGAAATAGATCAGAGGAGCCCAGGGTTATCACCTTGGGGAAAACCCTCTGATGCTTAGGTTAGTGAACTGATAGAGCGTAGGTGGAAGAGAATGCAGGAGGACAAAAAGTGACAGGCACGAGGTCACTCTCCAGCAATTAGAGTGGCTTCGAGTGCTCAGACTGGCATACCTTTTCGAAGGGTGTTTATATAGTCATTTGCTCCCCTTAATGGAATCAAGGAAGCCAGGGGAACTAGGGGGTGTTATGTCCTTGTTGAGGGCTCTTCACCGCTTGAGGACTCTTGCTCTCCCTTATCTCTTTGAGCTTCCTACTTCTGGGTAGCAATGTAACATCCGCCTAGATAAGTGCTCAGTTGGCGGTTCGAGCGTGTGGCAGTCAATTAGGGGGCGCTCGAACTTTTCTCGGGCGATGGGGAAGTCATCGGTCAGTTATGCTCGGATGCCGTTTGAGATCCTCCCGAGCGACCTTTACTCGGACTTCTGGGCCTGAAACCACCAAGAAAGTGTTGGGCCAAGCGATTTGGGCTTTGAAGTAGGTGCGCCGATTACATGGGGCTATCATTTGGGGAGTCAAACTTGTTTGGGTCGGGTTGGACTTTATTGGGCCGCTCCGGGCCGCATGTCTTTTTGGGCCGTTGACCATTACCGCATCTCAAGCCAGATCTCTCTCGGACACCGCATCCGATCCAAACCTCACTTGGACACCGCATCCAGACATATCCCTACGCCAACTCTACCCTCTCAGGGGAGCATGGCGGAACCAATGGACAAGATCCTAGAGTCTTCGATCTTCACCTCACTCGACTCAGACTTACAGGGGAAATTCTCCCATGCTGGTCACAGACCAAGGACCGACATTCCACATCAATGTCTCATCACAGAGACCTCCGCACACAAGCACCGTCCTTCGTCTCGTCTCATCAAATCCTATCTCATCTCAAATACTCCGAGAGGACGCCTGCCAATCCCGATTTCGCTCTCACCACAGAGCCATGGGACACAACCTGAACAATTCACGGCACGCAACTCCAAAACGGGAAAGTGCCACCTGCCACCACAGCGACCTGGTCGATGACGCCACGACCAATGCACACGGGTCCCCAGACAATACACATCTTACCATGGTTGACCGCTCGGTCAACCTCACCAGTCGCTCACGGCCACCAACTGGGACCCATAATCTGCCAGAGATCACTTCTCTAAAACACAGCCTCATCTGCGGACACAGCTTCCAACACAAGAACAGGGTACTCATGCGGCACGCTCGCCAATATATTTCCCCAATTCTCCATCCAGCCAGTGCCTCAAACCATAATGCCTCAAGCAACAGTACGGCAACAACACGTCTCACACTGAGGAACCAATCCTCCGATGCTCAACACATTCTTTGCAACTCTGCAAGCTTCGATTCACGACACCTTAGAAAGCACAACACCAGCCACAAGCTCTCACGAACACTACCCAACTGGCACGCATCCTTCCGGAGCAGCGCCAACACACCCTTACACATCGAGGAATGGGCATGCAATGCTTCTGACAGACAGCCACACTCTGCCATAGCGGTTAAGCTAGCCACTGCTACACACTCCTCTCTTACACCTACCTCTGATCTCGAAACCAATAACACGCCAAACGCTTACCAAGGAGTGATGAAAAATCTACTAAAATGCCAGGCTCAAAGGTCGCAACATCTCTAGCCATCGGACATCATTCTCTCGAACCTGTCCACCCTAACACTAACCCATTCTCGAGCTGCCACCGCGCAGACCACCACTCCAAGAGCCGCAACACGAACCATAATCAGCACCCGCCAACGCTCATCCGGGCACATCTCTCGACCAGAGCGCCCGCTCTGCCATCTCGAACCACAATCTCAATGCCACAGGGGCTGGATAAATCTCGAACTAAGGTGGCCAACCTGATAATAGCTCCCTCAGAGCATACTCATCGCCACTTAACCACGAACAATCCTCACCAGTCACCTGACCTCACTGTAGATCCCTCAAACGCAGTACCGCAGCAACGCACCTGTCGACAACCTCTGCCCAAAGTAGCACAACTGGGGACACCATCTCAAGGGGAGGAAGCTCTCGACCTCGATCCTTAGACCCCACACTGACACTCTGACGATGATAGCAACCACCTTCACAGTGCTAACGTCGTGCACTCATGCTCTCAAGCAAGAAACCAAGCAAAAATCAAACACAAAACCCTATGCCAGTTGCCAACTGTACTGGACCTTTTAGACTCTAATCACTGTAATATCTCAAGGGCACTTTCTTCATCAGAGTGATATTTGCTTGTTTTCACTGTGAGTAGAACATTGGTATTTGTTTTAGTTCAGTATGAGTAGACTTTATTTTTTAAATTCCACAAAAAGGTTTCACTGGGATCCATTCACCCCCCCCTCTAGATCTCTACCATACACGTTCCAATCCCTATACCTATAGTCAGAGCGGATCACCATCCCCATCACTGCTCTCCCCTGAAGATGATGTTGTGCTTGGCGGGCGGCTGGCACCCCCATTTTCAACCTGACCAGGTTGCATGAGTTGCGATCGTGGCTTCGGCTTGGCTTGCCCCGGCAGTGTGTGTGAAGCATATTTCTTGCTCATCTTCCTCATTGGGAAAATTGAAGAGGGTAGACAGGGTATTACAGGAGAGCACTGTCTCCCTCTTGGCCTTATTGGCTCTTCTTTTCTTCTTTTGCTGCTTCTTCTTCTTGTCTCTAGCTGGTGCTTGCCCCCAGAATAGACTGTCATCCTTTTCTGCCACTTTGTCAGCTTCTCCTTCTTGCCCCAGCGAGAGCTGCTCTAGTTCTCGCCATGGGACTTGATCCCTTATCAGCAAAGGCTTCAGTTCAGGCTGTTTATATTCATCTAGCCCATTTTATGTAATCCTGCAGCTGTCGGGCCTCTGGACTAATTTCTTTTGGCACCAGCAAGGAGTCTGTCTGCTCCGATTGTAGGTGTGTATTCTGACTATTGCAGGCGGGCTGGTCCAAGTTGGTGCCGGCGCTGGAGGAGTAGGTCACAGCGTGATGCCACGGACACGTGCCCCCACCTTTGGGTGAGGTGTGGCTTTCCTCTTGATCGTTGTAGGGACTTGCTGCCATCCCTGTTGCTCTTTCATTGGTGTTAGAAAGTAGGCCTCATAAGTGTGTTGAGTGCTGGCTTCTGTAATTTCTTCGGGTAATGCCTGGTACAAAGAAATCATATTGGAAGCTGCTCTCCTCAGGGATGCTTCATGAGGTTATGGAGGGTCAACCTTGTACTCTCCCAACTCTATTTCTTCCTTCTTTATCATGCCTTCAATGATGTCCTTGAACACATAGCAGTCCTCAATTGGGTGCCCCAGCATCTGATGATAAGGGCAGAATCTTAGACTATCCCTTCTCCTCAGGCCCTCCAGCCTTTTTGGCTCAGGCAGGGTGACCTTATTGTACTGGGTGACCCAGTGAAATAGAACCTTAGTCTTCTCCTTTTTGAAAGAGTAGGCCTTCTTCATTTTGTCCCTTAATGAGGAACCCTCCTCCTTCTCTTCCACTCTGATGGGCTGAGGTGTGACTGTCTTCTTGCCCTTATCTCTTTGCTATTCAAACGCCTTAATATCAAGAGTGTTTGCTTCTTTAGGTGCTAGGTGTCGCTCTACTGCCTTTGCCTTCTGTGCAGTCCCAGCAGTTGAGGTAGAGATAAGCCTTTCCAAGAAAGCTTCCACTTCGGCCACTGCATTATTCAAGCAGTCAAATGACTAGATTTCCATGCCAATCATCTTTTCTAGTATCTCCCTCCTGAGGTTTTGTTTACAGATTTGTACAGCGTCCTCTTGATGCGGGGGCCACTTGCATCTCATTCCGAGGTTCCTCCACCTCTTAATGTATTCGAGGGCTATTTCATCCACCCTTTGCCTAGTTGAGTAGAGTTCAGCCACCGCGACCCCCCTCTCGGTGACGTGAAACCATTCCCTAAACTTCTTTTGCATATCCAGCCAGTCACTGATTGACCTGGGCAGGAGGCTAGAATACCACTCAAATGAGAGCCCTGTCAGTGAGGACCCGAAAAACTTCAGTAGATACGACTCATCTGTGGCTAGGTCGACCATGATGGTCATATAATATGCGACGTGCTCCTTCGAGGATCTCTTCCCATTGAACTTGTCGAACTTTGGCGGCTTGCTGATCCCTAGAGGGAGCCACTTTGCTGCATAATGCGGTGGATATGGCACCCGATAAGCATCAAATGCCACATAGTCGCCTTCATTTCACTCTGCAAGCTTCAGCTCAATCATCCTTTCCACCATTAGCTTGTTCACGATGATCGGATCGACTGGTTTTGGGTAGAAATGTGCCGAATGTAGGTAGGGGGTGACCAAGGTGGTTGCCTGCAGAGGAGGACATAGTAATGAAGGCTCTTGGTGCACCTGTGGTAGCACCGGTGGCATCAACAGCTGTGGTGGGCGCTGTTGGGTGGCCGCCAGGCTGGGCTCTGCCGGCTGGGGTAGGGTATATAATGGTGGGAAGTCGCACAGGTTGATGCTTCCCGTGTCGACTCGGCTTGCATCTCGGGCTACTTAGAGGCCGAGGCTTGTTCTATTTTCCCCATCAGCTACTTCTTCAGAAGTTTTATCTCCTGTTGATATTTCTGGAGTAGCATTAATACGAAAAGGTCCATGGTCGCTATGCTGGGGACGGTTTCTACTATTTCCCCTGAAGCACCTTCAGGCGGGATATTCAGCAACTCCTCCTCCTCTTCAGCTGTCACCACATTTGCAGTCAGGGTGGTGACTCCATCAGATAAAATTTATTTTTCTTTTGCCACTTTCAACATTTCCCTTGTGGCTTCCACTCTTCGGGTGTTTGGCCCTGGCCATTTGGCTAATCGAGCCAATTCTTGGGGTTGCTCGGGCAGACCCCCATATTTGTCGGCCAACCCGGTCATATTGCAGGTAAAAACCCGCATACCTTTTCTTTGTCTGTGGACCTTCCTTCTTGCATGACCAAGGAAGGTCAATCTCTCGAACATGGAGATTCTTATTCTCTCCTTCTATTGGGGAGGGGCTTCATCGGCCTTGAGATCTGGGCTGTCTTCAAACCCATTGTCATCAACCTATGATGCCATTCTTCTCTCCTCTTTTTCTTGGACTACCGTTGGTGAGCAGCCATCTTCTTCGACCGTGACTGCTTGCAGTAGCCGTTGTTGGCCCAGTGAGGGGTTGCCCAGACCCCTGAAATAGCTTCTGACCATGTTGGTCATCTCCTCCTACCCCCGTCCTTGATGTAGGACCAAGTATAGTTGTCGACCTCCCACTAGAGGGACGTAGGCTAGCCGGGCTCTTCCGATGAGTTGCTCAAATGTTCTTCCCACCATGGGGATATTGGCTTGTCGGGCGCATGCCCTGAAGCTAGCGCGGCATGGAGGATCCACGACTGTTTCTTCTCTTCTTGGGGCCAAGCCCCTCTGATTCCTCTTCCCCATCTCAGTAGGCTCGGGGCGGTGACGAACAGGTGCCTCTTGGTGGACAGGTTGGATCTTCTTGGGGACCCACACCTGCTTGAACACTTTCAACCTTGTGACCAGTTCTCTTCGACTGTGACGACCGATTTCTTCTTTCTCGGCCCTTCTTCTGGACAGGGCCTGGAAGGAGTTGCGGGTCGATACGGTAAGAACCACCCAATCTGGGACTACTTGGGGGTCACGTTCATCTAGGAAAATGCGGACACCACCGATCAAAATAGATTTGGCTGAAACTGACAGCCGCTTGGTGATGGGAGTAGCAGCCCTCCTCTGGGAGTTCCCCTGGCGATGGTTCTCGGGTTTGTTGTAGTGGGTGGGTAGAGCCCCATGAGCTACATGGTGCGCCATGCAGCTTGCTAGTTGGACCTGGCTTACTGGCAGGTCTTTGCTGGTTCAGGTATCGACAACCAGAGGGTTCTTACAGACATCCTCCCTGGCTAGCTTTGGAGCTTCGACCTTCAGCACGTCGGCAAAGGCTACCCCTAAGAAGTTGGGGAGGCCAACCACTGGTGGGAAGGTGCCGCAAATGGTCAGTACCTCCAAGTACCCACAAGAAGCTTGGTTGGCCACGATCGCGGGGCCAAAAGTTAGTGCAGTAAATCTAGCAGCCATTGTTGTTTCCTTAAGTCACAGAAGCAAACGAACAATCAATGCTCCTTGGGAGAGACCCCGGGGCCCATTTATCTTGACAAAGAGATAAAGGGAGGCTGGGTCCCACCGGGCGTGCTAGCTTGTTTGGAGGGAAGAGAAGGATTATTTATTATTATTTTGATATATATATATAATTATCAAGTTTATTACGCAGGCATGCCAGTCACGTGTGTGAAGAAGTATGCTTTCCAGACTGGCTGAAAGACCAAACGGATGGCGAAGGCAAGTACTTCACCGGCTTCGCCTACCGCTACTTAATGAAGGCCTACTACGCCATGGTGCGCTTGACGCTCGACCCACGGGAGGTGTGGAAGCCAGGGGAGAAGCGGCGCGTGCGGATGGGCACGTGGCTTCAGTATTTCTTCAGTGGGGAGAAAAGGTATGAAGACTTCCCTACAGCTGCTCCGACGGTGGTGAGGAAGAAGTCGAGAGCTCGCACCAGACGACCCTTCCTCCCGTCATGGAGAGAGGCCGCCAAGGGAGTCTGAACCCCATGGGAGTTGATGCAGTCACACACTGTGCTGCGTATTTGACTTATTGGATGTGCTCGTTCGCCCTTCCACAAGGTGACGAGACGGTGATCAGGCAAGAAGCCATCTATCCCGCGTGCTTGATGGCTTGGGGGATGAAGCTGTCGCTTTGTCCGGTGGCTCTATGCCTGACATACAAGATGTTGGGGGATCTGCACAAGTCACGCATCCCCCAGAATTCGCAGACATTGGCCCGCTCCACTTCTTCAACGCGTGGGTCTGCACCCTATTTCCGGAAGAAGCTCCACGCTCTCTTCAATCCGATCGTCTGGTGCCAAGGATGATCGAGTTCGCCAGCGCTGAACCTTCTTCATTGGTGGATCAGCTATTTGCTATTCGGGGGAAGCTGACCGCAGTTCCAATGGACTCGCCAGGAGTCCTCCATTTCTAGAGCCTGGTAGCTAGTTCTAGCCCCCTCGTGAATAGAATGCGGCAATGCTGTCTGTACGAGACCGAGGAGTTTATTCATTCATTCACCGGCGCCAAAAGCACGAAGCCGATATTGGAACCAGAGCTAGTCGACTGGGTCCTGGCCATTCGCCCCAGTGTACTTGTCTTTCGGAAGAGTGGTTTGCTGTGGCTGTAGCCGTAATATCCTTTCTGGTTTAGTCAGAACTTCAGATATGACCAGCAGATCCCGCCTTCCTTGGCTCACTTCGGCATCCCCAGCCGCCATTGGGCCAGCCAGATGACTGTGGACGAAGCCCGGTCGTGGTGGGACTACTTCCATCATCGCGAAGACATATCTTTCAGGGTGCCGTCCCCTGCCTATTTGCCCCGGGTGACTCCAGAATTCATCAAGTGGTGGAATGCGCGGACTGGCTTCTACTGCGCCTCTCGGAAGGACTGCTGGCGAGCTGCTGAGTGTCGCTTCCTGGACACCCAGCCGAAGCCAGTGTTGGATGTCGACCTAGCCTACTTGAAGAAGTTGAAGGGGTGGTCCAGCTCTGAAGTCATGGTCTATTTGGAGGCGCGGAAGACCGCAAAGCGTGGCTCCTCCAAAGCCAACCCGAAGATGCCGCCGGTCCAGAAGGATGACTACGTCAAGACCCTTCAGGGGTTGTGTTGGGTCAGCAGTGAGCGGGCGGTTCTCCAAGTAATCCCAATCCCTGCGGAGGAGCCTCTTCCAGCAGTGGCGGATTGGCATCTGGAGTCTGACCGTTTTCATCCATATCAGACCTTTATCAGCAGGGAGGGTAGGCGAGAAGGCATGTACGCCAATACCCCCTGGGTATTCGCCCTGCTTCACTCACATGGGCTTTCTGTGGCTGGCTGGATCCGTTTACTGCTCATTCCTCGCATCCCCAACAATTCTAACACTTACAATAAAATATCATCAAAATATCATTAACTAATAGGAGGAGGGGCTTTCAGCTGGCCAGGCATGGGGTAGAGAATATGTGGGGAACCGGTTCTATCCGGTCTAAACCTATAGGACAGCAAGCTGGTGTCGGGGGTGCCACGAACTTCTCTGAGGGCTACAGGAGGCAAGATTAGTGTCGAACTATCCGAGGGTGAAGTTGGAGCATGCTGTAGGAGTTGCAGATCATCCGAGGGCTGGCCTAGATCACTACTGAACAGGTATCGCGAATCGGTCTGTCTCTGTCTGGTCTGGACCTGCAGAACAGCATGCTAATGTTGGGGTTGTCATCTTCTCCTCTAATCGCCGTTGGGGGTAGGGCCGATGTAGAACTGTCCGTGGACATGGCTATGGTGCGTCGAAGGAAGGGAAGCCCCATCTATGACCAGGCGAGGCTGCTGCTATTGTTCTGTGGCTCTGTGCCAGAGTGCTGCAGATTCACTGCTGTGGATAGCATTATAGTCGCTGACGAGCAAGGCTTCTGGGGTAGAAACACCGATGCAGTAGGGTCCTCCGTGAGTGTGGGGGGTCCTTGGAGAGATCCAAATGGAACCCAGACCTTGGGGAGGCAACCGATCGCAGAGGGTGGAGTGGAAGAGATAGTAGGGGAATAGTGCACCGGGAAAGAGACCGGCCTGATCGCAGAGGCATCTTCAACTGTAGTTGTGTGACAGAAGGAGGAAGGCTTGTTCCCCTACATTCCTGAGAGGGAGGGGATGGCGTTCCATGGCCTAGAGGGTGGAGCTGATGTCAAAGTCGCCCAGACATGCTCAAGGAAATCGGAGCTCTTATTGCTGTAGGTAGGTTGCGCCAGTTGGAATAGCATAGTTGCAGAAGATGGCAACGATGACATGGGGTTCTTAAGACCTTGGGCTGATGACGACAGGCCTGGGGGAGGCCAGGAGAAGCTCACCCACATGGGAAATGGTTGTCAATACCCTGCTCCCCCAGAGTTGAAGTGGCCAAGAGAGCTGCTTGCTGTCCCTAGTGCACAGCTGGGCAAGCAGGCAGACCAACAAGGGTGTTGAGAGTGGAAGGAGCGGATTACAGGGGAAATAATTGCTAGTGGGGGAAGTGAGGTTAGCTGGGAGGGGAAGGAGAGAGCTGAGGTGGGCGCAGGGGAGAGCAGGGGATGGGATGAGTGGGGGCTGTGCACTAGGGTGCAGGGAGGAGGGAGTGGGAGAAGGGCAGTGTGGCCAGGTTAGTCGAAGGGGTTTGGGAGGTGGTGGGCGACCTGGACAGCACGGGGGGCAGATGCTCTAGCCTAGGGAGGATCAATAGATGCCTAGTGGAGGTGGAGGGATGCTTGGGGAAGTGAAGGGGTGCATGGGGAAGGTGGAAGAGGTGGTTGAGAAGTGGGGGTGTCTTGGGAGAGGGAGGAATCTCTTGGGGCTATGGAGGGAGATAATTAGGGTGGTTGGTGGGTGTATGGGGAAGTGAAGGGGCTCTTGATGAGGTCAAGGGTGAGGGCTGAGGTGGATGATGAGGTGAAGGGGAGAGAGAGAAGGAGTGGGCGCAGGTTTGAGGGGGGGTGGGGATGATGGGACCATATGCACAGCTTCGAATCCCACCTAGTGTTCCACCGGGCCTCGGACACTGTGAAGTGCCTGGCATTCGTGATGACCCTCCGGGAGAATGCCCGGGCTTGGTTTGAGTCCCTGTCGGTCGGGACTATTTCCTCCTTCCAGCAGCTCAAGAAGCTGTTCAAGGAGAACTTTATTGGCTGTCGAAAAGTGGCCAGATCCACGGTGACCCTGCTTGCCCTCATGTAGGGCAAAGAAGAGACGTTGTGGGATTTCATCTCCTGCTTCGGTGTGGAAGCGCTCTGGATCCCCCATCTCGACGTCGGCATCGCCGCTACAGCCCTCACCCAGGGGACGTGGGACCACATCCTCCGGTGTGCCCTTAGGGTCGAGGCCCCAACGACCCTTCCTGACCTCCTCACCCTGGCGCAGAAGCACGCACGCTGCGAGGAGAATACTGTGGCCCTGGGCCGCGCGGCCGGAGCCGAATGGTCCGACCACAAGAGATCTGCCGACCCACCACGAGAGGGTCGGAGTAAGTGGGAGCGACAAGACAGAGACTGCCATGACCGCTCTGAAAAGGAAAGGGGAAATTATCGCCACTACACGCCCTTGACGGCTCTGCCTGATCAGATCTTAATGGAGATCCGTGAGGAGCCATTCCTCAAGTGGCCTCCCCAGATGAAGTCGGATCCGAGTACGAGGAACAACAAGAAATACTGCCATTACCACCGTGACTACGACCACGACACTGCCGACTGCATCAACTTGAGGGATGCCATCGAGGACCTCGTTCGTAGAGGGATCCTTGGCAAGTTCCTCGCTAAAGCCGCAGAATGGCTACAGAAGATGCCCCCGCCGATCGACAACCGGCCCAATGGAAAGGAGATTATGATGATCTCTGGGGGGCCGGCCGCGGGTGGAGATAGCGTGAGCAGGAGGAGACGATACGTGTCGGCCGTCCACACTATGGACCAAGGCAATGACACCCAACGGGGGATCTCCACCCCGGGTCGTCTAGGAGACCCCATTATTTTCTCTGAAGATGACCTAGATGGTGTGACCACACCCCACTCTGATGCTTTGGTGGTCTCGGCCACCATCAACCACTGTACCGTGCATCACATATTAGTAGATAATGGAAGCGGACCTAATGTTATTGCGTACGACTATCTTGTACTCATGGGTGTGGATATGTCTCGACTCGCACCATTACACACACTGCAATACAGATTCTCTAGCACCATCATCTGCCCGGAAGGGCGCATCTTGCTCCCAATCACGTTCGGGACCGCACCAAAAGAGGTAACCTTCCTCGCCGACTTTACCGTAGTCCGTGCAATGACAGGATATAACGCCATCATCGGTCGAGGGATTCTCGGCACACTTCGGGGTGTCCCTTCCTCTTATCATCAAAAACTCAAATTCCCCACCCCCCGGGGGGTAGGGGAGGCCTGAGGTGATCAAACGGAGTCCAGAAGATGCTACCTCATCTCTACGCGTGATCGACGTCCCGAAGAAGTATCGCCTGAGAAGAAGGCGAGGACCCAAGATCCGGGCCTGGGCACGAGTGCGCTGATCGAGGACTTGTACCTCATCCAAGTGAGAGAAGATCTGGGCAGAACCTTAAAGATCGGTGCGAACCTATCCAAGGCTCGATGAAGTCGACCTCTGCCATTTTGTTGACCTCGGCCGTAACTTGGAGTTCCAGCTCGTGGCGCATGTGCCGCTGGGGTTGTTTGACTGGTGTGGCTGAGGGAGATATGGCCAGGTCATGCTCTGTTACGGAAGGATCTAACCCTGGCATCTCTTTGTATGTCCAGGCGATGCAGTCTTTGTATTCGAGCAGGAGTTGCTTGTAGTCCTGTCTTTCTGCCTCGATGAGAAGAGCGCTGAGGAATGTTGGCTGAGAGGCTTCATCTTCACCCAGATTAATTTTGACAAGTTCATCGACGGTTGCCTGGCCACCATCCTCCAGCTCGGGATGTGCCAGCTAGAAGTCAATGAAATCTTCATCATCAGTGTCAGCTTCGTACGCCCGTGGGTCCTCGGAGCCAACAATTGAAGCTGATGGGACTGGAAGATTGTCACGGCTAGGCCTAGATAGAGGTTGTCCCAGGTCGTCCATACCAGACTAATAGCTGTCGATTGGCATTCCGAAGGCTTGGCTGGAATTGTCTATCAATGCCGGTGACGCCTTACGATCTTCATTCCGGGGACCTTCCTCATGGGGAAAGTGCAGTGAACTAGGTTCTTCAATTGGCTGGAAGGCCGCAGGGGTCTCCTCTATCTCAACATCCTCGTGGATGGACAAGGAAGCCTCATCAGGTGCTGGAGCTGGGGTACTGGTTCTGGCGGGGAGTGGGATTAAAATCTCCTCTCCCTCATCTCCCGAACTATCAAACTTGGTGTCGGCGACAACCGGGTCGACAGCTGGCCGCATGAGTCCCACGACGTAGACTGCGTGGTAGACATAGAAGTCTGGGTCTTGGTCATAGCCAAGACCTCTGGTATCTTTTTAGGAGAACGGGGGTTGCCCCCAGGCTTGTGAGGGTGTCCAAAGATTGTGGAAGTATCTCCACTGTGCGGAGCCTTGCCACTGGGGAATATGCTGCTTGAGGCACATCTCCCGAATACTAAGCGATAGGTCGTCCAGAATTTGGATGGCTTCAGGGACATTGTCGGCTCGCCTAGACCAGTCGAAATCATCTTCTGGTGGGGCTGGAGGGACCATGTCTCCTTTGTGAAAAATGATGGACTTGTCCCTTCTAAACTTTTTCTTGGACCGGTGTTGTAGTCTGTAAGTGACGATGAATGTTGTAAGCTACTCGACCCTATGTTCGCCTGAGGCACACACGGGCTGGATGCAATATGGTGGCAGGCATATGCTCTTGTCGATTGCTCGGCTAATAAGATTAGCCTCGAAATCATCTTTATGCCTCTCAGGGCATTCTATGGTTGACTTGGCGCTAAGGCGTAGCCGGTGAAGCTTGGCCTTTTCTTCATCAACGGAAAAGAGATCTTCCTCCTCTTCTTCTGAGAGCCAGCCATTGCTTTTGCTCTTAATCATGGGGAAGGGACTGGTTCCCTTGAAGTAGAGAGCTGCATAGGCCAGGTTGCATTCCACTAGAGTGAATGGACATAGGTCTACGAAGACTGCACGTTATTCCCCATCTTTAATATATTTGATGAATTGATGGAGGGTTAAGGGGACGACCCAGTTTTCATGGAGCCAGGGCTTGCCCAACAACACTTTGTAGGATGTGCTGGAGTCGATGATGTAGCTAGCCAAACCCTTTGGGAGACCCTCTGGCCTTGCTGGCCCTCTACCAGCAAGGGACCAGCCCTCACATCCTCCACTAGGCATCGCCGAGTTACCCACTGGTTTGGGTGAGTGTCAGGTGAGTTGGCCACCGATATCAGCCCGTTCGACTTGTGATTGTGTTTGCTTGCTTAGGTCTGAGGTTGTGTCACATCAGCTTTGGCCATATTTTGGGTATGCACAAAGGCCTTTTCTTTTCCCTGCTCGGTCGAGTGCAGGGACAAGAGAGGGACGGATAAGACCGCCAACCTAGGTGCTCCCTGATACGAGAGAGGTCTCAAATAGGGACAATCTTAACGACCCTCAAATATGAACTTTCATGTAAAATCTAGCTAGAAAGGGCTATTATGAATCAAAGCAAAGTCAATAGAAAAATTATGAAAATCAAAGGAATGGCAAGAGTGGCAGTATCGTTCCCCACAGGACGTCATGAGCCCAGTAGCATGCGTGCCAAATAAGTGGGTCCAAAATCAAAGACACAACGTCCCAGCGCAACAGACAATATCTCTAAGGGGTAGTGCCCTGGAAGGAAGTTGAATCATTACATCTCCCATATTGCATAAGGCTTATCCCTAATTTTCTTCTATTTCTCCCTCTTAGGTTGGGTTGTATTCTGGGTCTAGCCTTAGTAGGGGAACCCCTTCTTTAGACATAGCTGATTGTAGTGTGCCACCTTCAGATGCATGCCCTATTCATGGGAAGTCTTTAATGAGAGGGGAAAGGAACGACGAATCCCTAGCTAGTAGTTTGAGCCCACTTGGGTGCTGAAGATAGCTTTCAAAAAAAATCATAAAATCATAAAAAAATGTGTCTTTTGTTCCTTTTTCATACATTTTAATTTTTTTACTGTTATTTTTTAGGACATATGTAATTTATTTGTTGAGTGTGCAGATTGCATGTCTACAAGCTTTCATCTTTTGCTAATCTGTCTTTTCTTCAACATTGTCCCTTGGTCTCTTCTAAAGTTCAAGTCCTTCTTAGCTCTCATCCGCCAGATTCTTCATGTCTCCATGAGAGGGCCCTTTGCCTTATGATTATCAACCTGGCGGTTCTGCTTCATTTGCTCATGGGTTTCGATTAAAGCATATTCATCGTTTCTTTTTGGTTGTCTCCACAGTGTTTTTATTGTCCCACCACGTGTGCTGTCCCACCATGCCATGTTTGCTGTCCCGCCGTGTTTCACAATCCCACCACAGTTATTGTTTATTTGCTTATGATGTTCTATCATGCTTAGTTTTGTTCATTTTTGTGGTTGTCTTATTTGAAAATCCAAAAAATCTAAAAACTAAAAATCCAAAAATGTCATCACGCCTGCATAGGTAAGTCAGGTATGGCTCTCTATCCCTTCTCTTTGTTGTATTACTATATGTTATCTCTACGTTATTACATTATCTCAAGGACCGGCTGATTCTCCGTGTGTTCTAAGATCTGATGTTCCCCTTTACAAAAAATGATGATGATCTAGGAACATAAAGTTAATCAGTAGATAGGCCGTTAGGTTGAGTCAGGTGGGAAAAGATAGACTATGTCTCACATGTCGTGGTTGCAAGAAGACTCTTGACCCCACCTTATTTGATCTATCCATATTATCCTCCTCTCGAGGCTAGCGGCGAGCCACTTCCCGTTATGTCCATTTGATTTCTATAATTTAAATTCTATACCATCCCCATCCCTTCGAGGCCTATAGCGAGTCACTTCCCACCTTGACCGTTTAAATTCCACAATTTAATTCCAGTCAATCCCCTCTCCCCATTTAATTTCTACATAATTTCCATTCCGTGTGTTTTTGCTCCGTGTATTTCCAATCAATACCCCGTAGAGGAGCAATCTCCCGCGGTGGTCCATTTTGTCCCCTTCCCCTATTCATCCCCAATCTATCACGCCGCAATACACAATCAATCAATCTCTTCTCCACCCTAAACAACCGTGTGACGCCGTTCACACCACGGGGGGTTTACATGGACCAGACTAGGGGGCCAGTCTGGTCCTCCTAACCCCCCCCCAGGGGAGTTTATGCGAGGCAGAGAGGGGGGTATTTTCCCAGCCTATAAAATCCCATGTTTTCACTCTTTTGGGCCCACGTTGACTCTGTGTGATCGCAAGAGGATAAAGGATATGAGCTTGGACTAGTTGGCTAGCCGCTTGTGCACGTGGATCAAGGAGATTGACCCGTGCAGTTCTGTGTGATCCTGAGGCTCCGTCTTGCGAATTCTTCCACACTGTTCCATCGATCAACCTCTGCACAGAGCTGGGATGGGATGGCAGTGGGGTCCACGAGGCTGGGAGGAGGGCGCGACCCCCAAGGGGAGTTCTCCCTCCCTGGGGCACCGTCACGTCGAGGGCGAACTCCCCCCGGGCGGGGCGGCTGTCATGCAAGGTTGCCCCGGGCGAGCTCTTGTGGTTGTTTGGCAGTGTCCTTTAAAGGACTCGGGCTAGGAAGGTGCTAGGATTGACCCGTGGGGGCTTGTTGTTGTCATGTCGTAGTTGTCACTTGCAAGGTGTTCGGGAAAATTTCAGACACACCTCGGGTTGTCAAACGGCAGAGATAACTGACTGTTGGGCCTTGTATTTGGCCTTGAGCTCAGGGTGAGGACTTGCGGGAGCTGAGAGAGGGCATCTTGGGCATGTGGGCCCCGCCTCATGACATACGCCGTGTTGTAAGGCAGGTTGACAGGGCCACCCTATGTTGGCCTGGGAGGTGGAAATAAATGGCTCGTCGTTGCATATCTAAGGGTTGAGGGTGCCCCGACTTGCTGGAGGGTTGTCGTAGAACACGGCTGGTGTGTTGGAGCCGTGGGTTGGCCCCCGGCTCATTGTAGAATAGCTGGAATATGCACGCCCATAAGGTGTTCAGGGAAATTCCTGGCACACGTGTATGGGCCGTATGATTTTGCTACGGGCCTCCGAAGCCCATGGCTGGCTGGAATGAGTCATCTTTTGACCTTAGAAGGTGGGAGGGAGGCATCTTGGGGGTAGGCCCAGACTTCATTACTAGGTGCCACGCGTCATGGCTTATGATCAGGGCACCTCTGGGTTGGCCCGTGTGGTTAAATTGAAGCAAGTAAACCCACAAGCTGGGTGATTGGGGGTGGCCCCAATCAATTGTTGATGTTGCAGTGGACCACGGCTAGCTATTAGGACCCTTGATTGGGCCCGGTGGGTCGCAAGAAGGGCTGGGTGACCAACGCCTTAAAGCTATTCGAGGAAATTCTCAAATCCTCATTGGACATCCACCCTGGTCTCATTCAATTTCTGACTGCCCAATTCAGTCATGTGAATTCTTCTTTTCTTAAGCTCAGCCTGCAAATTGACCGGCTAGAAACTAGACAAATTCACTATGAACAAGAATAGACTAGCCGATGGGAAAAGCATGTCAAGGACAAATATAGAAGTGACAAATGGTTGGCAGCCTTTCTGGACTCTCTCCTTCAGGTCAGTGACAGGGTAGGGACTTTGCTGAGAAGACTGAGGGCAATTCATGCTAAAACTCTTGAGAAGACCAATGAAATGCTACTGCATGCCTCTGCCATTCGTGAAGATCAGGGACAACTCAACATCAAGCATGCCACATTGATCGACTCCTCCACCAACATTTTGGATCAAGTGACTGCAGCAACTACCTCTATCAAAAACCATGTCGTCACTAAGACTGGTCATACTATTGCTGCCACAGCTAACCTATAGGCCACTATAAATACCACTCGCCTGTGGCACCTTGATGTCTTCACTCGCATGAAAGACAAGCTATTCTTTGATTCCAACAAGCTCTTGTCTACTTCCTCAAGCTTACAGCCCAAGTCCAGAAGGATACAACTCTCATTATGACCAACTCCACCAAGGTTCTTGAAGCCTCCTCCAAGCTTGCAGAGTAAGTACATGCAGATACAGCTAAGATGGTGGACAGCTCCACCAAAGCTGAAACCAAGATGGATATTGTCTACAACAAACTTGATATGGTGGGCACTGAAATTCTGGAGCTCATCCGTCTCCATAAAGCTCAACTCCAACCTATGTTGGAGGATACTGGTGATGAGTGACATCCTCCTCTGACTAAAGCTACTTCTTCCTTTGTTCCCCTGAAGAAAGGGACTCAGCAGCAGACACAAATAGAATACACTTGTGAGATGTTACATAACTGGTTAGAGGACATACATGGCAACATTCAAACCCTTCACTGGTATGTGATAAAGAGGGATGAGCAGCTCACTCTAAAGGTAGACTCTCTCGCAACAGCAGTCCAGCAACTGTAAGAACAGTTCCATGCAGTGCAGCTGGGTTAGTTTCCAGGCAGCACAAGCACACAGCCAGCTCCTTCACCCCCTCCTTGCTAATGACAAAAGGGGAGAAGTTGTAGTCAGTCACATCATGCATGGGCATCATCTAGTTAGGCTTAGTTTTTACATAAAAATAGTTGTTTTTGGGTGAATGTGTATACACTTTCTTGTATGATCTGTATGACATTCTGGGGCTGCAAAATGTTCGAAGTATTTTGCCCCTTATTCAACACTTTCTACACGACAGAGGGTGAAACTTCTCTGGACCTCTGGAGTTTGTCACAGCTTTCTGGCCTGCCTATTAATGGCGAGCCGTATGAAGAAGTCTGCTTGGAAGATGCTGAGAAAGAACGCTCTGATGGCGAGGGCAGGTATTCGCTCGGTTACTCATACCGATACCTAATGAAAGCCTATCGCTCTATCTGTTTGGCCTACAGCAGAGGATCTTCCAGGGGTTATCAGCCCCGAGAAAAGAGCAGTAGACTGAAGGTCCGGATCGACCAGTGGATTCAATATTTCTTCGGGGGTCCTCTTAAATATGCAGATTTTTCTTCTGTGGGACCGACTGCCAGCAAGCAGATACAAAGAAAACTAAAGAGAAACAAATCAAACAGACAGGATAGAACGATGAAAGTTGATAGAAAGAAAATCCTGTCTGTAAGCTGGAAGAAGCTTTGGAGCGGCTTCTACTCTCTTGGCCTCTTCACCACGGACTCAAGAAAGACGCCGAGTAGCTTCCCAGTTGCTGCACAGACGATTGGAGATGCATTGTTCTTTGTAGGTCGGGCTCCAGAAATTGAAGAAGAAGAGTCCACCCCGATGCATTCACTCCGGTAGGACGGGACAATAGGATCTCTCTCACGAACTCTTCCACGCTGGTTGCTTCTTTCCAGCAATTCTTCACCTTCTTGAGAGGAGGGGAAGCTTCGAATGCTTCTTCTCCAAGCTTTCTTGCACACGTACTACACTTCCAGACATCGCTCTCCCACGTTCTCTATTTGCTACCTTCTTGCTTGTCTCTTCTGTCGTGCACACCAGGAGCGTGAGCAGATAAGGGCACAAAATCTACATTGGGCCCCACCTCTCAAAGATGCCACTGTTTGCCAATCATTTCCTCTAAAAAAGCAACCTTCTAAAAGCATATTTCATGTACGAACGTATCCCAATGAGTGATTGCGGATCATGGAAATGGACTGATATCGAACTCAGATCCGTTCTAGGCAAAGTTGATGGTGTTGACACTCTTCAGCTGAAGAGTCGGCACTTCCTGTTATTTGCAAGGAGAAACGTAGAAATCATCACCATAGTGTCGACACTCTTGAGCCTATAGGTCGACACGGGCACCACAAACGCATGCATCTTGAACTGTCGCGTTGACACATGGCCCTGGTGGCGTCGGGGCATGAGCTCCAGACAGAGATGCTAGACTGTCGCAGCTGAATTGTAGTGTCGACACTTCCAGTTGGTAGTGTTGACACACTGAGAGCTTTAGATCCCAAACAGAAATGTGGAAATCCTACATTTATTCTTGTAGTGTCGACACTCTTAGCTGGTAAGGTCGACACTTTGATCTAAAAGACTTTCCAACACTTTAGTTAGACAAAACACCATTGGCTTTCATGCTAAAATATCCAATAATGATTCTGTTGGACTCCCTAATTGATTTTGGACATATGATTTTGATGATTCCAATATATGTGTGACTTGGGGTTAATTTCATTCATCTTTGATTTGTAAAGTGCCAACTCTAGTCTACTTGCATGGTTTGTGTGAAATGTGACATTCATGGATTTGTATTCGTGCAAGTATTATATGTTTTGAACTCAAATCTTCACTCTTGAGAATATGGCATGTGAATGGGAAAATTACACTCAAGCTTGAATTGCATGTTCATGTGAGATTTCATGTAGTGAGGTTGTGGTTTTTCATTCAAGAAATGCCAATTACAATGTAGAAGGTTAATTGATGCTAATGCTCATATTAATGTGGTTTACTCTATGTTTTTGTAGGTTTTGAGAAGGTCTCTGGTCATATCGGGCATGGGTCAACCCATAGGGTGGACCCTCACTGGGTTCTCTACTAAAAAATCAAGTTTGTTAAGTTGATGTTGTAAGGGTCGACCCCTCTACAAGGGTCGACCCATGTGGTCGACCCCTGAGTGGTTTGTCTTGCTGCCTGGCTCTGCCGAGAAAATCAACACCCAGGGGTCGACGAGTCGTTTCGGTTTCGAACTCGGCCGAAATCGAGTCCGAAATCGACACTGCCATCCTTGGTCAGCAGTGTCCCAAGTCTGTACTTAGGCCCTGTTTAAGGAGGGATGCTATGTCCCCCGATTCTAGCACGTCATAATGAGCAAACCCTGTGTTCCCTAGCCTCAAAGAACAACTTGTATGGCCCATCCTGCCAGTAAAGTGATGTTACCTCAATTTATAATGCAAAAATAACACAGTGCCCCATGATTGTAATCGTAATTGAATTCATGATCATGATCATTAGGTTGTAGGTTTGTTCACGCGCGTCGGGCTGCGGGGCCCGCCGACCCTCCGGGGGGGGGAATGCCCTGGGGAATCGGCCGCTCCCCGGGCGCGCGGGTGTGTGTTCGGCGACCTGACTAAGGGATGGGATAAAGTGATAGGGGAGACGCTGGACTCTGGCGTACTTCAGGCACCCCCTCCCATGGTCGTATCCTTCTCAGGGCGGCACCGTGCACTCGCATTTTACGGAAAGCCGAGGGAGGATCGAGTGGCACGAGAGGTTTCCTAGTTTTGGGAGAAACATGGCTGGGGTGTGGGCGTGCTAGTCGATTTCTCGACAATCACCTATGGAACCAAGGGTTGGCTGGGAAGCGCCGTCAGGACGCGGCATGTGGGCACGGGAGATGGGTGACATGTGGATAGAAGGGAGGTTCCACAGGTGTGAGTGCGTAGACGATTGTGGGGAATCGTGTACTGGACGTCTTTCCCCACCGACCGTAAGCAGTTGGTGTTTATTTACATCGGATTGAATCCGAACACCTTCGTTCTATGCTGAAGAGAAGTTTGTATATATCTGAATCCATGGGTGGAGAGCAAGGGGCACTTTGCAGCTACGAATTTGTGTTTAACCGGGAGGTGTTTGTTGGGGTCAGAGGTACTGGACACCTGCACCAAGTGGCACGGGGGAAGGTTGGGACCTGAACGTGGATGCGAGAACATTCATTCAGGTGATAATATAATTTATGAGAGCCACGTGGGCTTGCAGGTGGGCCGTAGCGGCCGAGGTACAACGGGCGCAAGCCGCGGGACTATTTCGACAAGGAGGTCGGTCCCCGGGTCAATGCGTGATACGTCGGATGTCCGCGTGTTTTACAGAGGCTCTCCCCGAGGCAGGGGCAATGCCCGATTCACCAAGGGAGGACTAGACTGGGCGACTGGGGAGGACACTGGCTGGCGACTGGGCGAGGATCGAACACGGCCTGGGTCTAACAGTCGGGTACGGCCTCGTGGCGATAAGAGGTGCGATGTCATGGCGTGCGTGTGGCCGTCGTAGATGGGCATACGTCGGCAATCCCAAAATAAGGGAGCATTTGCCGTTGTCGTAACGCCTCACGTGTGGCGGGAATAGACTTGCGTGTCATGGCTAAACGTCGCATGAGGGGAGTACGAGCGACATACTCTCGGCGTGTGTAAGCCGATTCACAAGTCAACCGCACACACAAATCTCCTTGCTTGCTGCGCCTGTTGTTGCCTTGTGCTGATGCCTTGGACGATTCTGGATTGCATTGCCTGATGCTCCACCCCTTGAGCTTCTAAGGGGCTTTTATAGGGGAAGTTGAAGGGCCATGGAGGGGTTTAGGCGGATCAGACTTTTCGTAGCATTAATCTTCTACCCAGAGCTAAACTCATATCTTTTGACAAACCGCTGGAAGGATATTATGTTCTGTTTGCTAGCATTCAGGAAAATGAGGGTGTCATTAGCATAAAGAAGATGGGAGATTTGAATCACATGTCTAGGCCCGCTGTAACCCCTTAGCACTCCTGACTGGAACAAGGTAGATAGTCCTCTGCTCAGTACTTCAGAGGCTATGATAAATAGATAGGGTGCCAATGGGTCTCCCTACCGAATGCCTCTATAGGATTTGAAGAAACCAACCATGACACCATCTAAGTTAATGGAAAACCAGCAGTTGGATAGCAACATACCAATATATGAAGTGAATCTAGTGCTAAATCCAAACTTCCTCAGGACTGCAAGAATAAAATCCCACTCCATTCTATCATAAGCTTTGGCCATGTCGAGTTTGAAAATAGCGCTGTGGCCCTTGACCTTCCTGTTGATGTCCATCATAAGCTGTCTTGCTAGAGCAACATTGTCCAAGATGTATCGACCCTTGACAAATGCCCCTTGTTCCTTCGAAATTATACTGGGCAGGATTGAGGCAAGGTGCTCTGAAATGATATGGGAGATGATTTTGTAGGATAAGTTACACAGACTAATCGGCAGGCAGTCATTATAGGACCGAGGCTTCTGCACCTTGGGGACCAGGGCAATGAGGGATGAAGATATACCTCTGGAAAGAGCGAACCCCTCAAAGAAACATTGAACCGCATCAATGACTTCACTTCCAACAATGTCCTAGGCTGCTGTGTAGAACTCACCTGAGAAACCATCTGGCCCTGGAGAGCTGGAGCCCTTGAGAGACCATATAGCTTTATGAATTTCCTCCCCATCCAGAACTATACATAGAGTGGAATTTTGAGCCTCAGTGATGGACTAAGGAATACAGTCCAATAGGGACGAGTCAACTGAATGCTCCTCTGACGTGAAAAGGTTTTTAAAATAAATCTCTGCTTGATTCTAGAGTGTGTCCTGGTCAGAACACCAGGTCTCTGACTCACCAACCTTCAGCCTTCTAATGAAGCTTCTCCGGTGGTTGCACTGGGCCACTATATGGTGGAATGAAGTGTTCCTATCTCCACTCTCCATCCATTCTATTCGTGCCTTTTGGTTCCAAAAAACATCTTCTCTATGTAAAGCTTGACGCAAAGAAACATTAGCAGCATTCAAATTTTCTCTGTTTCCAGAAGATGGGGCCTGGTCATAAGCTAGTTGTTTCTGCTCCACTTCTACTTCAGCCAGTCTGACATTCTAAGTGACATCCCTAAATATTTCTTTATTCCATTTTTGTAGGAAATTCTTAGTTGCCTTCAGCCTGACAGAGAGTCTAACCATGGCATTCAGATGATCGATCTGAGTCTGATGCCAAGCATCTGAAACCACTTGCAAAAAAGAGTGATGAGAACACCACATATTTTGGAAAAGAAAATGGGCCGGTCTTGAGAGGTGCCTTTCAATGGACAGCAGCAAGGGATCATGGTCCGAAGGTCCTCTAGGTAAATGTTTAACAAGCAGTTGAGGTAATTCCGAATGGCTTTGACTGTTCAGTAAGACTCTATCTAATCTTGCTCGGATGTTGGCCAGACCAGTTCTATTATTGGACCAAGTCATGACCGGCCCTAAAAACCCTGCATCTAAAAGACCAGCAGAGCATACAAATGCATTGAAATCTGCCATTGAAGCCATAGAGGGGAGGGCACCACCCACCTTCTCCGAAGGGCGCAGAACACAGTTAAAGTCTCCTCCCAAAATCTAAGGAACTGAGACCAAAGCAGCAAAAGGAAGAAGATCATTGAAAAGAGCCTGTCTGAGGTGAGGGTCACATGCAGCATAGACAAAAGAATAGAAAATAGAGTAAACATTTCCTGTCTTCAACCCAAGGGTGATATATTGTGAAGAGGAGCTAATGACCTCCAGGTTGCAACTGTCATGCCAAAAAACCTAGATTTTGGAATCAGAGATAGAGTTGCCTGCAAACCTCTCGAGCTTAAGGAATCTTCCCAGCTGTAAAGCTTTGTCGATCGCCAACATAGGTTCACTAATGGCCACCATACAGACCTTGTTACTTTGCACCAGACGCTTGAGACATCTACGGGAACAAGAGTTCCCCACACCTATGATATTCCAAATCAAAATTGGACTGATCATTAGGAATTCCGCATTGTGTCTTCTGCCGATCTAGCTCTAGACCTTGTAAGGATCCCCCCTTCATTATATACTCGCCCAATTGCATCACCTCTACCAAGGTTAGTAGATTGCATTAGAGAACTGTCTTTCTTAGCCTGCACAGTAACATGCTTGCCAGCCTCTTGCAAATCCTGTGGAACAACAATTTCCTCAGCCTCATTGGAAGGAAGTTGGGGCTGAAATTCCGTTGCTACCACTGAGTCATCCATAGCAGAGGCCGGTGCATCCCCCAACCTTTTATCACGGCTATCTGCTTGATTTCCTTGGCTAGCATTCAGTGGGAATGCATCAAGCCATCCACCGCCGCTGGGAGAGGATAGATTTTGGTTTGAAGGGAGCTCCAAATCGGCAATCAGCTAAGAGCCAGGAGCATTAGTGTGCCCTTCCAGGGGATCTAAGAACTGGGGAGAAAGTGTACTGGGTTCATGGGCCGGTTGGCTCAACTTTCCAACGCCAGGCTGATTAATCTCACTAGAGGCCTGCCCCCCTTCTGAACCTCCAAGAGAACTGGGGACGTCTAATTCCAACCCCTCCCCTTCATCCACCTACTGCAGGGCCACAAACCTATTTCCTTATGAGGGCATTTGTCGAACATGTTGCGGGCCCATTTGGCGAGGCCTAAATATTTCCCTGGAACTCCTTGTATCAGGCTTAGGCATTGCCAGAGGATGGCCAGCCCTACCCTACTTCTTCTTACAATTGCTTTCATCATGTCCAAGCTTGTGGAAGATGGAGTAGAGGTGAGGCACTTGGTGATAATTGACGGCTTGCCAGAAGCCTTCGCCATCCAGGTCGATCCACAGCCGCTCCTTGCGCTGGGCAGATAAATCCATTTCAAAACACGCTAGAGCCTCAGACGTATCTGTCATTGCTAGAGTCCTCTCATGGATTCGAAGAACCGTCCCAAAATTGCCAGCTATCGAGCGCATGCAATCTTCATGGTAGAGATTTGACGGGAGAGATGGTAAACTAATCCAGACTGGAACAGTAGGAGGATCCGCTTCAAAGTCAAAGTTTGGAGTCCAGCGAAAGAAACAGAACAGAAATCCCTTGATATATAAGTTCGTTTGCATCAGCAGCCTCAGGAAATCCGCTTCGCATTCGAACCGCAACAGGAGGTGCCGTTGGTTGAACCTGCTAACAATGAAATCCGAGGTCAACGCCAGTCGCTACACAAGGCAGCTTTTGATATCAGGTATCGCCGGCCTTCCATAAGCACACTTGGCAACAATGGAAAATGAGAGGGGTTGGAGGGATGCCTGCACATCTGCTTTGGAGAAGAACACTGCTGGCTCCCCCAAGTCCATGAAACCCGGGGCCTTCACAGGGATAGAGACCTTCGCCCTCTATTTAGACTCAACGAGCACCTGCGCGAAGGAGCGGTGAGGGCCAACAGGACCCAACGAGGCAGGAGGGGATGGTAAGCCTGGATGCACGGCAGAAGGGGGTGGAGGCGGTTCCCCCACCACGTCAGCCATAGCTGGCAAGAAGGAGGCCAAGAGATTCAATCACGCCTCTGGCGACTGACCGTTGCTCCGCTTTTGTGAAAGCTTCAATTGTACTTGTATTATGCCCATCTTTATTGAAGTTATGCCCATCACAATTGGGCCGCTTCTTTCTGAAGGAGGGCTTGAAATTACCTGACCGAGTAACTTGCTCCTTCTTGGCATCTCTTCCCTGGATGCGATCAGACAACTCCGTTGCATCTTCCAGGAGTTGGGATCTTTTCACCGCATCAGTATATACTTGGATATCCATCGGGACGAGTTGAGTAATATACTGCGACTTCAAACCATTCAAAAATCTCCCCGCCTTCATCTTTTTGGTACCCACAAGGTGTGGCGCGTTGTGGTTTTGATCTTGTAATCTCCTACAAGATAGTGTGTGAATCCTCACCGTGTGTGAGGGGTGGACGTAGGTTGCCATTGTTGCATCCGAACCACCTAAAAATCCTTGTCTCTTGAGTGGTTTGATCCATATCTTCTATCTCCAATTCTATTCTTGCATATTAGTATAGTGCATCCGTGAGTTCTTGCGTTAATATTATTTGCCTTGCAATTAATAATCACCTCCTCATTAAAATCTGTTAAGGTTTGGTTAAAATTTGTTGATACCCAATTCACCCCCCCTCTTGGGTGCCATTTGATCACGGGACTTCACTTTGATGGCGCACTTAATTCCCAAGGCTGAGGGATTGGTGTTGTTCTCCTCACTCTAGAGGGTGTGACTATTCCCCTTGCATATCAGCTCTCTTTCCTTGCTACCAACAATATAGCCGAGTATGAGACTCTCCTCACTGGATTAAAGCACGCCTACATCCTGGGTGCGCGGTACCTAAACATTATAGAAGATTCTCAGTTGGTGCTGCGCCAGGTTCTCTCTACCTATCGCACCCGTGACCCCAAGCTCAAGCCCTATCAAGATCTGGTCACTCTTATGACAAGGAAATTTCACAAAATGATATACATTCACACTCCTCGATCTTAAAATATTCTTGCCGATGCACTCACATCGCTTGCTTCTTCCCTCCCCTTTCCTCTCAGCCACTCCACTAAGACCATTGTGGTCTAGCAGTTAGACGCTCCTTCCCTTTAGGATCCCTGGTTTGATAACCTTAGGAAGTCCTTAGAGAAGAAGGCTGAGAAGGAGGACTTGAAAGAGGTGCCTTTAATGGAGCTCAAAGAGATCTTAGAAGAAGAGGAATTACCTTGGTACTATGAAATTGAGCAATATTTCAGAGATGGGTCGTTCCCAGAATCAGCTAGCACTGAGCAGCGTAAGGCCATTAGAAGTGTCACCTCGAGATACACAATCATAGTAGGAGAATTGTATAGGCGTGCTCTTAATGGGGTTATTATGAGGTGTTTGGATGATGATAAGGCCTGGAAGGTCGTTGAAGCAGCTCATTTGAGCGAGTGTGGAGGGCATGTTAATGGTCAGGCCTTAGCAAAGAAAATTCTTAGGCAAGGTTATTGCTGGCCAACCTTAGAAGAAGATTATTCTACCTATGTTCGTAGGTGCATTCCATGCCAACTCCATACTGATAAAATTCACACTCTTGCTTCATCTCTCCATCCTCTTTCTGCTCCTTGGCCGTTCTCAATGTGGACTTTTGACATTGTAGGCCCAATAGGTGATCTTAATTCTCAGATCAAGTAGAAATCATTTGTTCTTACTGCCACTGAGTACTTCACCAAGTGGGCTGATGCTGAAGCATACACAGAAATCAAAGCTACCACGGTTTGCCGCTTCATCTTGAAGAACATCATCTCGTGGTTTGGAGTGCCAAGCGACATCGTCACTGACAACAAACCTCAGTTTGTGTCAAAAGAACTCCAGGACCTCTGTAAGAAGTTTAATATTTCATTGCATCATTCATCTCCATATTATCCCCAAGGTAACGGTCAAGACGAGGCCACCAATAAAACTCTTCTTAAACTTATCAAGAAAACATGCGAGTCGCACAAATTTTCTGATTCCTCTTCTTCTTTCTTCTTCCCGTAGGAGAGCTCTCCCCCCCATCTGACCGTTGCTCGCCCCCGTGCGTGGCCCACGGCGTCCCTTCCTCCTCTGGCTGTAGATAGTGGACTGACGGCGGTGGCGTGGTGATCGTGGCGGTGGCATTCCCGTGGTGTGGGGCGTGGAGATAGTGGGTTTAAAAGTGAGATTTCGAGATCGTTGGGGTGGATTCCCCTTTGTTTCCCCATCATCAGGAGATGATCGGGGCGTGGATCAGGTTGTTTTGGTGTTTCCCGCCAATTTCGCGCTCGGGTGAGCCTTGCGGCCCTTCCAGGGACCGCTACGCTCCCTCTGGCGACCCCCAGGGGGACTGCTAGGGAACTTTGAATGTCGACAGGGCTTAACGGTCCCCTGGGGACCGTTAAGCTCAGGGTGGCGGTCACGCGATAGATCGCTACCCTCGACTTAGCGGTCGTCAGACGACCATTTCTCCAGTTTGACCGGAGCACCCTCGGGATGTGTGTTTTCGACCATTGGGAGCCACGTGCTGGGTAACGGTCGGGGCACGATCATTTCTTGTTGCCGTGCGGTCTGTTTGGAACGTTTGGCTAGGGGTAGCGGCCTGGCAATAGACCGTTTGGCCCTTGGTGGCTTGCACCCTTGCGGTCATGACTTGACTGTTTGGCTGACCCTTGCGGTCTCAGGGAGACCGCTAGGCCCACCTTGCAGTCTAGAGAGGACCGCTAGGCTCAGAGGCAGTCTTGAGTGGACCGTCGTCCCGTTTCCTTTCAACTGGTGATTTTCGTGAGCCGAGTTTCACCTCCAGTGACCTGTCCACTAGTCGTAGCTTTCCTGCTCACGTGGGTGCGGACCCACTTGGGAGTAGTGGAGAGCGTGACCTGGAGAGACGATTGTTAGGCTAGTTACCATAGGGCCTCCACGCGCAGTCGAGTCTAGGCTTCAGGGGAAGAACCAGCTAGAGGGCCTGACCTAGTGCGCATGGTCAATGTGTGCACACGTGCTTGGGGGCGTTGGACCCGTGCTGACGAGTGTGATCCCAACTAGTCCTTGTCCATGGTACTTGTTGAGTGTGTCTCAGTCTCCGACTGGGGCGAGTAGGGAGACACTTAGGCGCGGTGTAAGACATCAGGGGATGCAGCAGATCTTGCTTCTAGTGGGTAGAGCTCCTATCTCATGGCAGGTACGGACTCGTGTTTTTTCAGACCAAGGTTGGTTTGTACGATACGACTAGTCGTAGAGAGCTTTTCTATTTATTTATTATTACTTGTCGATTTTGTTGTACTCTCGTTTGGTAGTGTTACCTTCCGTGCTTGTTTGTGCCTTTCGCCTTATTTCTTTCGCACGAGGTGGGGGTCCGCGGGATCCCTACTGAGCCTATGAAATGAGGCTCACCCTTATGTTTTCAGGTGAGGTGGGTTCGTCGGGAGGCGCGTCCGAGGTTCCTCGTGGTTCGTACGGTCAGGGTTAGCTGCCAGTTACTAGAGCCGGGATATGCCCCGCGTACTTGTACTTTTCTTTCTGTTGACTGTACTTATTTTTGGACATGAGATACACTAGACCTTGTAGCATATTAGTTATTTATTTAATTTTTTGCATTATTATTTAGTTATTTATTGTGCTATCTCTGCAGGTCATGGGGGACTCCCTGCAATAGGTTATGACCGAAGGATTTGGTCAGATCTGATCAGAGGAGGTCGTAGTGACTCATGCAAGTCATTGTTCATTTTGTGGGCAGGACTACACAGGTAGGCCTACGCAGCCTCACGAGACCCAATGCCACGTGCAACACAGACATCGGATCGGGGTGTGCTTGGACAGGGAGGAGCATGACTCCACTAAGCCTCAGGCCCAAAATCGCCATAGGGAGGCCTGTGGAATTTTTGCAAGAAGGAGAGAGGAATCTGCCCCTCAGGGACAGAAGATAGTGCGCGGTTCCACGAGAAAGTTTACCACTGGAGGTCCGAGCTTTGGATCAGGGCGAGACCAGCGTCACAATGTCGAAAACTTGTAGAGGTACCCACGGTAGGAGTGGCAAGTCCAGATCCACATTGGAAGGGTCGAGGACATCACTGAAACTTGGGGCAACCTTTTGGGCGGATAGATCTGGGCACAGCACTTTGGCACGGAGTTGATCTCGTGGATGGCGATGAAGAATGAACCTCGGGGACACTGCGGACAGGGATCCTCGCAGAGGGTTAGAGGAAGAAGGTGATGGAGGGATGGAGGGGAAGAGCATGAGAGTGGGAGAGGGGAGGAAGAGGGGGCGCAGCCATCCCTGAGCTAGTAGGGGAAGGGAGTCGCTCCCTTCCTTAGGGAGTTTCTCCCTTTCTTGCCTCAGGACACAAACGCACGGAAGGGGGGGCAGCTGCTTTCCCAAAGAAAAATTCTCTTTTTTTTAGATGACAACTACATGGAGGAAGAGGGGATATAAAAAGACTAAGCCAAACCCTAACCGTAAGCATGGGGCGCCCCCTACACTGGGCCAGGAGGGGCTGGGCGTCAACGCCCATTCTCAGGGGAACATAGACTTGGCCTGGCTAGGTGGCTTCTCTTGGGCCCCCTAGCCACAGTTGGCCCAAAGGACTATCTCTACTAGCAAATGCAGCCCATTGGCCATCAAATTGGCCTACAAATGTCTTAAAACCTCAATAAAAGTGTAGAAAAGTGTCTCTAGCCCTTCAAACTATCTCCTAGCCAGAGTGTAGCGTGCGTGGTGCTCCGCGTGCGACGACGTAGGCTTGCCTGCTCTGGATCTCGATCCTAGCCACGCGTGTCCTCACCATCAATCACAAGTTAGACCCCTTATCAACCTAGTGTCTACTTAGGTCATGAGAGAGGAGCATCCTCAACACTCTCTCACTGACATTCCTCTTTAAGAGACTTCCTGTCACAATGGCCAGAGCATCAGGGAATGCTTCATCATGCGAGATAGATGCATCCATTACTGGGATGACCACAGGCAAATTGTTAGAACTTGGGCATTAGCCTCACGTCGATTTCTGGGTTGAGATTCTTGTGCATATAACCATGGACCCACGATTTTGAGATTTCAACATGGTATCAAAGTATGGTCTTGGGCTGAATCCCATATCTTTCCACCCTCACCCAATTAATCTCCATGACCCATCTTGGCCATGAGGGGGAGTGTTGGAACTTGAATATTAGTCTCACATTGGTTTCTGGGTTGAGATCCCTGTGCCTATAACACTAGGCCTATGAATCTCAACACTACAGTTTTGAGATTTCAACACAAACGCCCTCCTTCTCCAATTAACCTTTCATTGCTGCCACCTTGGCCCTCCACTATACCTATAACCCCAAACCTGCCTTTGCCTATCCCTCCACCTACCCCTTTACCTAAACCCGTGATAGATCCGGAGTAGGGTCTACCCCTTTTTGCACTCGAGTCAACCCCGTCCGCTTCCAAGAAAGGGGAGAAACTCGATGTGTTTGAACCTCCACTCGCCCTTCCTTCAACACCTTCTATTACATCTCCACCATCTATTAAGCCTACCGCTTCCACTCCTCCTTCTGCCTCTGCTCGGAGTGGGTGTGTTGTTACAAATATTTGTGCCGAAGAGAATGTTCAGGAGCCGGGCAAGAAGGAATTGGCCGTTGTTATGTTATTCAAGATGCAAGACTTTATTTACCGGATGCCAATCTGTATTCTTATACCGGACATAGTTGAAAAGGCCAGGTCCCAATCAATGCTCACTAAGAGAAGATGTCAAGCTTTAATGCCATGTGAGTCCATACCCAAAGCCCGTTAACACTCCAATATCAAGCCCATCCTTCCATTCAAGGGGCGAATGTCCCTTTTATTCAACACTCTTCATCCACCACAAGCCTTGGGCAACACGAAGCTTCCTATTCCAACATTTCAACTCCCTCACATTATTGCTCTTCGCCCTCCAAGGGAGTTATCATTTATTGTTGAAGCTTCATCACGGGCATTAACTTTATCCATTGGGCTGTTTGATCATACGCTTTCACTACTATGGAAGGGCGGTTATCCTTTTGCCAAGGGCCCTTCCGCTACCCTATCCACTTTCTATCCTACCTCATCCGCATCTTTGTCTATCACCAATTTCTCCTTATGGGCCACCCATTCGGTGAAGAGGGAGTTCTCATCCTCTCACCACTCGTGCTCTTTGCATTCCTTACCTCCTTTGCATTTCATGCATCCATTGCATTCATTGCATTGCATGCATTTACATTCCTTCTTTCTTGGGTTTCCGGACTTGTATCTTCCCCGCCTTCTGGAACCTCCAGATTTGTCACATCCTCCTTCTTAGTCACCTTTATCTTTGGGATCTCTGGGTCCCCTCACACTTGTCTGGCATCGCGCCCCCTCCAGTTTTCTCTCAGGGCATCACGCTCACTCCCAACTCATGTATCCAGATCCTTCGAATTTTTCTCTACTTGCCGGGCATCGCGCCCTCCTTCTCTATATCCTTCCGAAACCTCTGGACTTTCCAAGGCATCGCGCCCTTTTCTATTTCTTTCCTCTAGAACTTTCGGATCTCCCATTTTGGGCATCGCACCCCTCTACACCCTCATATCTGGGTCCTTTAGATTTCTATCTTACCCTGAGGCATCACACCCATTCCTACTTCATTCCTCTGAAACCTCTGGATCTCCCTTTTCGAGCATCGTGCCCCTCCACACCTCCATATCTGGATCCTCTGGATTTTTCTCTCCTTCCAGGGCATCGCGCCCTTTTACACTTTCCTCCTCTGGAATCTCCGGAGCCTCTAGAGCCTCCAGATTCTCTATCTCATTCCTTATCCCTTCTCCCAGGGCATCGCGCCCCCTCTGATTCCATTCCTCTAAAACCTTCGGATTCTCCATCTTATCTTCCCTCCAATCTCCTTGGGAATTACGCCCCTTTAGCTCCACCTCAAGGTCGACAAGAGCTGAGCACTAGCCTCGGCCACGGCCTCGACTGCCTGCCAATCAGTTCGGGAGTGCTCTACGATTGGCAGCTACTCCTCCAGAGCCTGCCGTAAGGCCTCGACCCGGCTCTCGGCTTCTCCCAACTGTGCAGCTCGGTCCTGGGAGAGTAGTGCAGTCACCTCTACGTGGCCCGTCTGCTCGGCCACGGCTAACACAAGCTAGTCCCGCTGCTCCTGCACCTCTCGAATGGCCACCTTCCTCCGAGCCCTCTGCTCCTCAACCTTGCAGAGTCACAAGTACTCTGCCTAGATCTCAACCAGCCCAGACATCCAAAACCCACGAGGGAACCCAAGGGCGTAATAGCCTTGGGTGCACTCCCTCAGTCGTTGTTGAAGGTCCTTTGCAAAAGGGAGAGGATCCCCCTGCAGGTAGCCACGAGCTCGCTAGAGCAAGGCGACGCCCACGCTCGGATCCAATAACGGCTCTGGAGGGGAGGCGGACATAGGCCACTCGATCCCCAAGCTCAGGGAAGAGTAGCTCGTCTCAGCCAGCACACCGACAGAGTCTACACGATCCCAGTGAACACAAAGGGAAATAAATAATACATCCAAAACTTCTCATGACAAGACGAGGTGAAAAACCTAACAAAAGTCCTAGCTCTTACCCAATGCAGCTCCCGCCACTCTTGTGGCATCTCTTGCTGGGGTCGGTGAAGGCAACCTCTCCTCTACATCTGCAACATCCCTCGCCAGGGTCAGAGAGGGTAAGGACCCCTCCACGACTCGATCGTCCTCAGTAACCATCAGTGAGACGGAAGGCTCCTCCCAGTCGCTCTCGCCAGGAGCCAGTGTGCATTCCTCTCCAGACTCCAACCCTATTGGTAGCACGGTAGTATCAATACCCAGTCAGAAAACTCAAGCAAGGGCTAAGTGCGGAAGGGGAGAACCCCCACATACCTTCTAAAGCAGTCTCCATCTCAGCTTCCCCAGTAGAAGAGGCCTCAGAAGAGGAGGAGCTCGAGCTGAAACTCTCCTCCCTCTCCGTCACCGCACTGCCGCTGCTCAAAGAGCCGGATGAGGCCTCCGATGAGCCCCCTAACACAGGTGAGCCAGAGGCACCTGCAGATCAATGAACCAAGCGAGGTCACTGCGCAATCCAACCTCGTGCGAAGATAGCTTTCCGGTTGAGGGTCTCGGACAAGAAACTCACCAGCAGGGGCACCCCCTTCGGAAACCCCCTCGATGTCGATGATCTCTTTGTCACCCCCGATCGAAGCCGCGGCAAAGGGCTCGCCCCTTGCTACCCTCGTTATGTCACGGGGAAGCTCACCCTCCTCTAGAGGGAAAGAAGTACCTGCAACTAATGCCAAAGAGAGCTTAGCATTAAAGGGCAAACCAGAAAGCCCACTACAAATAGCTAAGTACACAGTTGCGTACCTGAGGGTCCCACACTAGAGGACCCGACCAGTTCCACAGTGCAGGCCGACACCACAGTGGGAAAAGGCAGGAGAGGCATCCCTGCCAACAGCTGTGGAAGCACACCCAGCATGCCCCCAGTAACGGATGAAGGCGAGGGGGCCACCTGCTCAAGCTCACCCCCGAAAGAGGGGAGGGCCACAGATGGGCCGTACCTGGAAGCAACTCAATCACCATTTTAATTTCTCGCTGCAGAGGCAAGCCTGGTAACTCTTCAAGGAACACATCAGGAAACTCAGAGACAACAGGAATAGCACTGACATCCTGTCATGGTGCCTCAACAGCAACCACTAAAGCTAGAAATCCCTGACAACTTGCATTAAGCAATCTACAGGCTCGAATAGTAGAAATAATCAAACGAGAAGAATGTGATCGAATTCCTTGAAAATAAAAGGCTGGCTTTCCGTGTGACTGAAAATAGACTTTCTTGGATCTGCAATCAACCACGTCTCCATACTGCTCTAACCAATCCATGCCCAGAAAAATATCATAATCGGCCAACTGTAAAGCATATAATCTCACTGGTAATTACTGATTATTGATCACAATAGGCGACTCCTCCAGACACAAAGGAGTAAACATGAAATCTCCAGAAGGTAGCTCCACCAGCAACTCACAGGAAACTTAGAAGTGGGCTCCTCAATGCATGTAATGAAATCCTTAAAAATAAAGGAGTGAGAAGCACCAGAAGTAAAAAGAACACGAGCTGCACGACCAAAAATCATAACCGTACCTTCCACGTGGTTAGATGCTACAGCTTCTGCCTGAGTAATGTGAGAAACCTTGCCTTTATGCTTTCGACTGGCTACTGCAGAAGACTGGTGGGAAGACGCCATTGAAGCTTGCGGGAAGAACTGCTAAGGTTGAGGTGGAGGAGGCGGTCGAAACTGCGACTGCTGTGGCTGAGTGAACTGCGAGAACTGCACCAGCTTCGGTCGCAACAGACAGTCTTGAACAATGTGACCCGACTGATCACAGTGAAAATAAACCACCGGCAAAGAACACGGCTTTCCTAGGTGGCTACCACCACATCTTGCACACTGCCTCGGTTGGCTCACTGCAGAACCTTGGTGCTGCTGAAAGGAAGGAGCTGACTACTGAATAGCACCAGAAGATGCCTGCTGATCAAACTTCTTCTTGGACTTCTTAAAATGGAATTTCTTGCCCTTGGATTTAGAGAAAGAAGTACCACTGGCAGTAGGAAGAGCAGAAGGAACTCCCGGTACCCTCGGCTGATAAGATTGCTAAAACTGCACAGAATGCTGAACTGACTCAGCCTGAACATGCCCTCGGGATCTGGAAATATCGAGCTCTAACGCAGCAGCTACCTGATACACTGCATCTATCGCGGCCACCCGAGTTGCAATTAAAGGCTGCCTCAATTCTGGCTTTAACCCTCGCAGGAACTGCTCAATTTTCAAAGCTTCATCAACAAGGATATGGGGCGCATACCAACCCAATTTCATGAACTTGTTCTGATATTCCAGCACAGTCATATCACCCTGAGTCAAGGCCATGAACTGGTACATCTTATCCACATGGAGATAAGCTAGACTTTAGGTACGCTCGAAAGCGGTAACAAACTCCTGCCAAGAGATCTAACGAAGTGGACAGGATCGGAAGGCAACCTCCCACTCCATGGCCTACCACGCAAGCTGTAACATCCTGGATTCTTGCCGGATCTCTATTGGGTCTTGGCGGGCCTTTATTAGGTTGTTCAGATCCTTTTGGAGGAGTTTCGGATTGCCTCTATAGCTCCTGAGTTGAGTTTTACTCTCCGTGGTTCCAGCAACCCAATTCTTCACCGTTTTGGCCCCCTTCCCCATTTTAGAATGGGCTAAAAATTAAACTGGAACTTCTTCCCACCAAATACCGCCTCCACAATTTTTCCTACGAATTTTAGCACCTATTTACCCCTCCTTAAAATTAGGTCTCAGATCAGTTCTAGTTCTACCTCTACAGACTAGATCTGAACCCCTCCCCACCATAAAATCCATCCCCCTTCAAAACCACCTCAGAAAAATACAACACAATTTGAGCACGTCCCTCATAACCCCCTCTCTCATTCATAAAAATCCCATCACCCAGATCCATCGTCTCCCCTCGGTCAAATTAAGTTCTCAGGTCGATCAACTTTCTGCCCTATCTGATCTAGTTTTGTGAGCTAGCCTGTTGTAAATTCAGCCATGGAGCATACTGAGACAGGAAAATTCCTGTGACACCACGGGGTTGTAGATATCTAAGAGACCTTCGTAACGGCGCTAGTTTCACAACGATCCGAGTTCAGGTATGGTCGCAGTAGCCGTTCTCGCTGAACTGCGAGTCCTGTTCTGAAATAGGACAGTAGTAAGAGAAGCCCGAAGAAAAGCCTCAAGAAATATGCCAGTGCAGAACTAGTGACCGCCACTCCCGGGGGATCAACCAGGGACCTGCTGCCTACATCCTAGTGACTCACCACCCACAGAAGCCTTCCGGAGGACGTTATCCCTTTGAAGGCCCCATGTTCACTGTTTGCCAGCCAGCAAGTCACAGAACCGGAGCCGCCACCTGCAACCACCCAAGAGCCCTTCCGGCTTGCTGCCATTCATCCCAAGATCGGTCCTCCCGGGCCCCACTTGTAGCCCTTTACCTCCCTGCGTGGAGTGGGCCTTAAAATCACTTCTGTAATTATTAACATTTACTATACCAGGAGTCACCATTCTTGGCCGAGGTCGCCTTCCCACGCCCCGAGCGTGGAGGTACACTCACCACCCTCTTTAGTTACATTACTTTTATAGTATAAGTTCTTTATACCACTGCTCGTGAGCATGATAGGATCATAGATCGATCAACTTAGTCGCCGCTGTAAGGATGAGTGCGTGACCCGTCCCGTGACTCATTCCGAGCACGAGAGTGAGCCGATCACCCAAGACTCAATGCCGATTTCTCAACCGTGCAGATCGACACATTTCCCTCACTGGGGAAGACTGTGAGTGAGCACTTCTGTTTAGGGCACGTTTGTCTCTTCAGGAACCTAGTTAGATGCCGAGTCGTTAGTGTCGTTGCTGGTCGAGTTGTCATTTTAGTCGCGTCGTCTCATAGAGTCCAAGGTTCGCACCTATTTAACGTCGAGTCCCATTGTCGTCCTACATCACCCTTATTTGAGACCTCTCCCGTATTGGGGAGTACCTAAGTTGGTCATCTCATCCGTCAACCTCTTACCCATGCACTTGGCCGAGCAAAGAAGAGAAAAGACTTTCATGTATACACACGACAAGGCCAAAGTAGCAATGGTGTTTACCAAAGAAAGCCGGCTAAGGATACCATAAAGTGTGTGGAGTGCCCAGCTAGGGTTTCATCCTTAACAAGTGGGGACGGAATGCCGAACTCCCAGTGTGGGGTTCTCATAACCAAAGGTGCTACAAAAGTAAGCCGTGGCTATTGCCAATACTTGGGTGGGTGCCTAGTCTCTTGGGCTTCCAAGAAGTAGCACTCGGTGGCTCTATCTACTACTAAAGCAGAATATGTAGCAGCAGGTAGTTGTGGGACCCAAGTGTTGTGGATAAAGCACCGACTTTAGGACTACAGAGTAGATCTTGGATGCACACCCATATTGTGTGATAACACAAGTGCCATCAATTTAACTAAGAACCCCATCTAGCATTCCCACATAAAACACATTAAAATAAGGCATCACTTCCTTCAGGATGAGGTAAGCAAAAAGAATTTTGAATTCTAATTCATTGAAACTGAGAAGCAAATTACAGATATCTTTACCAAACCTCTGAGCAATGACAGATTTTCAACTTTAAGGAGAGAATTGGGTCTATGTAGAACCCCACTTGATTGAACTGGCATAGTTTTGCTCATCTAAGTCAAAGGGTCACTGGTTACTACTGTTGGGGGAGTCCATCATGCATGACTGATTGGTTGCATTATTCATTTGTTGTAGATTGTTTTCTCCATCTGCATGACCCAATGGTATATGAAATAGTGGTGTGTGGAAGGACAGGCACAATCTGTCTGAAAATATCTATTATGCGTGAGGAGATCCTTCGCTAAGTACCAAGGGTACTGACATAATGCATTGTAGTGTCCATGGGTCGAGGGGGAGTTGGTTGGTCTCCTTGAGACAGGTTCATTATCAGGTATGTTGCATTTGATGTGTTGCATCTGTCAGACTGAAGTGAGTCGACGCACTGATCTGTGTGCATAGATGTAATAGTTCAAATTGTCCACATTCTGCTTTCTGTGAGACCATTCTACGTTGATGCATTGATTGGTCGGGGTCGACACCATAGGTCAATCTGCCCAAATTCATCTTTCTATGAAATAGCTCTACGTTGACCTCGTGTGAAGCTAAGGTCGACCCCTCACTGCTTTCCATTTTCTATGTGCTGCATCGTTAAAGGGCTTGTTCTATCATCTTTTATTGTGTAACTGAGATGCTTAATTCTCCTCCATCCACTCTCATGTCTCTTAAAACATTCACGTGCATCCTATATCTTTTTGATCCTTGCAATTGTTGAGGGGAAGTGCATACTATCGTTTGTTCATTTTTCACTCCTGCTTGCAGAGTTTCAAGGGAGATTCTTTTTAAGACTACTTTTTATTGACTGATCTCTCTGAATGACATCTCCTGCATTTTTTATCATGGGCATTCGAATGAATTAAGGTTTTAAGGTCAATAACTTCTTGAAGTCTGAAAATAAGAAACTTGAGGGAGGGACACCACAAGCTTACTTCTGTCGATCCTTTACATATTTTAAGTTCTAATGTCCCACGATCTGCTTATGCATATTCAGTGACAGTTTTGGTTGATAAACTTTTGTTGAGTATTGTGTTCAAACAACCATCCTAATTGAGACTTCTCCAAGGCACTCATTGCAGAGTAATGGCTATGACTTATTGAGTAATGGTATGCACTTCACCTAAGACGTGAGGTGGTTCACGTCAAAAGGTAATGTCTTGACTAACTCTGGTCAGATTATATTATTAAAAAAATTAGCAAGAGGGGCTTCACAAAGCAATGGCTCCTGTCCACTGAGAAACTACAATCCTTCACGGTGGGCCGACACGGACGTCGTCGGGCTACGACTAGTGGTTCCATCACAAGGAAAGAGAAAGCTACTCTCTTGGGATGTAAAATAATGTCACAGTGTACAAAATATTTTAAACATGGCACACTTAGAACATGAATTGCATTAAAAATTACATATGCATGCTTTTAAAATCTGTAGGTATATAACGGACTAGAACCACCCTATTACATACCATAATGGACCAGGGTAGGACCGCTATGCTTCACAAAACTCAGATAAATCCACAGGAAAATGGAACTATAACGCACCAGGGCAGGCGTGCTATAGGACTATAACGCACGGGAGCAAGGGTGTTAAAGTCAATAGGTATACAACACACTGATAAGGGCTATAACGCACCAGGGGTGGGGCGTTATATGAACATGACGCACCTCCCATGGGTCGTTATGCCCACCAGAATGATTAGAATCCACTGGAAAACACGGGATATAATGCACCATCAGTGGGGCGTCATATGAATTTAACGCATAGGGGTAGGGGCGTTAAAGGCAACAGACCTTTAACTCAACACATAGGGACTATAACGCACCAGGTGAGGCGCATTAAAGCCACCCGAACATGAAAATCCACAGAAAACTCAGTACATGGATGATATAATGCACCTATAGGGATGCGTTAAATGACCATAACGCACCAGGGGTGGCGCGTTATGTCACCTGGGTTTCGTGAATCTGGAGTTCGGATTCGAAACTCCCTCCCGACCGATCGAAATCGACGGGGGATGCGACGGAATACAAAACCAAACCAACCTACTATACCACACCGACCATTCAAGCCTGCGCATGCCACTAGAAATGGAATACGATGCCCATGGGTATAATTTTAACAATTAAAAGATAGTTTTAGGTATTAAAAAATTAAAAATACACTAAATAGAAATATGCATGAAATACGAGGCAACGAGCATCGGACCATGACGCAAGTGGTACCGGCGGTGTCCTAACGAGATAAGGAATCTATCCCCCTACCTGGATGACGATGAAAACAGTGATTCGCTGTTGATCCGATGAGAGGCCGACGCAGCACCTCCCGACTCGGCTCGACTCTACGCTCCGCGGATCGAGGAAAGGTGGGCGTCAACGCGATCCTTGTGACGCGACCAATCCAACGATACCTCTCCGGCTTCGATTAGCTGCCGTCTGAACCAGAAACCGAGAGAGGCACGTAAACTGAGAATTTAACCCCAAAATCACCCAAAACAAGAATTGTACAGAAAATGAGGAAGATGGTGACGGATGGTGACGCAGAGGGCGTCAACGGATTCCTGGCGAGACGAAGAGTCTGTTCCCCTACCTCTTGCGCGGCGAAGACGCGAATTGGTGCAAATCGGGCGACGAGGGCCATGTCGTCCTTCTGCTCGCACGCGTCTCCACGCTCCACTATTCGAGAGATGGAGGGTACTGACGTGACCCTCACGTCGAGCCCGTCCCGTTGGTACCTCCCACGCGTCGACCGGGGTCCGTTTGGACCACGAACTGAGAGAATGGGGGTGGAGGAGAGAGAACGTGTGATGGGAGAGAGAGTGTGTCGAGATGGAGAGAAAGAGATTCGAGAGAGTGAGGAGAGAGAAAGAGTGGGGAGAGATTTTTATAAAGTCCTAGTGGGAATCCCAGGCTCACAGAGACTTACAGAGGCTTTGAAACAAGATCACCTAGTCTGGTGGAAGGAATATCCAACAGAGAGGATCACAAGTCCAAGATTGTGTGCTTATAAGTGTAAAGTGTAACTAATGACTCCATACCAGAATACGTGTCATGTACTTAAGAAAAGACTCTAGATGAGAAAGGATCACTGTTGTACCTAGACAATTTTCTAGTGACATGCCCAGAAATAAGAGTTCGGGAATTTCCTCGAACACCTTCAAGGCATGGGCTATCTAGCCCCTCTAGCAATCCAATGGGTCTAACCAACGGCCCTAACCCATTAGCTGTGGAATATAACGACACCAGTAATCAATCGGGATCACTCCCGACCCCTCAGTTGCAGACTTTGTCTGCGTTCTACACCTCCACCTGGGCCAACCCAGGGGCATCCCGACTATAAGCCGCGCCACATGGCACTCAGTGAAAAGCCTAGAGGCCTACCCCAGAAGGCCTTCTTTCAACCCTCCAAGGTCAAAGGGAGACCCAACTAAGTCAACCATAGGCTTTAGAGGCCCGCAATGTGCACATACGGCCCACACATGTGTGTCGGGTATTTTCCCGAACACCTTGCAGGCGCGTATATTCTGGCCCTTCTACAACAAATCGCGGGCTGACCCGTGGCTCCAGCATACCAATCGGGTTTTATAACGACCCTCCAGCAAGTCGGGGCTGCCGCCGACCCTCAGACACGTGGCGACGAGCCATTTCCCTTTAGCTCTTGGGCCAACCCAAAGCTACTCAGCCAACTAGCTACGTAACATGACACATATCTCGAGGCCAGGCCCATGTGCCCAGAAAGCCTCTTCTCTGCTCTCACGAGCTCACACCCTCAGCCCAAAGCCCATTCTAGGGCCCTTCAGCCAGTTATCTGGGCCATTTGATGATTTGAGGTGTGACGGGTATTTACTCGAACACCTTACGAGTGATAACTATGACTCGACAACAACAGCCCCCACTGGCTAATTCCAGCTCCCCAGAGTCCCGTGCCCCTTAAAGGACACCCTCAGATGATGAAAGAAGACCCCCGGGGGCCATCCCTCTGGGTTGTGGCTCACCCGGGGCTAGTTCACCCCAGGGCGCGGCCGCAGCCCCAGGGAGGGCGAACTCCCTAGGGGCCGTGCCCTCCTCCCAACCCGGAGGCCCAACGGCCTTCCCCAGTCCTAGTTTCGTATGGTGATCCATTTTCATGCAAGGTTCGTGCAAGGGTTCATTCGTCGTACCCATACGTGGAAGGAGCCATGAAGAATGCTCACGAGAAGCCACGCGGGTCAACCCTCAGTCAGCGCACACAAGCGTCTCAGCCACATGTGCAAGCATCCACGTATCCTCCCAGAAGTCTTGCCCTTTTCTTCTTAGTCAAATTAGGAAGAAAACACAAAAAATGAGGATGTTATAGAGGTGGGGACTGCCCACTCTCTCCCTCTATCCAGTCCGCCTAAACCCCCCCTGGGGTAGGGTTTAAGCGGACCAGCTTGGACCTCCAGGCTGGTCTGCCTAAACCCCATGGGTGGGTTTAGGCGGACCAACCTCACCCCCCAGACTGGTCTGCCTAAACCCCATCAAACAAAAAAAAATATGAAAACGGAAATGATGAAAGGCTCAGGTGTACCTGCATTGCTCTCAGCCAACTGCTGCATACAAAAAGAAATAAAATTTTTCTGCTAACTGATGGTATCACATTACAATAACTTTGAAAAAGAAGTGGCTTCTAGGGCAACCTGCTGATGGAGCTCGGTCGGCCTGCCGAGGCGCTGGTTGCCTTCGAAGCCGCACTGGAGCACGGCGGGACCTCGCCCGAAGCCCTGGCCAACCTGGCCGCCGCCCTGCTGCGGCTCGGGCGGGCGCAGGATGGCGCCGTGACCGCGGACGAAGAGCAGCAGCGTCCAGGCGAACATCCCGGCGACGACGACCAGGCAGGCGGTGAAGAGGATCACCCACGGCAGCGCCAGCCCTTCGAAGGGCCAGGTCGGACTCGCGGTCGCGAGCAGGGCGCCGCCGGGCGCGTCCAGGGCGAGGTAGTCACCGGCGTCAGCGGGTGCGGTCAGGCTCACGCCGCCTCCAGGGTCGTCCACGAGGTGTTGCCGAACAGGTCCCGCGCACCCAGCTCGGCGTCGAACTCCCGGCCCGGCTCGATGCCCTCCATGTAGCCGGTCGTCTGGTTCGGCTGCACCTCCAGTTCGATCCAGCCGCGGGTGCCGGTACCGACGTAGCGCCACCGCAGCACGTACGCGGACAGGTCGGTGCACTCCCCGCCGTCGGTGTCCTCGGTGACCGCCGACCACGTAACCGACAGCCGCACCATCTTCTTGCCGCCGGTGCCCGACGGTGGCGCGTACAGCTCGACGACCACGTCCTCCGGGTCGACCACCGGAGCCTTCGGGGCAAGCCGGTTAGCGTCGGGCGGGACCGTGTTCGACGCACCGGACACGAGCGCGGTCACGATCCGCTCGACGCGCTGCTCCCACCGTTCCCGGCGGGTGTCGACGTCGAGCACCACCTCGGCCCGCGACTGGTTCCAGGTGGTCGTGATGCCCTGCACGCGCACGTTCACGCGGGTCGGCCCGGACACGTCGTCGCGGATGCCGATCCGGTCGCCCACCGTGTAGGAGTTCTTCGCGTACGGCAGCGCGTCGAGCGCGGCGTCCTGGTCGGCGGACACGTTGACCGTGTACGTCTTGTGACCGATCGGGGCGAGGTTGCCCAGCAGTGCCTTGTCCGCGATCTGCTGCAACCGCGCGAGGTCCGCAGTGTCGGCCGAGAGCACCCGGGTCCGCTTCAGGTAGGCGTCGACGGCGTCCTCGTCGACCGCTGACCGGTAGCGGTCCTCCTCGCCGAGCACCACCACCTCGGTGAACACGTCAGCGGTGGCGCGGCGGTGACCCTCGACGATGTCCGGGTGCGCCTGCAACGTCACCCGGTTCAGGCCAGCGCCCGGGGTGAACAGGTCGTTCCCGCCGGTGCCGTAGTTGAAGATCCGGACCAGGTGGCCGCGCATCCGGACGTTGATCGCGCCGGCCTGCCACGCACTCTCGACGATGCTGTACGCGGTGTCCTGCCACGGCCGCAGCCACGAGTCGAACGTGACGCCGCTGTCGGTCCAGTCCGCGCCCTTCGAGTCGACGCTGCCGGTCCAGTCCTTCGACGCCCACGGCAAGTACCCGGCTGCCACCCACTCGTTCCACAGCGTCACGAACCAGGAACCGAACGGGCCGCTGACGTGACGCGGCCGGTGCGTGCCGTCGGCCGGGAGCACGTAGATGCTCTTGAGCCGGTGCATCAGCGAACGCAGCTGGAACGTCCTGTCGCCGTACATCTCGACCGACGAGTCGATGATCACGTTGTCGGACTCGGCGAGCTCGAAGTTCGAGTTCGCCTGCTTCTCGCCGAAGACCGTGAGCTGCACCTCGGTGAGATTCGTCAGCGCGTCGGTCATCGCCGGGTCGGCGAACGTGTTGATCACGATGAAGCCGGAGCCGACCAGCATGTCGGCGTCGTTGCGCCACTGCCCGCCGCCGACGATCGGCACCTCGATCGTCTTCTCGCCCGTGATCGGGTCGGCGAGGTGGATCAGCGGGATGAACGGGTCAGCCGACATCGGCGTACCGGATCGTGAAGTCGTACCCGACCGCGGTGGTCGGCCCGGTGGTGCCGTTCAGCACGAGGTTGATCGCGTAGACGCCGTTGTTCGGGGACGGGACCAGGCGCAGGTACCGGCCGGCGCCGGCGAGCCGGTTCACCAGGCAGTGCCGGGCGTCGGTGCCGTCCTCGTCGTCGACGTCGTAGAACCTGATCCGGGACGAGCCGGAGTCGATCACCAGGCTCTGCCCCTCGAGCAGCCCTTGCGTGTCGTCGTTCACGTCGGCCAGGTCGAGCTTGATGCCGGTGCCGACGCCCGGGCTGGCGAACCGGTCCCACACCTCGATCGGTCCCGGCATCGGCCCGTACAGCGTGATGACCGAGTCCTGGACGTCGAAGGTGCCCGGCGAGGTGAGCTGCACCGTGCCCGAGGTCTGGTCCTCGTCCCAGCCGAGCAGGATCGGGTCTGGGTGGGTCCGCTCGGCCGCGCGGGCGCAGCCCTCCGGCACGACGCCGACGATCGTGACGTAGCGCAGGTAGTCGCCGAACCGGTCCTTCGTGACCGGGGTCGGGACCCGCGCCCGCCACTCCCGGCGGTGCATGTCGCTGTAGGTCAGCCCGAACTCGGTGAGCCCGTCGGTGGAGGCCAGCCCGACGGTGATGCTCGGGTTCAGCACCCGCAGCAGTGCGTCCATCCGGTCCCGGATCGGCTCGGTGTTCACCGCCGGGTACGTGCCGTCGGCGTCGAACACGTCGACGGCGAGACGCATCACGAACGACGCCACATCGGCGCGGGCGTCAGGCAGCGGGAGCCGGCCGTCGTTGCCGGCGAGCACGACGTCGGCGGCGCGGCGCCCGGCCGGGGTGAACTCGAAGTCGACGACACGGAACCCGATGTCGGCCAGGTCGATCTCGTTGACGTCGAACGTCCAGGCGTTCGGCTCGACGACCACGTCACCGAACTCGGCGACCGGGAGCGGCACCAGGGCAGCGGCGCGCTGAGCCGCGCCGGTCGTGTCGCAGATGTCGCGCAGCGAGGCGTGGAACGCGGCCTGGCTGGCCGGAGTCAGCTCGCCGTAGCGGTTGTTCATGCAGTACGGGTCGGCGTCGGGACCGGACCGGACGAACAGCATCCCCTTGCGGTCGGCCACCGCCGGCGCGGACGCACCCGGGTCGTGCTCGACGTAGAGGTAGCCGATCCCGTTGCTGTCCTCGCCGACCACGCCGTCGGCCGACGCGGACTTGCCAGTACCCAACCGGGACGACCAGGACTTGTCGGTGCGGTACACGACCGGGAGCCGCTTGCGCTCGCTGTAGGTGGTCTCCTCGAGCAGCCCGAGCATCGAGAAGCCGTCGAGGTGGTCCGGGCGCGCGATGCCCATGATCTCCAGGACGGTCGCGTGCAGGTCCGCCGTCGTCACCACCGCGGTCTCGGTGCGCGGGGTGGTGCCACCGGGCGGGACGACGATCGTGCGGCACTGCAAGTCGGGCGGGAGCAGCGCGCCCTTGTCCGCGGACAGCCCGTACTCGGTGTCGTGCAGGCCGTTGTCCGACGTCCAGACCAGCCACGTCGAGGACGCCTGGCCCTGGGTGACCAGCTCGGCGCGGGCGTCGACGATCAGGTCCGACACCGACTGCAAGGCGCGGGTCCGGTCCCGCAGGCGCGTCGTCGCCTTCGAGATCCCGCCGCTGCCCATCACGGAGTCCTCGAACCAGCCGGGCGGGTTCAGCATCTGCTGGTTGTCCCACGGCAGCCCGGTGAGAGCCTCGACGGTGCTCCAGTCGTTCGGCTCCGCCGGGGTGTCCCAGCCGCCGCCGTCGAAGCCGGCCCACTGCGCGATCGCATCGGCGTCGACCGGTGGCTCCCGGTGCCGGGGCGCGGCGGAGACCTCGGGCTTGCGCGGCTTGGTCTGCGGGTCCTCGAGGTGGTTGCCGTGCGGCGGCTGCGGGTTGATCAGCAGCGCGAACGGGACGCCGGAGTGGTTCGTCTCGTGCCAGGCGAGGATCTCGCGGACCTCGGCGTTGAGCACGTCGACGGAGTAGTCGGCCTCGGCCGTGGTGGTGGTGCCCGAGCCCCCGCTCCATACTCCAACCCTAGCCGCCCCTCTCCAGACTCTCACCCCAGCCACTTCTGGTCACCCCTCCCCTCTGCAACCCACGCCCCTCACCATTTCCAAGAGCATCAACAGTGACCCCGGAGGCTTCCCGATGTCGCCCACCTCCCGGTGAAGCCAGAATCCAGCTCTGCTACTCCCAGATTCAAGGCAGAAGTAGAAGCCTAGCTTGCAGAAGATCTCCCAACGTCCACAGTGCAAGTCTGATCAAGTGGCCTTCTGTAAAGTCATCCTACATCGGAATAGCTACGCTCCGAAAGTGGTCCCGCCTCGATTCGTCATCGGCACCAACCGTGTCGGGCGTTTCCATGCAACTGCACTAGAACCGCACTAGTTTCTAAGGACCTCTTGGCAACGGCGGCACCATCTTCCCCCGTGCGAACTAGCCAGAATTCTCTTCAGAAGAGTTGTTCGTCTTCGAGTCACCAACGATCCAGAGGTGGTCCTGCCATCTTTTGATAACACCACCACCCGGGGCGTCTATTTTTCTGTGACTGCACCAGGTTCGAAAGTCTCTATCCGCCCAGGACAGATAGCAGCCCCGTCGGCCCCGGCACTCCATCCTCTGCTCCGTTTCAGGCCGAGCTATATTCTCCAAAGTCGTGACCCTCGACGATACAAAGCCAACCCTAGTAGTGTCGTCTTGTTCTAGCTTCGGTATAGGAAATTCCACCACAGCCATTACCTCCCTGTCCAGCTGCTCTCCCAGGAACAAGAAGCTGACCATATCGGTGACCATGACCAGAAAGGCGATCCGATGGTTGCCAACTTTTGAGGGTACGTAGTGCTCTCTGTCTACTACCCCACCGAGTTGGTCCCATCATGTTTGGAGATCTACAGTGGGCGTACCGGACATCGCATCTCGATCTCGCAAACCTGTCCAGCGGTATAGAGTGGTGTAGATCTTCAACCACGGCCGTCCCCACCCTCCAGTGACCTCGGAGTGACATCAGGATCTCAAGAACCCACCGGAGTCCACCAGGCGTCATCCAAGTGCTGACGACACTTCAGTCGGACGTAGGTGCTTTGCGAGCTATTCGGAACCAGTGGCTCCCTCCCGACAAGTTGTCCGTGGATCGGCCGCCCTGCCTCCCCTCCCCTTGCCCCCCCCTCCTGCGTGAGGGTAGTTCTTGTAATAATTTCCCAACCCCATGTTCCCCTCCCTGCGTGGAGTGTAGTGGTTGTATTAGCAGGATCCGATGCCAAGCTGCACCGACGCAGCGTGTCCGCCGAGTGCGCACGCTCCCCGGCTCGCCCTCATCTCCGACCAGAGCCGGTCCATCGGATAGCTAGGTACGTGCAACTGCCGCTCCTAGTTTGCTTGCTTAGTATTGGTTCCAACCGCAGCGATGTGAGAGGAGTGCCCGTTCCAAAACTTCCACCTTCGAGAGTAATTGCTGCCAGTGAGTGAGCATCGATTGAACCGATTCCCTCGGTATCGATCTGCCCGGTTGAGTCCAGTGCCCACTATCATTTCCCCCGGGTGGCTTTCCTCCACCCTCCTCGCTGCTCAGACCATGTCCGGCCTCCTCGCGAGCCTCGGCTCGCCTAGCCATCACTACGAGTCCCGTGTGGAGTCCGCTACACGCGCACCTCTTGAACCCGCAATGGGACAAAGTGCTACATAGTGGGAGCCACCTCTTGAGCCTATAGGGGCCACCTCTAGAATCCTACCTGTCTGGGGATTTGATTGCATGCTATATGTGCCCAACGATGAGGACATCACCTATAAGAGGGGTAGATTGTAACACCCTCAAATATAGCTAAGTTGTACTTTATATCATTAAGGTGTCTTTTGAAATATCGACTCAGTTCTTTAAATAATTTCGAAGTTAAGCGTGCTTAATGGGGAGTAGTACTAGGATGGGTGACCTCTGGGGAAGTCTCTCATTTTGGAGCCGATCACTCTCAAAAAGGGACAAAACCATGAGACCAGTAGGCCAAAGTGGACAATACCTTGATGGTATACGTGCGTGACACTCACCATGCCCAATTGGTGTGCACATTTTAAAATGAGTTGCAAGGTTTCCAGTTTGAATCTGCAAAAATGGCCCTAACATTCATATATCAAAGAAGACCAAGTTCGCCATATCATCCACATGTTAAGAAAAAGAGTGCATTAAATTTGAGTTTTGAACCATCTTCCCTCTATTGTGTCCTGCACAAAACCCATAGCCATATTAGTCTTTTCACTAAAGAGCCAATGAATGAAGGGATGCCATTCTTGTGTAAACAATAACAAGACTTTGTATATGAATCAACAAGTCATTAACCAATGCCAAAATCACACAAATCAACTCATTCACCTATACACAAATCTTAGCATTTATTTAGACTACCTTGAGTCAAACACACTCATATTCACATAAATCACTATCACATGGCATTTGGTCATCATCAAAATTTCTTAATGTAAAATTGCCACGCACGAGGTTCAACAAAAATATATCACAGATGCTTATCAGGTTATCTGAGATTACAAACGGATTGAAAGCTTTGGGGAAGAACTACACCAATCAAGAGCTTATCAGAATGGTGTTGTGATCTCTATCGCCATAGTGGCACACTAAAGTGACAGTCATTGAAGATTCCAAGGATCTTACCACACTTACTCTCGATGAATTGATTGGGTTGCTCATGACGTATGAGCTAAATATCAAGAGGACAAAGGAAGAAAGCAAGAAGAAGAAGACTGTTGTGCTAAAGGTAAATCCACAGTCCTTTGAGGAAAGTGATGGAAGGTCAAGTATTGATAGTGATGAACAAGAACTCATGGCTCTCATCACAAGAAGGGCTAGGAAGTTCTTTAGGAAGGCAAAGAAGGATGGTACTTTCTCAAGAAAATTTCAGAGAAAGACAATCGCTAAGAAAGGTGAAGCAAATAAGAGAGAGGATGTTATATGTTATGAATGTAAGAAAATTGGTCATATGAGGGCGGAATGCCCTGAGTTGTAAAATAAGATGAAGAAAATCAAACGCAAGAAACCAAAAGCAATGAAAGCGACTAAGAGAGATGAGGATGAGGAAGACTCCAAGACCGAAGAAGAAGAAGACGAGTTAGATGAGCTGGTGAAGAACTTGTGCCTCATGAGGAAGACACTGAGGTAAACTTTGACTCTGAAAATCTCACTAGTGAGGAATGACAAATTGGTTATGCTGGGGTGTATGAAAAGTGCAAGAAGTTGAAATCTGAAAATAAAAGTCTGAAAAAGAAATTCCATGTGCCCGCTGTAATAATATTCTTCAAGGGTGAAGCCCAACCCTGGATGCTGAGAAACACGTCTTAGCTCTTTGTCCAGGCTTGCGGGATACCACAGCTTCTAGAATGCTTCCTTCTCCTTGTGTGGCTGGCCAGAGGGGATGTGCTACTTCTGGAACATCTTGGCCATCTAATTCAGTGTGAACGCCCAACCCTGAATGGGGACTGATGGGTTCTCTATATCTTCGGGCAAATGACAATCAGTGTCTTCCCGCATAGGGTGCTCTTCAGCTGCATAAAACACGTTGCTGGGGCCGTCTATCTACGTCACCTCCCAAGCTTTGAAAGGCTTGACAGTGACATTATCAAGGCCAATAATTGGCTTGGTAAGGCCTTCTAGGACCCCTATGTGGTCGTACTGCTGATCGACCTTGGCTTCATTGGCTTCTGAGTAGGTGGCAGGAGGTGCTGCTCTGCCTACATCCCCGGTGATGGCTATACGTGAGACCATCTTGGGTTTGACATATCCAGGCGGCGGTGGTGGAAACCACTCGTCGCCAGAGGTGCTTCTTGATGTCCCGACAGGGGTCTTGGCTTCAGAGGTCTTCTGCGATCGTTCTGCATATAGCGGAGCATCCAGAAGGTGACACTTGAACACTTCGAATGGGTGGAGGTCAGCAAATATCCTTTCCTCCTTTCCTTCTAAGTTATATTTGATGCATTGGCGGAGCATGGAGGGCACCACCATATTCTCATGCAGCCAGGGACGACCGAGCAGTGCCTTGTATGAGGTGCGGGAGTCGATAACATAAAATTACACCTTTGTTGTGAGGTCTGCCAGTGTGAGTATGAACTCTGCTACTCCCAGCGGCACTTCACACTTTTAGTTGAAGCTGGGGATACGCATATCTACGACCTTGTCGAGGCGCACATTAAAGTAGTGCCTCTGATATATCCTGTAGGGCAGGATGTTGATAGTTGCTCCGGGATCCACCAAGATTCTGTTCAGCTCCCATCCATTCAACTGTCCTTTCATGTACAGCGGCCTATTGTGGCTGATAGTGGGGAGAAGCATGTCATCCTGAGTGAAGGTCATGCTAGCCTCCGATAATGCTTCAGCCAAGCATGCTTCATATTGAGCAGGCATCCACAGAGCAGTGATGATTACCTGTCGAGTCTCTTCACTCAAAGAAAGGATCTCCCAGATTGTGAATCTTGCCAGAAGCTTCTTGGGTAGCTTCATTATCCTAATTACCAAATGGGATAGTACGAAGCCCATTTACCATAAAAAAAATTTTAACAGATCATGGCAAGTGGGTCAGAACAGCAATACTAATCTCAATAACCAAATGGGACAGTACAAAGCCAGCTGGGGAAGACCTGCCCATACACAGAAATTCTTCAATAAATTTGACTTCCCTAGATGTTTTGGATACAATGGACATCCTAGGAACCAAGAGTTCACCAACAGGAATAGGGTCAACAATAATAAACAAAATGGACAGAACTTTAGGTATAATTTCAATAAGACAATCAATAAAGAGCAAAAGAAAACAATCCTAAAACAGGTCTGGATTCCAAAAAGTTTGGTTAGGGAGTTCAACAATGTTTTTGGACCCAATCTATCTTGGGTTCCAAACCATGCTGCTTAATCTCTTCCGATCTAAATATTTTGTTTTCTTTTTCTTTTTTTTATATAACCCACCCCTCCTTCTCTCTCTTATCACTCTCGTGCTCTCACTCTCTCTCTCCCTCGTTCTCTCTTCCAGAGGCGCCCGACTACAGACGGAGCGGTCCGCGGGCGAGGTGACGACGCGTGGGACTTGCTGAGATGCGTGGTGGAGCGAGGAATGGCATGGATTTGGCGCGATCCCGAACGGCGGATTCGAAGTCGGCAGTTCGGTTCGCGACGATGTTTCAGCGCGGTTTAGTCACCCATGGCACTCGGTTTCGTCGGTGGAGGTAGGGAGATGGACCCTCTCCGCGTTCTGCACATTTTCCCTATTTTCGTGCATAGTTTGGTGGCCGATCGGGGGAGATCGAGCCAGTTTAGTATAAACTGTAGTTTTTGGGGTTCATAGGGTTGGCCAAAAAATGGCAACCTCTCGCGATGTAGTTAGTGTCAAACTGACCACTGGGATGTCAGGATCCCAACCCCACCAATTTCGTGTCGACTGGTCGTCATTTGGGGCCGGTAGGAGTCCGGGAATCTCGGTGACTCGATTTGGGTTGATTCGTCTGAATCGCCCAGATCTCGCGATTTAGTGCGTTTCGCGGCGTGCATGTGGTGTTTTTGGAATCCTTGAGGGATTTCCCACCGTTTGGATGTATTTCCCCTACACTACGACGTGCATGGGGCGTGGAACGGGCCGATATGGCCGTTTCACTGTTTTAACCATCGGATTGGCATAATGGTCCTACCAGAGGCCGTTATGTGCATAACGGTCCCCCGATAGACCATTATGCATCGTTTATGGATTTTTATCTTTGGAGGTCTTGGAGCATAACGAACCAGGCCTAATCTGTTATGTGGAGCATAACGCCCCTGCCCAGGTGCGTTATGGTCACGTGGTTTTTGAGGCTGACTGCCATGTCAGTCCTCTCGACGATCGTGCCTGTCTCGAAGACTGTGTTAGTCAGTTTGCATGACGGATTTCTCCCCATGCGTTATGATTAAGATAACACTCAGGTGCAGATCTGTCATGGTTCATTGACCAATATTTTGACTGGGTATGGCGGTTGATATAACGCGCCTCACCCCGTGCATTTTGTGGCTATGACGGATGGGTTCTGGTCCATTATATGCCCTTGGTCTGTGGTTAGAGTGTTTTTGTGTCTGTTAGGTATAACGCACCTGCCCTTGTGAGTTATACACATATGACGTGCCTGTTGTGATCCGTTATACTTCGTGTCATTCGTGTTTTGGGTCTGCTGGACATAACGCCCCTCCCTGAGTGCGTTATGTCGATATAACGCCCCTATGTTGGTGCGTTATATCATCTGTATGTGGTTTTCGGTCTGATTGGCATAACGCCCCCCCTGTGGTGCGTTATGTGGGTATAGTGCCCCTATGCTAGTGCGTTATAGTCCTGTTCGTCATATGACTGTTTGCTTGTTCTGTGTTGTGTGTCTGTCTATCTTAGGTCCTTGTTTAGGGTGGTGTCTATCGGTCGGTGGTTGTCTGGATCGGTCGGTTTAGGTGACTGATTGTGGTCTTTTCCTAGACTACGATAGTACCCTAATGACTCAATCTAGAAGCTGCCATTGTCCTTGTCTCTGGTCACAAAATTCATAAAATAAAATCTAGATCCGAACCACTAAGAATCTACTAAAACGCTGGTCTTACAGTCCCTCCCTCCTAAAAGAAATTTCGTCCCTGAAATTTACACGGAAGGATAGGAGGAAACTGAAAAGACATTACACTACGCCGGAATCACATAGCTGTCAACACTGGAAGTGACAAGCCACTTAGCCCACTCAGAGAAACTGACCTCTAATAAATTTGCAGGCGACAAAATGATTACACCGCGCTAGTGTAGGATCCACCCACGAATCTCACTACCGTCCACCTCATCCATCATTCCATCACATTCTAGCCCATTCCATCGCTTCTCTACCTCGATCAACTTGGCACGATCGCGCGCCCCGCAACGAGAAGAATAGAGGGAAAAGAGAAACGAGGGAGAAAGTAGAACATGAGAAATGAAAAAGAGGAGGGAAGAAAGGCTAAAACTAAAATCACAAATGAGAGAATTCCCCTCTTACAACTTAAACTCACCGAGATGCACAAACAATGAACTGACCTTTGGTTCGGATGGTCCCCAATCAACACATGGGAGGTACCGACGTGATGGGCTCGATGCGAGGATCATGTTGGTACCCTTCATCCCTTGGATCGTGGAGCGTGGAGGCACGTGTGAGCAGGAGGATGACGTGGCCCCCGTCGCCTGATCTGCACCGATTCGCATTCTTCACAGCGCAATAGGTAGGGGAATGGATTCCTTGTCTCACCAGGAACCCATTGATGCCACATGCGTCGCCATCCATCACCATTTTCACCGATTTCTGTGCAAAACCACATTTTGTGGAATTTTAGCCTAATTCTTAAAAATTATTCCTTTCTCGATTTCTGGTCCAGAGGGCCGCTGATCGAAGCAAGGGAGCCATCGTTGGAATGGTCGTGTCGCGTAGATCACTGTGACACCCTTCTTCCCTCGATTTGCGGAGCGTGGAGTTGAGTCGGGTCAAGTGGAGCCATGTCACCCCGTCATCCGATCTGTACCAAATCGTGGTTTTCGTCGCGCAAGAGGTAGGGGGATGGACTCCCTCCTCATTAGGACACTGCCGGTACCACATGCGCCGTGGTCCGATGCCCTTTTCCTCATTTTTTGTGCATATTTTCGTTTAGTCCATTTTAGTACATAATGTTTGAAATTATCTCCATGGGCATCATCTTTTAATTCTAGTGGCATTTTTAGGTATTGAATGTTGTTATGGCATGGTAGGGTAGCTTAGAAACGCATTTCCCCGCTTCCCCCGTCGATTTCGGTCGATCGGGAGGGGGTTCGGTTCCGAACTCCAGAATCTTGAAACCCAGGTGACATAACGCGCCTGCCCCGGTGCATTATAGTCATTTTGCGCACCTGTAGAGGTGCGTAATTTCCCTTTGTGGTGGTCTCCCCTAGGTCCGTTATAGTCGTTTAACGCCCCTGTATGTGTGCGTTATATCATGCATGAAACTATGGGTTTTCTATGGATTTTCGAGTTCGGGTGCTTTTAACACCCCTGTTCTGGGGCGTTATAGCCCTTGTCTTCTGTGTTGGGTGTCTGTTGCCTTTAGCGCCCCTGTTCCTATGCGTTATATCCGTATAACGCCCCTGCTTAGGTGCATTATATCCCCTATTTAACTGTGGATGGGGAAAGAGGTGGAGCGTTGGCTCTGTCTCTCCCCCTTCCTCACATCTCTTCTCTCTTCTTCTTCTTCCTCGCTCTCTTATTCTTCTCCCTTTATCTACAGGTGCAAGGGACTTCTTCGGATGCCACTGTGGGTCTCTCTCTTTTCTCTTCAAGTCTCCTAGAGGGTCCTCCAATCCTCCTTCTTTTGGGCCCCTCAGCCTTTTATATAGGGGCGCAGGGAGGCGGATGTGAAGGGGTTCCATTACACTGCTAGACGGGGGTTCAATCTCTTCTTGATGGAGCTTCAGGTGCTACTGGATGAGATGCCATTGTGCTGCCGGTTGGGCTTCCTCTCTCTGTTGGATGGGCCGTGGGAGGGCTGCCATTTGCGCATTAAATGCACTGCCAGATGAGGCAGCAGTCCATGCTTGATGACTAGTACCTCGTTGGAGAATCATTGATGACTCTCTGGCAGTGCATTCCTATAGAACCCATGGCTCCAGGTTGGTCGCCCAAGGTACTAGTCATCAAGAATGATTCTCCAACGAGGAGCCATGGGTTCTATAGGAAGAAGAATGGTAGAAGAACCTCACTAGATACTAAGCAAGCAATAAGGAGGTAGCGAGCACTAGTGTCAGAGAGGAAGATTGTAGAGGTGCCACATTAGGAACTTCCCACCCTACTTAAAGGCTCCAAAGAATGGCGTTTCCGCCTTAGTCTGATGCTTTTGATCGAGTGACCAGTCAAAAGTCCAATTGCCACCTCCAGTTCACTCTGTGGTAATGCCAAAGGATGTGCCAATAGCCACTCAATTTCACTTCTCCAGGGACCAAAAGACATTGACATGATAACGGTGATGTCACCCAGCACGCATGGGAACCATCTTGTGTGCCAATAAAATCTGTAGGTTGCATGGTTCCCCACGTCAGATGTGTGAGAAGGTTCGCGAGTCTCCATCGAACATACCCTTCACCTAACCTCGTACCATTCCTCCCGAGCACTGAGCACTTTCATTGCTCGAGAGTGGGGGGCTAGTGAGGAGGGAAAAATATGCCAGGCCCAGTACGCCCAGTAATGCCTGACCTACTACGGCCCAATGTCGTCAGGCTGATAGTTGTCATTGCCTTCCGACTGATAGTCTAGGAATGTGACCCAATTGATGTCCACGTAGGACAAGCCAACACATAGGCATAATTTTCGCATGTGTGCATTCCGGATGTCATGAGACCTGCCAATGGGCAAGCGTTGAGGCCACGATTACGGGGCTTACCCCGACAAACATCAGATCATGCCCACGTGTTGCGTACACTATTTGATCTTGGTATTTGGTTTTAATAACAACAAAACGATTGTGCTTGTGTGTGTGTTTTATTGAGCAACATGTTTGCATCTTGTTTAATGAGTTATAAAATGGCTTCAAGGTTCACACTTGGAAGTCATATGAATGGTTGTTGACTAAGGAGCTTATGCTTGGAAATCTTAGCTTGTAGGATCAAAATCAATGGTTCATGCTTGGAACTCAAAGGAGTGCATCAATGAAGTTTTTCCTCAAAAAGGGATTTGACCCACTCATTGCACTGCGTCGACTCCTTTTATGTTTCATGCATTTTGTGATGACCCAGCATCTGGGCTTGGGTAAACCAGAAACCAAATGACGTCATAGTCTGCCAACTGTAAAGCATATAGTCTCGTCGGGAATTGCCGATCACTAACCACAACAGGCAAGTCTTCAAGACATAATGGGGTAGCCATAAAATTCCCAGATAGCAATTCAATAATTAGATCACAAGCTACCTCGATCATGTGCTCCTCGATACATGCAATGAAATCCTCAAAAATAAAGGAGTGAGAAGCACCTGAATCAAATAAAGCATGGATTGCACAACTAAAAAATAGTAATCGTACCTTCAACAAGATTGGAAGCCACAGCTTCGGCCCGCAAAATGTGAGTCACCTTGCCTTTTAACTTTCTACTGGCAGCTGCAGAGGACTGGAAAGACGATGCTGCTGAAGCCTGAGGGTGAATCAGCTGGAACTGCTGAGATGGAGGCGGTGGTGGAAGTGGAGGCCTGAACTGCGATTGAGATGGCTGGGACGGAGCTGCTGGAGCGAACTGCACTGGGATCGCTCGCAACGGATAGTCTCTCACCACTTGACCCGACTGGTCACACCAAAAACACACCACCGGTAACGAGCATGGTTTGCCTGGGTGGCTGCCACCACATCACGCACAACCGTTAAATTGGCTTTTTGCAGAACTCTGGCACTGCTGGAAAGAAGGAGCTGACTGCTGTGTTGCACCAGATGAGGCCTGCTGGTCAAATCGCTTCTTGAATCTTTTCTTATTCTTGAATCTCTTAAACTGAGACTTGCCTGAGGAAGCAACACCACTAGCTGCTGGAGTGGCTGAGGGAAAACCTGGAATAGGAGGCGGATAACCAGATGGAAGTTGAACTGTTGGCTGAACCGACACTACCTGAGAAGGAATCTGGGATCTCGCCAAATCCAATTCCAATGCTACTGCAGCCTGATATACTTCATTCATGTTGGTCACACGGGCAACGATCAGCGGCTGCCTCAACTCAGCACGGAGGCCACGGAGAAACTGTTCTACCTTCAAAGCTTCATTTGCAAGCACATGGGGCGCATAACGGCCCAATTCCATAAACCTAATCTGATATTCAAGCACCAACATTCCTCCCTGGACGAGCTGTAAAAATTGGTGCATTTTATCCATTCGGAGATAAGCCGGGCTGAAGGTGAGTTCGAATGTCGCAACGAACTCAGCCCACGAAATCTGCCGGAGCGGGCGAGATTGGAAAGAAATTTCCCATTCTGTATTCCACCATGTCAGCGCCACGCCCTGGAGCTGAAAAGTGCCAAGCATCACCTTTTCATCTTCCGCGCATTCCATGCAATGAAACACGCACTCGGTTGCGTCCAACCATACTCTGGCAGTATCCGAATCGGTCTGGCCTTCAAAAGTCGACGGATGAAATAGCAAAATGCCTTCAATGCACGTCTGCGACTGCCAGGCACATCCTCTTGAGCTGGAACGATGGGAGTCAGAGCAGGAATATCCTGAGGAACACTGCTCGCTTCCTGAGGAACTGGGACTCTCCGATGCCGAGGCGACATCTTGAAATGACTAGCAAATAGATAATAAATAGAAAAATTCATTAATCAAATGGAAAACATCCTAAGCTAGCAGTAGACGGCGTAAATGGACTAATTCTAGACAAAAGCTGTGTAATTTCGATTCCTTACATGATTCCTCAACACACATTTGTATAGCATCCCTGTGGCCGAGTGGGTGTCTGCACTTTGCACTAAGATTTCTCTATCGTTGGATGTAGACTGAAGTGGACTGACCATCCTTCTACTCGGTCAAATATAGTTGTGCCTCAGTGACTTCTTCCTCGGCTAACTTCGCTTCAGCGGTTTGTTGCATTTTTAGCTTGCTCATCGCTGGCGAAGTTGTCAGACCCAAACATAAACTGGTTGATTGTAGAAACATGTTTATTGGTGGGATTGCCTGAGGTGCAATAATTGCCTCCTGGCGTGCCCAGGAAGTTGAGGGATGCGCCGAGGGCGTGAGTTGCAGCTGCTGAGGGAGGGTGCCCCCTGCCTGGTTATGCAGCATTCGGGGCATTATCGACGCTAGTGAGGCTTCGAGTGGCTCAGTACTGCCATGTAGAGGTTCGGATGAGGGTCTTGCTCACCTAGGTGTAGCTAGGTGCTCACCTAGGTGTAGCTAGGTATAAACCCATCCTACTTAATTCTCTTCTCAGCACCTCTCCTTCTTGGAGGTTTTGGTATAGCTTTGCCTCTAGGGCAAGTTCAGATTAATAAGAGGCAAGAATGCTGCTTCTCGTCGTGACTTTGGGCGGGACCAGTGGCATCCTATCATCATTATAGGACACATTTAGTCCTTTAGCAATCAATGTTTCTGCCCCCACGCCCTCATGTAGAGGGGTATAACAGTACGCCTCTTCGTTAGGCGGTGGACAGTGCCCCCAGTCCTCCGAGGACTGATTAGCATGATAAGAGGTAACGGCTTCAGCTTGATCCGTGCTTATCGACATGTGACATATTTCTTCATTTCTTTCTTCAATAGCATGAGCTTCGAGCACCTCTTCGGGTAGTGGCTGGTATATAGATACCATGTTGACAACTCTCTTCAGATCAAGGAGTTCATGAGCACGTGGAGGATCCACTTTGTGTTCGCCCATCTGGAGCTCCCCTTTCTTAATCAGCCTTTCAATAGTATCCTTGAATGGATAACAATCTTCAATGGAATGCCCAATCATTTGGTGATACAGGCAAAAGTGGGGATCATCTTTTCTTCTAGCATCTTCCAGTCTCTTTGGCTCTAGAAGAGTAATCTTGTTATATTTAGTGGCCCATTCGAACAGGGCCCGGGTTCTCTCCTTGGGGAAAGAATAGAGCTTCTTCATTTTGGTCCGCAGGGATGTGCCTTCTTATTGCTCATCGGGCTCAGCAGGGGGAGGGTTGGCAACCCCCTTTTCTTTATCTTTTAGCTGCTCGAACGCCTTAAAGTCAACGGTGTGAACTTCTTCGGGCACGGGCCGCGTATCAGCCGATTTGGCTCTTTGGTTTACAATAGTAGGAGTAGAGGAGTGGCTGGAGAGGAAGGCCTCAATCTCCTCCACCACATTATTTAGCCGGTCGAAAGACTTGATTTCAATCTTGATCATCTTCTCGAGGATTTTTTGCTTTAGGTTTTACTTGCAAATCTGTACTACATTTTCCTAGTGTGGCGGGCACCTGCACCTCATGCTGAGGTTTCACCATCTTTTGATATATTCCAAAATAGTTTCATCATTCTTCTGCTTGGAAGCATATAGCTTGGCCACAGTCACTTCTCTTTCAGTGACGTGAAATCACTCCTTGATTAAGGTCAGAGATATGAGAATTGCTGGGTTCAACCAGAAGTTTAAATTCCCTATGGGCATGGCAGAGTTTGATCTCTCACTCAACAACTTCACTACTAAAGTGCAGTTCCATGTAATAAATTCCAACACCTCATATAAGACACTGCTGGGCTGACCGTGGCTGCACCAAAATCGGGTTGTACCCTCTACTCTCCACTAGTGCATAAAGTACCCCAGAAATGGGAAAGAAGAAAGGATATTTGCTAACTTATACCCTTTCGAGGTGTTCGAATGCCACCTGCTAGATGCAACACTATATTTGGAAAATCCAAAGCAGACTCTCCGCTCAACTCAACACAAGGGGAAGAAGAAATTAGAGTCTGGCGACTTGTTCCCTCTACCACCGCCTAATTATGTGGCTCTTCTAGAAGTGTCACTTATATCTGAAGTAGAAGGGGTGCCCAGAGCAATTCAGTCCAATATTTTCCCTATTCCGGGAACACCAGAACTTGAAAATTTACTTAGGAGTGTCAAAGTCCCACCAGGGCTCATCAAGCCTATAGCAGATGCAGACTGTCAAATAGTCAAAGTACTGAGAACCATGGAGGACCCTAATGTTGAATCTCTGCTATTTTGATGATGTCATACACTAACTGTCAACTCTCTGTTTGATCTGTCATTTAATAACACTTGTTTAATGTGCTTAATCTGAGGGTGATTTGTATTAAAATCTAATATTTTATTCATCAGTGTGCATAACATCTCTGTGTATTTGATCTTTGCAATTGTTCTTATACTTGCTTGTATTTTCAAGTCTTTTTCTGTTGCAAAGTCCGTGCATACTCATGCATTCGCTGTGTTCTTGCACAGGTTCAACCCTGTGCATGTTTTAACTACACTTCACAAACCCTATGCACACTGTGCATCAGTGTTACACAAAGTCCGTGCATATATTTTGGGTGTTTTGAAACCCAAGTCCGTGCACGTTTCTACAAGTCCGTGCACACTCTAGCCCGTGCATGTTTTTCAATAAGTCCGTGTAGTTTTTTTTAGCAACAAAGTCTGTGAACATTTCCTTGAAACTAAGTCCGTGCAGCTTTTGTGTCTGAAGTCTACACAAACTATTGCATGGTCTGAGCATATAGAAGTCAGTGCACATCTCATGTCCGTGCACTTGAAACCCCGTGCAGTTCATGTCCGTGCACACGATACCCCATGCACATCTCTTCAAGTCTTCGAAGTCCTTGCACGATTTTACAAACCCCATGGAGTCCAAACCCCGTGCATATTTCTTCTGGTCTTCAAGTCCTTGCACGTCTTTGCAAACCCCATAGAATCTAAACCCCATGCACATTTCCTCGAGTTATCAAGTGCTTGCATGTATACACTAAGCCCGTGGAGATGAAACCTCGTGCAGATTCCTTTTTGAGACGAAGTCCTTGCATGTTTTTATAAACTCCATGGACATGATACCCAGTGCAAGTTTTTCATTGACACAATCTCTTTGTACTCCTTCATAGAGTCGGTGCACATCATACTCCGTGCAGATTTTTCTCTTGTCTAACAAGTCTGTGCTCAATTCAAGTCCGAGCACATTCTAAACCTTCTTGCATGCTCTGCTAGTAAACAAGCTCGTGCACATTTCTATACTTTCTCCATGGGAGAGTAATGGTACTCAGCACCGATCAGTTTCTGGCTGAGGTAGTAGAGCGGCTACTCTTTACCTTCCTCATTGACTTGTGCCAACAGAGCCCCAAACGAGGCGTCCATGGCGGCCATGTAGAGTATGAGGGGCTTACCCTTGTCTAGTGCCCCCAGGACCGGAGGAGTAAGGAGGTACTCCTTGATCTACTTGAAAGCTGCCTGGCATTCCGAGTCCCATATGAATGGGGAGTCTTTCTTCATCAACTTGCTAAAAGGTGCGCATCGACCGGAGAGGTAAGAGATGAACCTCCGAATGTAGGTCAACCTGTCCTGGAATGACCTGAGCTCCGTGAGATTGCTGGGTGGTGGAAGCTCCCAGATGGCTTTGATCTTGCTGGGGTCCACTTCAATTCCTCGGTATCGGACGATGAAACTGAGAAACTTGCCACTAGATATGGCAAATGTGCATTTCATAGGGTTCATTTTCAGCCCATATTACTGGAGACGCTCGAAGACCTGGCGTAGATCACGTAGGTGGTCGTCCCGCCTTTTAGTCTTGACAACGAGATCATCGACATGGCATTCGACGATGTTGTGCAGTATTTTGTCGAAGATTTTAGTCATGGCCCTCTGGTATGTAGCACTGGCATTCTTCAAACCAAAGGGCATATGCTTGTAGTTGAAGATCCCTTTGGGGGACCTGAAGGCTGCGTGGCCCTTGTCCTTGAGGGACATCCGGATTTGGTTGTAACTGGATGACCCATCCATGAAAGACAGAGCCTCATGGCCAGTGGTCATATCGACCATTATTTCTATGATCAGGACCGGGAAGTCTTCCTTTAAACAAGCTTTGTTGAGGTCCCGAAAGTCAACGTAGATGCGGACTTGGCCACTTTTCTTCTTGATTGGGACAATGTTGACGAGCCAAATCGGGTAGATGCATGGCTCGATGAAGTCGACCTTCGCCATTTTATTGACTTCGATCGAGACTTGGAGCTCCAACTCGTGGCACATGCATTGCTGTGGCTGTTTAACTGGAGTGGCCGAGGGAGATATGGCTAGCTCATGCTCCGCTACGGAGGGGTCTAGCCCTGGCATCTCCTTATACATCCAGGCGATGTAGTCTTTGTATTTGAGCAGGAGTTGCTTATAGTCCTGCCTTTCTACCTCGGTGAGGAGAGCACTGACGAACGTCGGTTGGGGGCTTCATGCTCACCCAAATTGATTTCGACAAGTTCGTTGACGGTTGCCTGGCCACTGTCCTCCAGCTCGGGAGGAGCGGGCTGGAAGTCGATGAAATCTTCATTGTCAGTGTCAGCTTAGTGTGCTTCTTGGTCTTCGAAGCCAGTGGTTGAAGTTGATGGAGCTGGAAAATCATCATTGCTAAGCTCAGACGAGGATTGCTCTGGATTGTCAGCGCCTGGCTGGCAGTCATCGACTAGTGCCATTGAAGCTTGGCTGGAGTTGCCTGCTAAAGTTGGCAATGCTTCGTGGCCTTTGCTATGGGAATCTTCCTCATCGGGAAGGTCTATCGGATTGAGCTCTTTGACTAGCTGGGAGGCACTGGGGACCTCCTCCGTCCCACTATTTTTGTAGATGGACGGTGAAGACTCACCGAGTGCTTGAGCTGGAGTACTGGTTCTGGCGGGGATCGAGATTAAGATGTCCTCTTCCCCATCCCCAGAGCTGTCGAACTTGGTGTCAATAGTAGCTGGGTTGCCAATTAGCTGTATCGGGCCTACGACGTTGACCGCGTAGTAGGTGCAAAACTTCGGGTCTTGGTCATAGCCGAGTCCCCTGGTATCTTTATGGGAGAACGGGGGTTTCCCCTGGACCTGTGAAGGGGTCCACAACCGGTGAAAGTATTCATGCCGCGTAGAACCTTACCATTGGGGAATATGCTGCTTGAGGCACATCTCCCGAATATGCAGTGGCAGGTCATCTAAAGCTTGGACGACTTCAGGGGTGTTGTCGGCTTGCTTTGACTAGCCAAAGTCATCTTTCGGTGGGGCTTGAGGGACCATGTCTCTTTTATAGAAGACAATAGACTTGTCCCTATTAGCCTTTTTCTTACTTCTGAGTTGTCGTTTGTAGGTAACAACAAATGTTGTGAGCCGCTCGACCTTGTGTTCCTCTGACACATAGGGGAGCAAGATGCAGTCTGATGGCAGACATATTCTCTTATCGATAGCTCGGCTGATGAAGTTAGCCTCGAAATCGACTTTGCACCTCTCGGGGTGATCTATGGTTGACTTGGAGTTAAGGCATAGTCGATGAAGCTTGGCCTTCTCATCATCAACGGAGAAGAGGTCACCCTCATCTTCTTCTGAGAGCCAACCATTACTCTTGCTCTTGATTACAGGGTATGGACTGATTCCCCCGAAATAAAGGGTAGTGTCGGCCAGGTTGCATTCTACCGAGGTGAATGGAGACAGGTCTGCGAAGATCGTATATTGTTCCCCATCCTTGGCATACTTCATGCATTGATGGAGAGTTGAAGGAACGACCCAGTTTTCTTGGAGCCAGGGTCTACCTAGTAGTACTTTTGTAGGACGTGTTAGCGTCGATGATGTAGAAAGTCACCTTGGAGGCGAAATCATCGAGCACCAGGTTGACATCCACCCGGTCGAGGATGCCCATGGTGTCTTGATTGAAGCCGGATATCTTGACCATCTGAACCTTCTAGAGGAAGGGGGTTAGTTATAAAGTCTTGAATGTCTTCAGGGGCATGATGTTGACAGTGGCACCGGCATCCACCAGGATCCGATTTACTTCATGCCCGTTGATTTTTCCCCTTATGTAGAGAGGGCGGTTATGGCACGAAGGGGAGAGCAACAAGTCTTCCTCCGTAAATGTAACAGCGGTAGCGAAGGCCTCATATGCAGTAACTTTCATTTCTGCTGCATGTGCTTCATAGACTTCTGGCTCTTGGAGTATTCTGATAAGTATTTCCCTCAACTCCTTACTCCAAGCAATGGCTTCCCAAATTGTGATGCTAGCTACAAAGCGTTTCATCTGGTGGAGGACCTTCTGGTCGGCTCGAGCTCGAGTATCCTCCAATGATGGTAATATGTTGGGTTGAGCTTTCAGCAGGCTGCCGCGCTACTCCTCGTCAGGGAGTTACACTGTCTTGCCTTTGCCACTGGGATTGGGCTGGCCATGGTCACCCGTGGACTCCTGGAACAGGGGCGCCAATGATGGCTCTTCTGGGGAGTGCTGGAGGTCCGGTCCGTCCTTGTCGGATGGCCCTGCTTGTTCGGTAGGATAGGTCAGAGTTGGCGCAGGGACTGGGGTGTTGGTGACGATCTTCTCTGAGCCATAAGGATCGAAGATGCTGGATCTCCCCCAAATTTCCACTTGCACGATGGGGGTGGGTTCTGTTGTACATATCCCAGTGTTTTTGATGATAACAAAACCAAGACTAAGTTGAGTAATATGAATTCCTTGTACTTAAGCTCAATGTCATAATGATTAACCTAACGAAACCCACATGTCCATGATTCATCTCACGCCATTCATATGCCCATTCCAAGTCCTAAATCACTCAAGGTAAGCTTGACTTAAGGTGTTATGTGCATGATAAGAAATGGTTTTAAACTGATCAGCATTATACTTTAAATTCGGAAGCTAACAAAATTCTTCATGCAGGGACTGCAGGGGGCGGTCGACCGCCAGCCAGGGGCGATCGACCGGAAGTTCCAGAACCCAATCCTCTACAGTGAAGTTTCAGAGCGATCGACCGCCCCCCTCTAGCGGTCGACCGCCAGCCCCGAGAAGCCATTAATGTTGACTTTTTTCCAAATCTAAAATAAGGGTTCTTTTGTGTATTGTTTACTCCCACAACCCCCAATCAACTCCAGAATTCGTGGATCTGGTCCAGGGGTTGTCTATTGAGCCTCAAGACATATAAAACCCTCATTTTAGGGTTATTGGCTCATTCATCCACAAGGAGAAGAGAAGGAGAAGAGAAGGAGCTCACCAAGGAGTGGAAGGCTTGCACTGTTCACGTGAACAGTGATACGTGGAGGAAGGCTGCATCTTCTACATCCATATCCAAGCTGGAGATCAAAATAGTGAAGAGGAAGCTTCCCTTGTGGCGATTCTCAGGGAATTCCCTGATGCCTTCACTTGGTCCTACGAGGACATGCCAGGGTTAGACGTATCATTGGTAGAACATCATTTGGTTCTGAAGCCCGATGCTCAAGCTGTCAAACAGAAGTTAAGGCGACTTCACCTGAAGCTCGCACTCAAGGTCAAAGAGGAAGTTGACAAGCTCCATAAGGCCAAGTTCATCAGGGTAGTCTTGTATCCACAATGGGTAGTTAATATCATCTCCATTATGAAGAAGGATGGTAGGGTTTGTATCTACATAGATTTTCATGACCTCAATCGTGCTTGCCCAAAGGATGATTTTTCTCTCTCACACATAGATGTCCTGGTAGACAACATCGCCGGTTATGAGATGCTATCCTTCATGGATAGTTTCTCAGGGTACAACCAGATCTGCCTAACCATATCTTTTAACTGGTTCTTATGTTGAAGCCTAACATGCACAGATCTTATGTGTATAGTAGTGCCAAGTGCTTTGACCTTATAGCTTCAGGTTTTCATGTGCATCGACCTTGATAGCTGACTGGATAAAGTTGCATAGACCTTTCTTACAGATGTGTGTCAACCTTTGTTGAGCAACGAGCCTTCATGTGCATCGAACATGGACATATGCGTCGACCTTTGTTTAGCAAAAGGTCTTCATGTGCATCGACCTTTGGACATGTGCATCGACCTTTGTTCTACTTTGGCACGATATGCATCGACCTTAGCCCTGTGCTAGCAAAATGTGCTCTCACCTTGGCTTGTGCTAGCGAAAGGTGCTTCGACCTTGGTAAGCAGTTTAGCAAATGTGCATTGACCTGAGTTACTTTCTAACACAATGTCCACAGACCTCTAACAGTAACACGGGTAGTCCTTAAAATGTGCACCGACCTTAGATGCATGTCAACTGCGATATGCATCGACCTTAGTATGACTAAGGTAAAACTTGCATCGACCTTATGCACTACTATAGTAACATGCATCGACCTTAGTTACTGTCTACCATGATGTGCGCACCCTAGACAAACAAAAATCTGCACTGACCTTACAAGCATTCTAGCAAATGCGCTCGGACCTTATATGCAACCTTAACAGAATGCGCACCGACGTTTACTGCATTAAATACATGCTCTAATTACCTTTATTACTGTATGCTTGTGTGTTTAGTGAGTGGTAGGGATCCACGTGACCCCTACCGAGTCTAGCTGTGACTCACCATTCCTTCATGCAGGTGAGCCGTCCCAATCGTCTGTCGGTCCTTCGCGTATTTTTGGAGACCATGCCTAGAGCGCCAGCTGTGGTTCGTCAGTCCCGGTGTGCTTTTGTCCGGGGTATGCCCCTTGTAGTTGTATAGTGGGACTGTTGTGGTTGTTGTCGGACTTGTACTTTTGTAAATTACAGGTCACACTGATATATTTCTTTTAATTACTTCTGTACTTTAATTTAATTTCCTGCTCTAATTAATATTGCGGCCGATGTAATTCCAATTGTTTATACGCCTGCTCAATAACCCCCACTAACCCTTCAGGGGCCTCATCAGCTTCTTGGTTGGCGTCCCCAGTTCTTGGTAGCAGTAGTCTGATATTTATATCGGGTTATCGGTACCCTGGTGTAAAAATACGAGAAAAGCATACTAAATAAGCAACACGAATAGATGACCACTGCCATAATGATAGAATAGAGATATTTCAAGTCAAGATATCAAGAGTAAGTAACTAGGACTTCATGTGAATGGCCATTTATCAAGTCAAGTCATGTCACGCAAGTAAGTACTTTACGCATTCAAGCATGTATAGCAAGTATCACGAGAATGTGAAATGTCGTAGACTTAACACGCTAGATAGTACTCTATGCAATGTCACGCCTTGTCATTACACCTCCCCAGGGTACAAGTACACTTCGGGTGCTCCTCCCTGGATCAGACTGGGCCCTTTAAATTGATTGCCTTGGCATTGATTGGCTGGATCAGAGATCCCACGAAATCTAGACATCCACAATATTAAATTCCCAAGAATTTCAAGGTCAAGCTAGGTATCCAAGACGATGCATGTAGGAATTGGAATTCTTGAAGGATTTCTAGGAAATAAGCTTTTAATAAGAAGGAATATACATATAAGCCATTATAGGGAATGACTTTCAAGGAAAAGATTATGATGCAGACCCATCAAAGGTCACAATCTCGAGATAGAATGGCCTGAAGAGGCTAAAGGGGGTTTAACATGCAAAATAACAATTTCAAAAAACTGGCTAAGTGGCGGTCTAGACTGAGGTCACAATTAGGCTAATACATTCTCATAGAAGAACTACAGAGGCAATAAACGGTCTAGTTGCGGTCAAACGAAGACCGCAATATATCTAAGACGGTCAAGGAAAAGCTGCAACAAATTAAAAATGGTATGGACTGGACCGCTAGCATCATTACTGGGCCAAAAGACGAAGCCCAGTGCAAAAGGGTAAAATGGTCGCCAGTAGGGCCGCTAAATAGAATAAACGGTCCTTAATGGGCAGCTAAAGGGAATTGCGATCCAAGGAAGGCCGCAACAAAGTTGGGTACAGCAATGACAAGCAATCAACTTACCGGGCCCTAGGTCAGCCTGAGACATGGTGGAACCGAACCGGGGTCTAGCCCACACATCCCAGATCATACAAAGGGCTTTAGGTCGACTCTCACAGAGCTAGGTCAACAGGAAATCGACTGGCAAACCTAGCACACAGGCCTGGATAGAAGCAGGAGACGGTCACATTGTGGCCGCTAACAAATTGTAGTGGACCTAGAAGGGCAGCAATAATCAAAACAGTCCCATTTTTGGGCTGTACAAATACCTGATTCGATCGAGTCGGTGGGTTCAAGTTTTGGGGGTATAACCCGCCTGGCGCCCTAGTAGGAATCCCAAGCTCACGGGGTCTTACGGAGATCTCATAATAGAGGTCTTAGTCCGATGAAAGGAGTATCCAACGGAGAGTCCCAACTATTACAAGAATTGAGGCTGTGAAACCATGAAAAACGGGAGTGGAGTGATCAGCCGACACCACCAGGGTGGCGTGATTGTCAAGCAACCCTAGTAATTTATCCACAATTGCATATCAATGGATTGTCGCAATTAAATCTATTGTTTAATTTGTGTCAAGAGGGACAAGCGATAATGATGAGGACATCTCCCGACATTCCCTATGGCACGAGGCGTCTCCGAGCTCGTGTCCCCTTGGAGATGTGATCCTCATGGTTATCTTTATCTTTGTCGAAGTCAGATCGAGCGCACCATGGGTTCTTCGGAGCCCGAATAAATCATCACCTTGGTGACTGGCACGCCCTCCCACTAAATAGATAAATAAACACACTAACAAATGAACAAAATATCGAATGAATTTTAGTGCGTCCACAGGCGGTAAAACCCACAGAAAACACACAGGGAGTTTGGTACAACTAGTCCACTGGAAGGATCCCAGGGAGGGGGATGGCGTTAATATGGCCCTTTGGGTAGCCCAGGGTGTAGTAGGCGTCGATGGGAGGAACCACGAACCAACACATAGACGATATGAAGATAGATGCAACAGAGAAGAAAAAGGGACTCAGACACGCACCAATACTCTCATTTAGACCCGGAGGTCATCACATAGCTTAGGAGATAAACGAAATATTGCCTACAAAGAGACGGCTTGGCGTTGACACACAAAGGCTGGTCGACTACATTCTTGCATCAGAAATGGAAGGGGATACAGGAAGCAAAGTTAAAAAAAAAAACTAAAGGGGAACTGCGGGCTCATATCATCGCCCATTTGAGTATAGAGCTTAACAGAGATATTGGTAAGAAGGGGGGAAGAGATGATGGAAACAACTCGCCAGATCCCACCTCTATTCTTTGCAACGAAAATAGAGTATCAGAACGGCGGTTCCTCTCCTCGCTCCAGCCCTCTCTCCTTCGCAAGAGAATGGCAAAGATGATGGCCCAGAGAAACCCTAAGCTTTCTTTTCCCCCCAGTCTTTCCTCTTCGATCCCTCTTCTTTTCTTCACTCACTCTGTGTGTGCCTCTCTTCATCTCTCTGCGAAGCTCCTCTTCTTATAGGCTTGATCGGCGTGACTTAACTTGGCGTGGGGGTGAGCACATCGGTTAAGGGCCGTTGATATACTGCTTGCGCGCCGGATCTGGGGGGCGTCGGTGGCAGGGGAGCGGCACGCCAGATTAACCCCTCGTTGTGTTTATTCGGGCCGGTCTCAGTCTGCAGATCTTAGACTGACTCCAGGAGTCGACTTGAAGTTTCATCTCATCGTGGCCCTATGGAACCGACATGAGAAGTATTAGAAAAGTCTTCAGGCCGCTGAATGACCAACTTCGGCATTATCCGGGTCCTTAGTTTGGACACTCGGGTTTTCTGCCGATACGACCTTCAGCACCTTGTTCTGAGTAGTCAAAGATGCTCCTTGACCTCAGGGGGGCTTCTTATTAGGTGGCAGACCACCAGGTACATTCTCACCCTGATCGAATGATGGATGGGGGTTTGTTCGGCACGACCGAGTCGATACTGGTTTGTTGGGCAAGCCAAATAGCATTACCTATTTGTTGTGGATTTCTTCTGACCATCCTGAGGTGGAGTCCCTGACACTCTTGTCAGGTGACCTAAGGCTTCAGTAGTCTGAGAGGACCCTTGTGTATTACTTTTTCCGTAGCTTTTTACACTTTGGTAGGGTCACATTCTTTTGGTCATTCAGGCGTGATTGCCATCAAACATATTTCGGGTGCCAACATCAAGTTAATACGGTACCTATGAACACCCAAAAATGTGGTCACAGTCCCCACGGTGTGTCTGAGACACTCACGGGGTCATAGGTCGGTCATTGGGTCTCAACCGGACCGACTGGAGACCAACACAATTTCTCCCTCACTCGGATGGCCACCCGGCACACTCCCCGCTCTCACACGCCTCCCCCGGCACACTCCCCGCTCTCACTCCTCCCACGGCACACTCCCCCGTTCCACCGCAACACTCCCTCCACCCGGCACACCACTGTGCCGGATGGCGTCTACCGTGTTGGGTCACCCTCCACTGCACCGGATGCCCACTCCATGCTCGCGGCCCTTCCCTTGGAACACGCTGCTAGCTCCCCTGTCACCGTAGGGCCGGCCCCTTCCTCTGCTGCTTGCGCAGGGGTGGTTCCCGTGATCCCTGCTACTGAGGTACCCCCCCGTCCGGCGTCTGCATCTGGCCCCCTTGGCGACATCGATGGCGCGGTGGTGGACCTCGCCTGCTCACAGCCGTGCAACGCTCCACCGTCTGACCCCGCTAGCCCTTGTGGCGGGTCCGTCGTCCACAGGGTTTGCTTGGCGAGAAAGTGGCGGGTCCGTCGTCCACCACCCCACCAGCACGACCTCCTCCCATCTCAACGGCGCCCACACCTTCCCCATGGGCTCGTGTCCCAGGTGGTTCTATAGCTGGAGGTTCCACCTCCGCGCCAGCCCCCTCCTTCGCCCAAGTGGTCAGCCAATCGGTTGGTCTGCCAAAGCTCAACATGGATGTGCATGCCCCGGCATTCTCTAATTCTCGAGAACCGGCCGCCTGCTTGTCCAACGACGAGGTTCAACAGTCCTGCACAGCACTGCAGTTCGCCCATCATCTGCCCACGCTACCTCAGCCTCCCGGACACACAGCCAATCAGTCAAACCTCCCCCCTGCGTTGACCGAACCCTCCATCGACGGGATAGGCACCTCCAACGGTGCTCTGTTTTCTGCCGCTGCCGTGAGAGAGGTCCCCTCCCCTGCTCCGGTTGAACACCTGCTTCCCTCTTTGGCCCCCTCGGCGGTCCCCAATGCTGTTTGGCCGGTCTGAGAGCCGAACGCTCTGCTCTCGAGCATTTCTGTGGAACCCTCCAACCGCACCCTGTCGAAGGGACCTCCTCCTACTGGTGGACCACATGCGCAAGACTCCTCCCCGGGGCAGGGGGATCGAGCACCACCTGCGGCCGTTCCCCATCTGGCTGATGCCTGCTGGTCGGCCTCCTGTGGGCCTTCCTACTGCCGCTCCACTACCGGTGGTGGCCGGGATCGTGCGGACGAGGGCTCAGCCTGGCTGGTGAAGGGAGCAGCCACCGCTGCCAGTTTGGGAGGGCTTCTCCATGGTTCCCACCCTCCAGCCACTGCCCCTTCTTTCTCCCAAGTCGTGCTGAGCTCCTTCACCCCGCCGGTGCTGCCTCTCTCCGTCCATGCCCGGCACACCCGCTGCCTCCTCCGCCGGCACACCCGCGAGCAGCTCCGCCTCGGCACACCCGCGAGCCATCCGTGCCCGGCACACCCGCTGCCTCCCAGCACACCTGCTGCCTCCTCCGCCGGCACACCCGCGAGCAGCTCCGTCCGTGCCTGGCACACCCACTGCATCCTCCGCCGGCACACCCGCGAGCAGCTCCGCCTCGGCACACCCGCGAGCCGTCCGTGCCCGGCACACCCGCTGCCTCCCGGCACATCCCCTGCCTCCTCCGCCGGCACACCCGCGAGCAGCTCCGTCCGTGCGGAAATATATACTCTGTGTTGTTATTCAATCAATGTTTGCAGGGTTTTTGGTGTCCGGCCTATCGGGCGCACGTAACCAAATGCATCTGTTAATACAAATGCTATTTCATTTAAATATACATGAAATTTACTTATGAACATGCTGTGATGAATCCACGGTTCAGGTAAACAAGTTTTAGCGTCCTGACTGTCAGGCGCTGATAAGAATTGTTGTCCCACTTTGTGGGCGCTGATTCCCAAAAATATAATTATCATGAAATAATTTGTAAAACTCAAGAACAATTAGCGTCCTCTATCTCAGGCGCTTATAAGAATTTGCATCCCACATAGTGGGCACAGTTTCTCAGAAATATGAATATTACGAAGTAGCATGCATAACTCAAGAATGAATAGCATCCATAGTGTAGGTCGCTATTTCAAATAGCAGCCACTGGTGTGGATGCTGATTACTTTAAATCAAGAACTGAACAAGATGATTTCAGACGTTAACGACATAATGAAAATGCATGCATTAATTCATTTTAACTTGTTTAAATCATAGTTGGGTCATGGGGTAGAGAAAACCTACCTTTTGATGAATTGGGTTGATGAACAGGATGAAGAGCATTGTGAATACGATACTCTGTTTCTGTTAACTTGAAACAGAGGATGAAGGGCGCGCTTCCTCTTGCCAGCGATCAGCAGGTTGAAGAAGTGGAGGAAGAAGAAGCTTCTTCTTTCACTTCTGCACAGCAGGAGGAAGGAGTGGAAGAAGATGGGGCCGCCTTAGTTGCAGGGGGGAGAACAGGATGAAGGTGTTCACGCCTTCACTTGTTTGCAGGTTGTAGAGGAAGAAGTCCACGTTCTGCAATGACAACAGTAGGATAGCGTCGACGCAGCAACAAATGGTCGCACACGTCTGATGGGTTGGGTTTTTATAGAGAGAAAATCCTAAACGGGGTGGTGAACGAATGAGGGCAAGGTTTCGGAGGATTCTACGCTCGGTAACGGAAAGGTTTAAAAAACATTCCGAGCGTTGTTCTTTCCCTTCCTAATAAGCAGCCGCATGCCCTGTTTGTATTCTCGATCCCTAAAACTCATTCTGTTCGCTCGAACATGCATAGTTGTGCATGTGCATGGTTGGTTTCGATAGGGTTGTACGCATACGTGGGCTTTGGTTTTGGGTTTGCAGTGGTGTTAGGTTTTGGTTAATTATATCCACATATATATTTATGTGGCTGGGTATATTTACGTGGGTTTTGTATATATATACATGGGCTTTATAATTTGTACGTGTATGTGGGCTCATGGGTAGTTGGTTTATAGAAGAAGTGGGCTTCAGTATATATATGGTTTGGTCTGTGGTCATTTGAGTTTATTTGTGTTAAGGTGAGTATGTGGTTAGAGGGCCTTGACTTTATTTTTTAATCACTTAGCTAAATGGGCTTTTGGTTAACTTAGTACACTCATATATATATATAAGTGGGTTAAGGCATTCGAATGGTACAAAACCCATATGTGGGTGTTTGATTATGGCGGTATTGGTTTTTATATTATTCACTTTGATCACTGCTCATTTATTTGTGGCTATCAATACATAATAAGGGTATCAAGGTTGATTAAGAACATAAATAATTATTTCTAGGAAAGTTGACATGGGGACGTAAAAAAGAAAGAGAGGGATGGGGTTTCTCTCGCTTTTGGCATAGCAGGGAGTAGCTGTAGAGCCAAGGTTTTATCGGCCACCGTAGTTACTTTCCTACTTTGGTAGTTCCTGCTTTTCGTGCCGCCGTTGTTTCTCGGTTGGGGTTCCGCGGGATCACTACTGAGCCAGTGATAGGAGGCTCACCCCTAGTTTTCAGGTGTGGCAGTTCTTCCTTGAGGTTTGAGGACGTTGCGTGGAGGTTCCTTGTCGCCAGCTTGTCAGGCCGAGTGTTCACTTGGCGTGTGGTAAGTTTTACTGCTTTAGACTGTACTTTCTGTTGGACTGGACTCTGTTGTAGTTAGATTGTTTACTTCTGTTATTATATGTGTAGTCCTGTTTTATTTCTTATTTCTATGTACATCACACCTATCCTTTTATCCCTTCTGAGTCTCCGGGCTCGTGGGAGGCGGGTTGAGGTTCGAGTCGCGTCGGTTCCTTTCCGGTACTCGGATCCCCAATCGCCACACATGGTGACACGATTGCCAAGGTAGCTCACAACTGGCCAAGTTAATCCCTCACCCAAGTGACACACAGGAAACCTCCAGCCCCAGGCTGGTTAATTGAACTCACAGTCCAAGGACCAAACTCTTGGCCCACTCAGAGAATGTTTCTGGAGAAACCCACGTCGTGCGGGGAAAGGCCCTCCGCACACATGCCGACTTACGGTGACTCGTTCAAGCATAACACGAAAACTCGAACCACACACACAAGGTCGCCCAGACCCTCAACACACACGAGCACGCTAATCAAGGTAATGCAGTACCTCCGGACATCCTAAAAATATGAACACAGAACCCATGGTGTCCGGGACATCCACGAGGCCAAAGGTCGACCGCTGGGTCACAACCAGGTCGATCTGGGGCTAAAACAGTGCGAACGGGACACTCTAATCTTGGAAACTAGGTGGCGGTCAACGCCCCAATCATCACCTCAGGTGGCTGCCTACCTCGGGACTGCAAACCATCGGGTAGTGGTCTAGACATGACCATAAAGCCCCAGAAACACCTAGGATAGGGGTGGTCATCACCTAGACCGCAAAGCTTACTGGCGGTCCACAATGGATCACAAAACCTCGGCTAACGGTCCAGCCAGGATCGTAAAAATCGGTAACATTCAGATCATAGGCGGTCATCTCCCAGACTACCAAGCAAAGTGGCAGTCCTTGGCCTGACCGCCAGCATCAAGTGGCGGTCAGTCACAAGGATGCTACTCTACCTGAACCCAAATGACCAAGAAGGGTGAATACGGTCATGCCCAGATCTCTAGTCACTGGTTGGCAGTCTCCTCGAGATCGCTACCCTCAGTGGCGGTCCATCGCGAGACCGCAACCCTCGAATTGACATAAGGGGAACCCTGGCTGTAATAACCCGGACCCGTCGGATCCTTCTTCGCGGGTCCCAGATCTATTTTTCTCGAAGAATTTGTTTCCATTATGCTCAGAATTATTTTTCGGACATCTTCCGGGATCAGATCCGTACGTTTCGGATCAGTTTCGGAGGTCCCGGAACGTGTTCCGCAGTTTCAGCATGCTTTCTCCGGCAAACCTATGGAACCCCGTAGTGGGCGAACCGAGTCATTACGCCTATGCGGCTGCCTAAGCACTTAGGCGCTTGAGGAACCCAAGCTTGCCTTTGGGTCTCCTCGGCGCCTTGACAACTATGTCTATAACTAGATGTAAAAAAGCTCCACTCAGAAGTGAAGAAAATGGCTGTGTTGATAATATAAAATGAACTCCACGACTGCCCTCTGAGAACTGTTATTTCCTATCTTTACAAAGTGACCAAGAATGATGCATCTAATAAACATTTCCCTCTGTTTTATTCAGCAATCATATGCTATGAAGAAACTGGCTGAAACCATTCTTGAGCAAAAGCTTTGGAGATGCCATTCCAGCCTTCCAGGACACACCAATAATTCCACACTGCACAGAATTGCGGCCCATGGTTGTGTGTTTCTGCCCACCAAACATGAGCAATCTAATATAATTCCTTGAGACCTAGCCCAGAAAAGCTTTCAACATAAAAAACTTAGGGAAATCACCTTTAGACCCTACATAACTTTATACATAATCTACTCCTACCTTTAAGAAGCCTATTCTAGTACCTTCAAATCTTTAAATGCTTACATACCCTTACTATTAATCACCGTTCATTTAACTCAATTTTATCTTAACCCACATCAGAAATGATTGAAAAACCCTCAAAAAGGATATCCAATTTACATAGATCCACCTCCTTAAAGAGAAAGACCCTGGAGGGGGGAAAGAGAGAGTGGAGGAAGAGAAGGGGAAAAAGAGGAAGGAGCAGGTGGAGTGTTGCATCATCTCTGTCATCCTCCCAGTTCCATCGCAATGGCGATTATGGCAGGAGATAAAAGCTGAGGGAATATCACCATGGAAGGACCACAGAGGTCATGGCGTCACATGGGAGGGAGGGTCTGACCAGGCAAACTGAGCTCAGCCTCCTCCCCTGTTGATGGCATAGATGGTAGCTGTCACCAATGCCAGAGCAGGCACTGGCACCATTGGTCTAGAAGAGGAAGGCCTCTAACCAGGTCCTCTTGGTGCAGAGGCCAACCATACACCACCCGGAATCTTGTGTCATTGCTGCCTCCTTCGACTCCAGTTTATGTATGCTGACATGGCATCATCTGCTGCTGCCTGCTCTACCCAGCGGCTGCAGCCAGGTTACACATATGACAGGCTATCTTGATGAGTATATGGTTGAACAACCAGAGTAACTCTTGTAAGATCAAGTGTTGTTTAGTTTATTCCATGGTGTGTGTTTTCCATGCTGTGTTGGAAAACCATGTGCACTGTCCCACATAGGAGGGCACATAGTCTCCATGGTACCCACTTGTGAGCCTAGATCTATAAGCTATTTAGAATTGACCTATTTATGTGATACCTGTCTGTGGATGGTGAGGTGATTCCTTGGGAACTGCAGTTTCCTGCAGTCCCTTTCTTCTTCCTTCTTCTCTTCCTCTTTGTATGATAAGCATGGGCTAAGCATGTAGATTCTGACCTTCCAGTGGGTGTCATGGCACGTCATTAGATACAAAGGGAGCCCAATTGGATAGATTCTGAGCTGCCACAGACATCCATTGTGCATGCAGACAGAGGCCCAGACGAGTGTACGGAGAAGAAAAGGTTGAGGGTTGGTTAAGATTTTGTCTGAAATATTGGGTTGCCTCCTTTTCATCGTCTGCATCTTTATGCACTTTAGACTTATTTTAAACTTATGATAATTTCATGCCAAAATCATATACTCTTGTATCTATCTTAAATTTTATATGGTTCATAGATTTTTGTAGTTTGATTTGATCGCGATTTATCACGAATCTTTCTTATCTAGAGTTATTTTCTTAAGTATATGGCACATATTCCGGTATGATGTCATTAGATACACTTTGCACTTAAGCATTCAATCTTGGACTTGTGATCCTCTCCGTTGGATATTCCTTCCACCAGACTAGGTGATCTTATTTCAAGGCCTCTGTAAGTCTTTGTGAGCCTTGGATTCTCACTAGGACACCGAGCTGGTTGTACCATCAAAACCTAATTATCTAGAAAGCACTTTACCGGTGTTTTATGTGTTCTGGACCCTAGCGGCCATATGGTCGACCAGTAGGGGGACCTAGCGGCCATTCGCCTGACCGCAAAGGATGCCTAGCGGCCCTGCCTAGACTGCATGGTTCCGGTTCAGTGGTTTTGTCGACTCTGTTCTAAATGGTCCAATCATGACCGCATAGATCCATAAAATGATTTAAAGCTGACCGCTAAATGATAAAAATGGTCTGGTTAGGACCGTTAGGCACTTCAATGTTCTTAACCTAGGGTTTGAACCCAAGGGTTGATTTTCTATTATCCTAGATGGTCCATGATTATCTAGAAACTCACATTTTATTTCCAAAACTACTTAATGAATTATGGAAAGTTAAAGAATGTGTCGTTACGCTGTAAAATTTTCTCCATGGCATAACCTTGTTCTAAATCAACCTTGTGTTGGAACTCTGGTTTTGAGAATGACATTCTATGAATCATGCTAAGACTAAAACGAATTAACACTTCATTCAAATCTCTTGTATGATCATTCAGAGTGTTCATTAAAGTCGATGCAGTTTATGTTCATGCACACATATAGGTCTGTGCATACATTGTGAGTCTTCACATAAAGGTCAGTGCACACTTTGAGCACAATGCATATTAGGTCGGTGCATGTCTCGATGCTAAGTCTAAGCATGTTCTTGGTCCGAGCACATAGTTGGTTTGAGCTTTTGAATATCATAGGTCCGTGCACACATGACTGTTAAGTCAGTGCACATCTCTATTTTCGCTTACATGAAGGTCAGTGCATATGCGCTTGTTCAGCACATAACGTCACTGCACGTTCCTGTTGTGTCCCAATAAGGTCAGTGCATTCTTTGTGTTGTTGCACACATAGTCGATGCACATCCTATATGAATGCATACTAGGTCGGTGCAAGTTCCTATGGAACTGCACGAATAGTTGGTGCATTGCTTCATTCGCTGCATGCAATTTGGTGCAAGTTTCTGTGGAATTACATGCACATCGGTGCACATCCTGAGTATGTGAACACAAGGTCAGTGCATATTTCGATCTTGTGTACATAAGGTCGGTGCAGGTTTGGCCTCGTGCATAATTGCATATTCTTCATTATGTATAACAAGGTCGGTGCATCTTTTCTCTTGCACAATATGTGGTCCGTGCATATTCCCTCTTAGGCATAGAGGTCGGTGCATACGTGGTTGTAAGTCCGTGCACATTTGCCTTGCACACACATAAAGGTCGGTGCATATTCTGACTTATGCATACATAAGTCCATGCAAGGGTACGATCCGCTCCACATACAAACGTGCCAGCTTGGGCACACTCCAGCTGACTCTGATCGGTAACAATCGAGCCGTCTTCGTCAGCCGATCCACGAGCAACCAAATGCTATCATGCCCACTCGGAGTCCTCGGCAATCCCACCATAAAATCAGTGGTCACGTGGTCTCATTTTCACACGGGAACCTCCAAAGATTGAAGCACACCTCCTGGTCACTGATGCTCTGCCTTCACCTGCTGACAGGTCAGGTACCTGGCCACGAACTCGGCAACATCTCTCTTCATCCCAGGCCACCAGAACTGCCTCCGCAAGTTCCGATACATCTTCGTCGCACCCAGGTGTACGGTGTAACTACTGCCATGAGCCTCACGTAACACCGCATGACGAACCTGCTCCTCGACGGGGATGTACAGCCTACCACGGAATCTCACAGCACTGTCCTCGCCGAACTCCACCTCAGCCAAAGCAAAAATCCAGGGCAACTCAGGATCCGCATGCTGAGTCTCTATCACCTGCCGGTGGATAGTAGGGGTGACAGTCAGACTCGCGAGCACTGCTAACCCTGGCTCTTAGGGAATCTTGAGCCTGAATGACACTTCGGGCACTTGTGCCCAGAGCCTCCACTCCCTCAACATCAAGGCGTTGACCATGACCTTGCGACTCAAGGCATCGGCAACAACATTCATCCTGCCCAGCTGATAAGACAGGGTGAAGTCGTAATCCTTCATATACTCCATCCAACGCCGCTGCCTGAGGTTCAGGTCCTTCTGAGTAAACACATACCTCAGACTCTGATGGTCAGTGAAAACCTCAAACTTCTCGCTGTACAGATAATGCCTCCAGATCTTCAACGTAAAGATCACAGCTGCTAACTCCAGGTCATGGGTAGGCTAGTCCTCCTCATGTGGCTTCAGCTGTCGTGAAGTATATGCCACCACTCTACCATGCTGCATCAATACAGCACCCTATCCGACCCCGGAAGCATCTGAGCACACAATGAAGCCTCCCGATCCAGAAGGCAAAACCAACACCGGAGTCTAGGTGAGCAATCTCTTCAGCTCCATGAAGCTACGCTCACGTTCATTAGTCCAGACAAAAGGCACATCCTTCTATGTCAGTCTGGTCATCGGGGCCGCAATGCGAGAAAAATCTTGGATAAACCTCCGATAATAGCCTACAAGCCCCAAGAAACTCCGGATCTCGATCACAGACCTCGACCTCGGCCACTACATTACTGCATCGACCTTGGCAGGGTCCACGAAAATGCCATCACCAGAGATCACGTGCCCTAAAAAGTGCACCTCACGAAGTCAAAACTCGCACTTGCTGAGCTTCGCATACAACTAGTGATCTCGCAACGTCTGTAGTACCACACCCAAATGGTACGCGTGCTCCTCGGCAGACCGCGAATATACAAAGATGTTATCTACAAACACAACCATGAACTGGTCCAAATAGGGATGGAACACCCTCTACATCAAGTTCATGAAGGCTACGAGGGCATTGGTGAGCCCAAAAGGCATCACCAAGAACTCATAATGCCCGTACCTCGTACTAAATGTAGTCCTCTCCACATCAGACTCTTGAATCCTCAGCTGATAGTAACCAAATCAATCCTCGAGAACACCCGAGCAGACTGAAGCTAGTTGAACAAATCATCAATCCGTGGCAACGGATACTTGTTCTTAATGGTCACTTCATTCAGCTGGCAGTAGTTAATGCACAACCTCAGACTACCATCCTTCTTCTTCACGAAGAGGACAGGCGCACCCCAAGGGGAAAAGCTGGGATGAATATACCCCTCGACAAGCAACTCCTACAACTGCGCCCTCAATTCTCTCAACTCAGCGGGGGCCATAGGTAGGGAGCCTTCGCCAAAGGTCCCATACCAGGCACAACCTCGATCACGAAATCGATCTCCCGCTGGGGAGGCAACCCAGGCAAATCCTCGGGAAACACATCAGGAAACTCGCACACCACCGGAATGTCCTCCACATCCGGACACGGCTGGTCTACCAAGACCACAGAAGCGAGAAAACCCTGACAACCAGAATCAAGCAAACGACGGGCTCGAATAGCAGAAATGAGGAAACGAGGAGAGGTAGAACGGATACCTTGGAAGTAGAAGGTCGACCTACGAGGATGCTGAAAGTAGACCCTCTTCGTTCCACAATCCACCACCGCTCCATGGGCCTCGAGCCAATCCATGCCCAAAATCACATCATAGTCCCGAAGCTGCAACGCATACAACCTGCCTGGCAAACTCTGCCCTTCGATCCAGATCGAAACCTTCTCGAAGTAATACGGAGTCACCATGAAGTCACCAGATGGTAACTCCACCATCAAATCACAAGACATCTGGGAGACTGGGTCCTCAACACTCAGGGTGAAATCCTCCGAAATGAATGAATACGACGCGCCAGAATCAAACAAAACTCACACTGCACAACCCAAAATCATAACCGTACCTTCCACAAGCTGCGACGACTCTGCCTCTGCCCTGGTCATGTGAAAAATCTGGCCTCGAGCTCTCTACCTACCCACACTCACTGACCGTGGCAGCGGCGGATACTGCCCCTGCCGCTGAAATTGCTGTTGTGGGTATTGCTGCTGCTGCTGAGGAAACTGGGGTGGCTGACACGGCCGCTACGGACAGTCACGCGCTATGTGTCCTGGCTGATCACATCTGAAACAGATCACCGGCATCGTATACTGCCTGCCTGGATGCGACTCACCACAACGGGGACACCCCGCACGAGAACCACTGACTGACCACTGCCGCTGCAAAGGTGCCGGCTGCTGAATACTGCTCGAAGAAGCCTACCGCTGCTCTCGGCCCTCCTTCTTCTTCTGGAAACCCTTCCTAAAGAACCTCTTGATCTTGGCGGTGAAAGATGCAGAACCCACCGCTGAAGCCACCAGAGTCGAAGCTCCCAAACTACTCGAAGGAAGCTAGAATGTGCTCTGCTGCTGGGTAGTCGTCTGCTGGCTGCGGCCTGACAAGGACTGCCCCTGGCGAATCGGTCCTCGTGTCCTCTGCATATCCAGCTCCAAAGATGTCGCGATACGAGAAGCCATCTCCAAATCAGTGGCAGTATTCACGATCAAATGGTGCCTCAGCTCCTACCTCAAGCCTTGGACGAACTGCCCGATCTTCACCCTCTCATGCTCCATGATATGAGGTGCATAACGACCCAGCTCAACAAATCAGGCCCAGTACTGCAACACGAACATGTCGCCCTAAACCAGCTCCAAAAACTGACGCATCCTCTGCGTAGCAACATACTCTGGGCAGTAAGCATGCTTGAAAGCACTGACAAAGTCGCTCCACAAGATCTGCTCAAAGGGCGAGACTGAAAAGATGCCTTCCACTCGGAAGCCCACCACTATCGAGCCATGCCCTGCAACTGGTTGCAGGCCAACATCACCTTGTCCTCTGTAGTACACCGCATGGAACTGAACACCCGCTCCATCTCGTCGAGCCATCTCCAAGCCAAGTCAGGGTCTGGCTGGCCATCATAGTAAGGTGGATGGAACTGCATGAAATCCCTCACTGCTCGGCGTGTCCCACCCCTGGTCGACGAGCCCTCACCAGCCTCTCCGTCGAACTACTGCGACATAAGCTGGCACATGCCACAGAAGAAATCCTCGGCCCCCAGAATCCTCACAGTATCCACTGCCTCGGTGGCCACTGGTGGCACTCTACTCTACTCCTCCTGCTCCTGCTAAACCTTCTGAACCTCTGCCGACTATCCCTGCTGAGAGCGAGTCCTCCGCCTCGGCGCCATGCTCGCTCCTGAAGTAAAAGATAGAAAATACAGAAATGGCAAGGTCAACAAAAACACACGGTCCCTGATGCCAGCCTCAATTGTACATCATTATTGTTGACCAATGGAACACTATAATTACTTATGATTCTCGTATAATCCTACAACCGCGCTCTGATACCAGCTGTAACGACCTGAGAATCCGATTACCCAGAAGGCCCGATAACTCGAGACTCAAACCGCCACCTACGAGCCCGAAGACTCGGAAGGGTTAAAAGGATGGTATGGAGCTTTTATTTGCTTTAGTTGTGGTTCGAAAGCCCAAGAGCTTGAGGTGCATGGCCCCTTTCGTGCCAGATGCTTGCTGGCTGGTTTATTCTCCCGGCCTGGGGTAGTAGTGGCTTGGTGAAACTTTGCCAGGAAGACCTCGGCATTCACTGCCAGCTCACTTAGCTGTTCAAAGGTTTTGACTTTGATGTCCATCACCCTCTGCAGGATTTCATCTTTCAGATTTCTCTCACATCTCCAAATGATGTCTTCATAGTCTGGAGGGCCTCCATATCTTTCATGGGGGTCTCCCACTCTTATTATGTAACTTGGTGGCACCCCTCGCCTCTCTTGCCCAGTCTCATATAATTTTGCCTCGGTGCATTCCCCCTCGGTCAGCTTTATTTCAACTGTTTGCTTCTCACTTGGCTTATTTGTTGTTGTCGGGGCGACCGGATCCGGGTGCTGGCTGGATAAGTTCAAGCCCATCTCCCCCATCTTCCTCTTCATTATTTCGAGCTCCTGGCACAGCTCCATTACGAGAGTGGGCTCAAATTGGTGGGAGCTAGGGATGCTGCACCCCGTCTCGAACTGAGATAGGGCTACCACTCCCTTGGATCCATGATCGGACATGCCCGATCTTTGAGAACTTGATATTCTTGCCCCCATGCCCACGTGCAAGGGAGTATGTCGGCATACCTCTTCATTAGGTAGCAAAGAATGCCCCCACTCCTCCCGGGGCCGATCGATATGGCGGGAGGTGGAAGTCTCGGGTTGATTCGGCTGGGTTGGCATGAGGCATATCTCTTCATTTTCTACTTCTTCAGTCGTCTGACCTGGGTCGGCTGACAACGTGTTGCAAGAGAAAGTGATGCTTCCCTTTTCGTTCTTAGACTTTCTTCTTCTTCTTCCCCGGGCGGCTGATGCATTCCTCCACACCAGGTTGTCATGCAGCCACCGATGTATGGGTACCATGTTGACAACCTTTTTAAAGTCGGGGAGCTCATGAGGGCATGGAGGATCCATTCTAGATTCACCCACCTGGAGCTCTCCTCTTTTAATCATACTTTCGATAATGTCTTTAAATACATAGCAGTCCTCAATGGAGTGCCCCAACATTTAGTGATATGGGCAGAAGTGGGGGTCGTCTCTTCTTCTAAGATCACCTGGCCTCCTCGGCTCTAGCGGGATGACCTTATTGTATTCGACAACCCATTTAAACAAAAGCTGGGTCTTTTCCTTAGGAAAGGAGTAAGACTTCATCATTTTGGCCCGTAGTGGGGGGGGCTTCTTGATATTCGGCCGGTCTAGCTGGTGAAGGATTGGCGACAACCCTCTTATCCTTATTTCTTTGCCGCTCGAACATCCAGAAGTCGACCGTATGCACTTCTTTAGGCGCAGGTCGTTTATCGGTTGATTCAACCCTACGGCTCCAGGTCGCAAGGGCGCGCGGAGAGGAAAGCCTCAATTTCTACCACTATATTGTTTAGCCGGTCAAAGGACCTAATTTTAATTTCGATCATCTTTTCGAGGACCTCCCATTTCAAATTTTATTTGTAGATCTGCACTGCTTCTTCTTGGTGTGGTGGCCGCCTGCATCTCATACTAAGATTCTGCCATCTTCTAATATACTCCAAAGCGGTTTCATCAGTCCATCTCCCTGGGAATTCCGAGAAGATCCTCATAAGATCACGTGAAAACTTGATTTATTTGGAAAGAAAATCTTTATATTGCTCTTGCACGTCAGGCGGTAAATCTACCCCAACCTTAACCTCAAGAGCTGGGTCATCTTTGAGGAATACTGATGAAAGCTCCCCACTAGGTTTGCCTATTGCCGCCTTGTCCTTGATTACCCTAAGCTCTTTGTTTTTATCTTTTGGCCCTATGGCTTCTACTGAGATTACATGACACTTTCTATGTATTACCTGGTTACCTCAGACTTCCGCTATGCCATACTTAGTGGAAAACTTTAATTTTTGGTGGTAAGTGGAGGGCACAGCCTTTATTTGGAGAATAATACATTGGCCAAAAATGGCATTATAGGTTGACATCCCTTTAATCACAACGAAGTTTGCCATGAATGTGATAGTTTTAGGAGGCGTACCGAGAGTAATAGGCAGACTTAGGGCTCCCTCGGGATAAGTTACTTGACCATTGAACCCATAGAGAGGGGTTCGAATCGGGCGGAGCCTTGATCGATCTTCGACCATCTTCAAGAAGCATTCATATGCTAGAACATCCGGGGCACTACCATTATCCACTAGGATCCTATCTAAATTATAATGGTTTATAGTAGCCAAGATTACAAGAGCATTATCATGTGGGGTGGCCACCCCTTCCAGGTCTTGGTTGAAGAAGACCAGAGCCTGTTGGTCGCTCACTGGAGGAGGAGCCCTAGGCTGCTTGGATGCTCGATTGTCTCACTCGGCGTGATGCTTTCTTCCTCGACTGCTATCTCCTCTTGAAGCCAATCCCCTGAAATGATGTTGATATGAATTTGTCGGGGGTGATTGTCGATTTACCCTATGGTCCTCACATTGTTCGGCCACGTACTGGGAATGGTGCCCCCAGTGGATGAGACTCTTGATCTCGTCCTTGAGCTGTTGATAATCACTAGTGTGATGGCTGTGACTTGGTAGTGCTTTCGATGATTGCGGCATCATGGGTCGGCCTTCATCGGCTCAGGTCAGTGAAGTAGGCCTGAGTCTTTGATTTCTTGGTATATCTCATAGATAGGCATAGATAGAGGAGTGTAGCGCTCAAATTTGCGTGGGGGCTCCCTTCAGTCGCCTTCTTAGTTCCCTTTCTTCCCATGCCCAAAGGCTTACTGAGATGACCGCTTTTTCACTCCTTCTCGCCCTGAGCCCGCAGGGTCTTGGCAGACATTGAGGACTTCCTCACACTCTACATGGCACAGAGCCAAGATTACCAAGTCGGCGAGAGAGGAGGGAGGGTGGAGTTGCCTCCGGTCAGTGCGGTGATGGCAGAGGCTACGTCTAGGCGGGGGATGCGTAGGGCTTCCACCTTGAAGTGGTTGACTTAAGCCTGTGGCTTTTCCCCCTGTGCCTACTTGAGTGCCAGCAACCCCACGATCGACCTTGGGGGGCCACTGTCGACAAAACTTTCTTTGAATAGTCACCCGAACTGTTGGAAGCTAGTGATGCTTCCAGAGGTGAGTGTTCGGAACTAGGCCTGAGCGCCCTGGACCAAAGTTGTCACGAATGCTCGACACTTGATGACATCGGACGCCCCGTGTACGGTCATCAGGGTGTCAAAACTGTCGTACTATACCAGGAGTACGAGTCTCGACTAGGGTCATCTTCCCCACGCCCGAAGCGTGGAGGTACATTCGCCTCCCTTTTTGTCTCATTTGCTTAGTTCGTATGTGTTTTTTTTATGCCGCTACTTGAGTGTTAGAATAATTAGGCTGTTCATAAAAATCTAATCACCGCTGTGAGAGTGAGTGCGTGACCCATCCCATGACTCGATCCGAGCACGGAAGAGCCAAATACCCTTGACTCATGGCCGATTCTCAACCGTGCACATCAGCATGTTTCCCTCGCTAAGGACGAGTCGCGAGTTTGCCTAGAGTCTCAAGATCGCATTCAATTGGTATCAAGTCATGTCATCCCATCCCGCATCACATAGGGTCAGCACACAGTCTGACCTCATATAAAGAAAACCATTCAATCAAGGGTTTCAGACAAGAAGCTCATCTACTGGGGCACTCCCCTTAGAGATCCCCTCTATGTCAATGATCTCTTCATCTTCTCCAGTCGGAGTCGCCATTGTAGGCTCTCCCCCTACTGCTCCAACCAAGTCATGAGGAAGCTCGCCCTCCTCCAAGGGGGATGAAGTACCTGTGGCCAACACCAGAAGAAGCTTAGCACTAGTGGGTAATGTAAAAGCCCACTACGAATGGCTAACTTCCCAGTCATGTACCTAAGGGTCCCATGGTAGAAGACCCAACTAGCCCCACCGTGCAAGCTGAGACAACGACTGGCAAAGGAGGGAGGGGCGGCCTTGCCGACAGCTGCGCTAGCAACCCAAACGCATCTCTAGGAACAAGGGCGGCCAAGCCACCCGACATGCCTGGCTCAGCCCCAAACGAGGGGAGCTCCACCGATGAGCCAATGCTCACCAGCTCTTGGACCATCTTTAGGGTAGCAGTTGGGTCCTCACCTAGCAAATAAGATCACAAACAAAGTCAGCAATCTTAGCCCACCGAATGCCAGATGAAAGGAGGGCAACGTTCCTTATAATGGATTGACACTTACCCGAGCCGCCTAGGAGTGCGAAAGGCTCTTGCTCACCAGCAGCAGTGGGCACCTCACCTCTCGCAACAGGAGGGGCCATAGCCCCCGATGTCCATGCCGTCTCTGCATAAAGATACATGGCAATGTCAGTCTCTTGAAGCAAGCGCAACCAAGAGCAAAAGATTTCCAGTTCTAGGGACTCTACCTGGCCGAATACCCTCAAGGGTCTTCCACGACTCAAAGTTGGGGAACGTCTTGATGAGAGGGCCAGTCTCCTCCATCATGTGGAGGAGCGCATCGACATCGATCTCGTATTTGATCTTGTCGTCCAGCTGAGGATCCACCTCCAAGGGTGGTGAGAAAGCCACCTCCGGCCCAGTCTCCAGCAGAGCTGCAAGAAGACTAGTCAAGCCACACAAGGTTAGCCAACCATGATGGCTAAACCTAAAAAAGACGAAGGGTGGACATAGCACTTACTCAAAGTCGGTCCTACCTCTATATGCTCATCTACCCTGAGTCCTCGAGAGGACTCTCTAGCCTCCACTGCACTAGTGTCCACTCGGGGGTGCTTCCACCTAGGGTGAAGACCCCATCCCCGCTCCTAGAAGATGCCTCTGCTGAGGGATGATCCTCCCCTGTTGGGGAACCTGTTATAGAAATGAAGTCCTGGCAGATCTTCAGGAAACAGATCCGGGAATTCTCGGATAATAGGGATGTCCTTAATCTCTAACTCCTTCTTATCGGTCAAAGAAACTAATGCTAAAAATGCCTGAGATCCTTTCCTCAACAACTTCTCCACCCCAAATGCCGATATAAGGGGCACAGACTTAGAATGCCTAACCATGACAAAAGAAAGCTCGGGGTGCCCAAAAAAAGACATGATGCCAGATTTACAGTGAACACGGGCCTCATATCTAGCTAACCAATCTGCTCCTAGGATTACATCATAATCCTTCATCTTCATATAGACCAAATCGGTTGGCATACATAGCCCATTAATCAAAATCTTACTCGAGGGATAGTAGTACTTACTTGCCGAACCAGGACCAATAGGGGTTGTTATTTCTAGTTGAGAGTTCATCAATTTAGGTTTTGTAGATAAAGACTTAGCAAATCTTTGAGAAATAAAGGAATGTGTTACTCCTGTATCAAAGAGAATAAATGCCAGCTTATCAAAAATAACAAGTGTACCTTCCACCAATCCACCCTCCTCGGTGGCTTCGATATCGATTTCTTATAGGGCTTGCAGCTTGCCCTATCGCCTCTAGCCTCCTTACGGCTTGTTCGATGTAGCTTGATCTGACAGGAGAGGACACTCAGGGATACGGTGGTCCCTACTGCCGCAACGTAAACAAGCACCTAGCTTTTGCCAGCATTCTTCCATCTTATGACCCAGACGGTCACAGTACTTGCAAAGAGCTTTAGATGATGCAACCGGACCTGACTTCTTGTCATCACTCCTCGACTTCTTATCCTTCCACGAACTAGACCCGTCAGTGGGCCTCTTGTTGCCATTGTTGGGTTTGAAACTCCTAGAACTAGTGGTCTGCTCTTTCTTAGTGCTCCTCCCTTGGATCCTCTCAGTCATCTCTATGGTATCTTCGAGGACTTAAGCCTTCCTCACAATCTCGGCATAAGTGTGGATCTCTAAAGGTGCCAATTGGTTAATATACTGAAGCTTCAACCCATTGAGAAACCTTTTAGCCTTCATCTTTTCCATGGACACCAAATGCGATGTATTACGAGACAGCTTGGAGAACTGAGCTTCATATTCAGCAATCGATAAGTTCCTTTGCTTTAAAGCAGCGAACTCTACTGCCTTCTTCTCTTGTACTCTGTCCGAGAAATACTTACTATTGAAAAGCTCCTCAAACTCCTTCCACGATACTTGCTTGTCTCCCAGTGTGGCTTTTACTGCATCCCACCACGTTCTAGCATCACGTTCCAACTGGATGGTAGTCAAGAGAACGTGCTCCTGGTCACTGCATTGCATAACTTCAAAAATTCAGTCCATCTCTTTCAGCCAGTGCTCGGCTTCATCCGGATCCGCCGAACCACCAAATCGCGGGGGATTCATTCCTCGAAAATTCAAGCGGGGATCACTGGCTCCATAGTGTGCTGCTCCTCCTTGGGCCACCAGCTGGAGGGCCCAAGTCAATCCTTGCACTGTACGTTGCATGTCCCTCCACTGTGCACACTCAGCCGCCATCGGGACAGACTCCTATGTGAAAAAAAAATTAATTAGAACTAGCCCAGCGGAATCTTTTAGAGTTTACTAATTAACTTAGCCCTCAGCTTCCACGGCGGGCTGCCCATGTACACGAAGCGCGTCACCCCGGACCCCGAATGGTTCGCGGCGATCGAAGCGGCGCTCGTCGCATTCGAAGCCAACGCGGAACAGATGGCTACCGACTACCTGGAGCGGGCCGCGAACCTGCCCGCCACTGAACCGATCGACCTGGAAGTAGTGATCTGAGATGGACATTTCCGACACCCTCGCCCCCAAGTCCGACCAGCTCGACGCGATCGAACTCGTCGGGAAGCCTCAGACGTTCACCATCACCGACGTCACCAGGGGCAGCGCCGACCAGCCTGTGAACGTCCACCTCGCCGAGTTCCCTCGCGTGTGGCGTCCCGGCAAGTCGATGCGCCGCGTTCTGGCCGCGTGCTGGGGAACCGACGCGAAAGCCTGGATCGGCCGGCGAGTCACTCTGTACTGCGACGAGACCGTGACGTTCGGCAACGACGTGACAGGGGGAACGCGAATCAGTCACTTGTCGCACATCGACGGCGTGAAGAAGATCCCCCTGTTGGTGAAGCGCGGGAAGAGCGCGACGTTCACCGTGCAGCCGCTCCCTGACGCACCCGCCGAGGACCCCCGCATCACCGCGCTCAAGGCCGAGTGGAAGTCCGCCGACGCCGACCGACGCACCGAGATCGAGGCCGAGGTCGCAGCGATCAAGGAGGGCCTGTGATGGGAGTCCGCCTCCACGCCGACGCGATCGGCACCACGGCCACCATGAGCGCGTGGCTCGCTGAGATCGGCCGTCCATGGGCTGAGCAGGTCCGCGCGCTATTCGGGGACACGGCAGACGACGTGCTCGCCATGATCCTCGGAGACGGCGAGGACGCGGCATGAGCGCTGAGCACCTGTTCGCCCTCCCGAGCGACTCCATCGCCGTCACGTCGGACGACTGCTACACGCCGCGCTGGGTGTTCGACGCGATGGGGCTGGAGTTCGACCTTGACGTTGCCGCGCCTCCCGGTGGTCCGTGGCACGTCCCGGCGAAGCGCTACTACACGGCTGAGGACGACGGGCTGGTGCAGCCGTGGGACGGGCTGGTCTGGTGCAACCCGCCGTACTCGTCGTTCGCTGCGTGGGCTGATCGCTGGCTTGGCCACGACCGAGGAGTGCTCATGGGCATGGTGATGCCGCAGACGCGCTGGACGAAACCTGTCGTCATGGGCTGCGAGGCGCTCGCGCTCTGTGGCATCGGCACGGGCAACGGGCAGGACGGCTTCATCCGCCCCGACGGCTCCTCGATGCGTCCTCGAAACCCGGTGTTCGTCGCCTTCCGTGGCGTCGGCACCGAGCCCGCCGAACGACTCGCCGCCGCCGACCCCTACGGCGCCGTGCTCTACGGGAGGGCCGCATGAGCACCGCTTCCTCTGGCCGCACCCGCGAGTACAAGGTCCGCGACCACCTCGACGCCGCGGGCTACCCGTTCATCATGCGCGCCGCCGCCAGCAAGGGCGCGGGCGACCTGCTCCACGGACACGCACTCGTCGGCGCCGTACTGGTGCAAGTCGGCACCGGAAACAAGACCCTCGGACCCGCCGACCGCGCCCGGTTCCTCGAAGCCGCAGCGCTGATCCACGCGCTCCCCATCCTCGCAACCGTCATCGCCACCCCCGGCAAACCGCATACAGGTGGTGTGGAGACCATACCAGGGGATGGCCGATATGGGTCAGCCCTGGGTCGTAGTGGGCCGACCTCATTTTGGGCGTGAGATTTGGGTTCACTACCTAAACGAGATCGAGCCGTTGTGGCTAAGGATGGCGATGAGGACACTCGGCCTGCACCAGGAATGGGTCGAAGTTGCAGAGCCACACGGGATCGGGAGGAAGACCCGAGGGAATACCGTTATGACCGACTGGTGACTTCAGTTCCTAGAGTAGTTTGTGGACTGGCAGAGAGGCGGGACCCCAGTCGTCTCCCATGTGCCGAATAGTTTGGTGTATTTGCAGTGCTATTGGGAAACATATGTTAGCCGACCCCAGATGAGGGTAGTGGGGGTACGTATGAATGCATAATAAAAACTATATGCTTATTGAGATATGCAACTAATCTATGACACATGCAGGATGCGCGGGATGCAATGGTGGCGAACATGCAGGTCCATCTCCACAACGTGGAGGCCCAGCTCACAGCTACACGAGTAGACTTAGAGGCCCTGGTGAGTATATGCTATCTATATGCCATTAATTATTTCTTAAATTATTGATGTTTGGCGATTGACAATCTCAATAAATGTAGCGTGCCCAGCAGGGAGTAGCAACTGGAGGGACAGGAGGCACCTCCAGCTCGAGTGCAGTGGAACAGAGTGCCCAGATCACTTCCTTAGAGCAGCGGCTAGTGGGGGCGGTGAGACGTGCTGAAGCAGCTGAGCGCGACATGATAGCACTGGTAAGAAAAATTCCTTAAGCAAAGCAATTATTATCAATCTTTCGTCAAAACTTATGACATGTGGTATGATAATGTAGGCACGGGATCTGAAGGAGATGATGACCCAGTTTGCCCTAGCAGTCACCGAGCTCGCGATTCGTGACCAGCGAGCGAGTCGCGAAACTTGAGGAGGAGAGGTGCCGAGCTGGTGAGGAGTTGGAGAAGGTGAGACAGTGAGTTGCGGAGCTAGAGGAGTGGTTATGCGAGAGAGAGGAGCCACCTAGCGAGATAGAGAAGCTACCTCGGGAGATGGTAGAGCTACAGCTATTCCTCAAGATGGAGAGGCGGGAGCACGACTGTGAGAAGGCGGAGGTAGCCGAGGTGAGGCTTCGCTTGGGTGCAGAGTTAGCCAAGCTGAGGCTCCGCCTAGGTGTAGTAGAGGAGTGAGTGAGGGTAGCAGAGGATCGCTACCAGAGGGGTCGAGAGCGGGCACGAGCCGAGGGTCGATTCAGCACTTACTCTGACACTAGTTACCTGGTGGGCTCTTCTACGCACCAGAGGAGAGAGGAAGAGGACTGTGCACAAGCTGAGAGGTTGGCTACCAACCAGGGGTCGATGAGGCCCCTACAGGCCCATCCTAGGGATAGAGGTGAGGCCGAGAGCAGTGGGAGGAGAGAGGAGGGAGGTGGAGAGAGCTAGAGAGCTTACCATTGTACACCTACTCTTGCACTTTTGTACACATGTATACATATAGTTATGAATGAAATGGAAAACATGTTTTGTTACCTGAGTTTTTTTTTGTTCTTTTGCATTTGTGTGCTTGTGTACTTGCATCTTCTCGCCCCTACGTTCACTGAAGCAAACAGGTTAGTTAATCTGTTCGGCTTAATGAATGTTGTAGACTCTTCCAAAATTGAGACGTGAATCGGGGGTCCCGATCAGATATAATAGTGACAGGGACTCCGTATAGTTTCACAATTTCCTTTGTATACAAGGCAGCCAAAACATCTACGGACCAACAACTTTTAATAAGTAGAAAGTGAGCCGATTTGGTCAAATGATCAATGATCACCCTGTACCATCATGTCCTCTTTTTGGCTTAGGTAAACCCATGATGAAATCCATCCTTACACTCTCCCATTTTCACTTGGGAATCTCCAAGGGATGTAACTTTCCAGTGGACCTTTGATGCTCTACGTTAACTTGTTGACAAGTGAAGCAGCGCAATACATAGTCCGTCACTTCTCTTTTCATATTGGGCCACCAATAATTCCTTTTAAGGTCTTAGTACATCTTGGTAGCACCAGGGTGAATGGCATACCTTGATTTATGTGCTTCATCCATAACCAGCTTTTTAGTATCGACATGATCTGGTATGTAAATCCGACCTCAGAATAGCAATCTTCCATCAGTCATTATAGAGAAATCTAGCCATTGATCAATATTGTCCTTGATTTCCATTAATGTGGGATCATTCTCTTGCAACTTGCTCAGGTCTTCTATTAATGTAGGTTGTGACCAGGTATTGGAAATAAAACAACTTTCTTCCCTTGCACTAATATCTAGATTTAACTAGGGAAATTCAACAATGAGATTAGTCATACCTTTCATGAGACTTGATAACATTTCTATTAGTTTTTAGTTGAGCACATCGGCTACAACATTTGCCTTGTCTGGATGGTATTGAATGGCGAAATTAAAATCCTTGAGATACTCCAACCATCACCTTTGTTTCATATTTAGCTCCTTTGGCAAAAAAAAATATTTCAGACTTTTGTGGTCTAAATACACTATAAACTTTTTCCCATAGAGATAATGATGCCAGATTATCAGAGCAAATATAATGACAGCTACCTCTAGATCATGAGTTGGATAATTCTCCTCGTGTCGCTTTAGTTGTCTGGAGGCATAGCAAATCACTTTGCCATTTTGCATTAGAATGCACCCGAGGCCAACGCCTGATGCATCCGTGTATGCTTCAAACCCGCCGCCTTCGACAGGTAGTTCCAAAATAGGTGCAGTGGTGAGATGTTCCTTGAGAGTCAAGAAACTCTCCTCACACTCCTTGGTCCATACAAACAGATTTTCCTTCTTGGTAAGTCTTGTTAGAGGGATGGCGATTTTGAAAAAATTCTTGATGAACCGTCGATAATAACTAGCCAGACCAAGGAAACTTCTAATTTCAGATGTTTTCATTGGTCGACTCTAGTTCTTGATAGCTTCTACCTTAGCAGAATCCACGACGATACCTTCTTTGGAGATAACATGGCAAAGGAAAGAAACTTCCTTTAACCAGAACTCACATTTATTTAACTTTACATATAATTGATGTTCCCTTAGTGTTTGTAAGGCAATTCTTAGATGTTCCTCATGTTCTGCCTTTGTTTTGGAATATATAAGGATGTCATCAATGAATACGACCATAAATCGGTAAAGATACGACCTGAAAATATTATTCATGAGTTGCATAAATGTTGTAGGCCATTGGTTAACCCGAACGGCATAACTACAAACTTATCTTGTCTACGTTGTGGAAGTCGGGAGCATCGGATGCCCGAGTGCCCCCTCATGAAGGAGCAATCTTCTAGCGATGGACGTAAGCGGCAAGCTCGTCTTAATGCCATACTGGATGAGGAAGCGCCCAAGGATGATGGGCTAATGGAATGTAGCATTCAAATTTATTCACATCATGCATTTATGTTATTTGATACAAGTGCCTCTCACTCTTTTATATCTACTGCTTTTGCAAAGACTTTATCGATTTCACCTGTTCCTCTACCCTCGGACCTAGCTATCACTACACTTTTAGGTCCCAGAACTAAATTTACAACTCACTACCCTGAAAGTGAGGTAATTATAGAAGGCCATAATCTCCCCGCTAACTTAGTATGCCTTGACATGGAAGGTTATGATGCCATTCTAGGCATAGATTGGCTTGTCAATCACTATTCCAATATCAATTGTCACCATAGTAGAATTTCCTTCCATAAATTGGATCTTCCACAATTTTCTTTCCTTAGATTCAAATATAGGAAGCATCCTATTCTCATCTCTTCTCTTCACTCGTGCAAGCTTGTCACGCAAGGTTGTGAAGCTTTTCTTGCTTTTGTGGTCGTTACCAAATCTAAGAAAATCATTCTAGAATAAATCCCCATTGTTCGAGAGTTCCCTGACGTCTTTACATCCGAACTACATGGTTTATCACCCGAAAGGGATGTAAACTTCTCCATTGAACTTATACCCAGAGCGGCACCTGTTTCAATAGTTCCTTACAGGATGTCCCCCATGGAACTCAAAAAATTGAAGAAGTAATTTCAGGAGTTACTAGACAAGGGCATCATTCGACCCAGCACATCCCCTTGGGGTGCGCCAGTGCTATTTGTCAATAAGAAAGATAGATCTCTCAGGCTATGCATTGACTATCGGCAATTAAATCAACTCACCATCAAGAACAAATATTCACTATCGAGGATCAATGAGCTATTTGATCAACTATCAGGAGTAGAGTATTTCTCTAAGATCGACCTCAGGTCGGGTTATCGTCAGCTCTGAATTAAAGATGAGGATATTTACAAGACTATATTTCCTAGCAGATATGGCCACTATGAGTTCGTAGTGATGTCGTTCGGGTTAACCAATGCCCCTGTAGCATTCATGCAACTTATTAACAATGTTTTCAGGCCTTATCTTGACCGATTTGTGGTCATCTTCATTGATGATATCTTGATATACTCCAAGACTAAAGAAGAACATGAAGAACACTTAAGGGTAGCTTTGTAAACCTTAAGGGAGCATCAATTATATGCCAAGCTCAGTAAATGTGAATTTTGGCTAAAGGAGATTTCTATCATTGGCCATATTATTTTCAAAGAAGGTATCGCGATAGATCCTTCTAAAGTTGAAGCTGTCAAGAATTAGGGTCGACCGACAACGGTCTATGAAGTAAGAATTTTTCTTGGTCTGGCTGGCTACTATCGGTGATTTATCAAGGATTTCTCAAAGATTACCATCCCTTTGACCCAGCTGACCAGGAAGGAAAATCCCTTTATTTGGTCGGAAGATTGTGAAGAAAGTTTTCTAACTCTTAGGGAACATCTCACCACTACCTCTACATTGGCATTACCTGTTGAAGGAAGGGGTTTCGAAGTCCTCAATTTTAGGCCCTCAGACTTCACTAACAGCAGTTCCAGTAGCATTCCTCCATGTAGGTTGCATCCAATTTATAGGCGCATGCAACTCTTCATCAGAAAATTTCCCTCCAGAAGTTCTCCTTTGAATATAGAGAAGGCATGATGCTTCTTAGTTTGTGTGAGCTTCCAGGTCACCTCCTAATTGGCTTGGGATAGGGAGGTATAGAGCACTCCCCCGAGTGCTTCTTGCAGCAACTGCCTGATTGGGTAGAAGAAAAAAGGTGGTTACCATGAACAGCTACCTTTTCCAGATTTGTAGACTGACATGGCTGTTGACCAAAAGGATTGATATGATAAGCTAATGATGACAGGGACAGATGATACCCAACGGATGCTCTCCAGACCTTGAAAACTATGTTTTTGGTGGTTTACGGTTCCATTTTTGGTTCTCTAGAAGAGGTACGAAGGTTGCAGAAGATTTGGGAACTTCTTCATCCTTGGAGTCGACTCCAAAGCCTTGTGGAGTCGACTCGCCTTCTATGTTTCTTCTGTTTTCAGCTTGGCCTTCTATTTGTCATCCTTCGTCATCTATTTGTCACCCTTAGTCATCTATTTGTCACCCTTAGGAGCCATCCCCTTAGCTTGTTCGCCTCTGCTTGAAAGCCGTCACCTTTGATCTATTTGTCACCCTTACGTGCATATTATACACCATAGATGCATCATTTTTCACCCTTAAGGCATCATGACTTCTTCAGCAGGCAGAAGACTTCTGGCTTTCTTGTGTTGACTCTAAGGTCAAAATATGTTGACTTTAGGTTCTGACTATGTTGACCCCAAGTTGTTGATTATGTTTACTTTGACAGGAGTCCTTATGATTTGAGTCAACTGAGAGTTGAACTTTGCTGGGCCTCTTTGACTGATGTTGACTTTGACTAATGTCAGCTTTGACTCCGCTTCTTGCTTCAACTGGCATGTTGACTGATGGTCTTGACCCTTGACTGACTGCTGCGTGACGCTGCTTTAAAGCTTTTAGCCTGCCTTGCTATTTTTCATCCTTAGAGATGTATTTTCACCCTTAGGAACCTATTAATCACTCTTAAGGGTGTGTTTTCACCCTTAGCCTAGCCTTTGTCAGCGATAACAAGTAGCTTCATTTGCTTAGCTGCTTCGACTCCATGAGCTGATGGAGTTGACTCTCCTTTATAAAATCTCTTAAACTAGAGTCTTTGCTGCTGTTGCTACTCTGATTGAAGGTCTTCCAGTGCGTCGAAGTAGCACCGCCATGCATCGAAGCAGCTGTGACCTGTTGCTGTTTCTTCTTTCTGTGAAGGCCTGAGGTCAGAGCAACAAACATGGTGGGGTCGGAGCATCAGAGAATTGCTTAGGCTTTACTTCTTTCTATGAAGACTTAAGGTCAGAGCAGCTAGACTGTGAGGTCGATGTAGCCTTCTTAAACTGTGTTTGTCTTCTTCATGCCTTGCCAATTGAAAGATGTTTCATGAGATTCTAAGTTAGTTTGGCCAATGACTTATAGTGAGACATCATTTACATAACAGAAAATCTATTTGTCACCCTTACCAACCTATTTGTCACCGTTGGCGACCTAGTTGTCACCCTTAGCAACCTATTTGTCAACTTTGTTTCAGTCTTCTAGACCTCAGAAATTTTTGAAACTGCTGGGTGAGTATAGCTTGTTGCTCATCATCTAGGTCTGAGAAATTCTCATACTCCTCACTACTTTCAACACTACCTCTGGACACTTTAAGAGCTATGGTTTCCCCCTTTTTATTTTCGTCATTGCTCCTCTTAAAATTGATTTCATATGCCATCAGGGATCCTTTGAGTTCTGTAACTGTCATGGTAGATAAGTCCCTAGATTCTTCTAGGACAGTGGCCTTGGTGTGTTACACCGGGGTTAGAGATCTTAGGATTTTCCTAACAAGCTCACTTTCAGGAATCTGTTTACCCAGAGACTTCAGGCTATTGGTAATCTGTGAGAGCTTAGCGTACATCTATGGTCTCTTCGGGTTTCATTTTAAACAATTCATAGTCAGAGGTTAGCATGTTTACCTTCGTGGCTCACACTTGTGATGTACCTTCATAGATCAATTGGAGCTCATCCCACATTTTCTTTGTTGTCTTGCATGCTGAGATTCTGGAATACTCTTTTAGATGTATCGCGCATTACATGGTATTCATGGCTGTCCAGTTTACCGTTAACAAGTGGATCTGCTCCCTAGTCTAGGTGCTTTCATCTTCAGGAAGCTCAAATGGACAGGTGGTGATGACCTTCCAAAGTTCGTGACTCTGTACATGTAGAAACACCTCCATCCTGTTCTTCCAATATAGATAGTTAGTCCCATCAAAGAATGGAGGTCTGTTAATGGAGTGCCCTTCCGCTATGAAGCTGCGAGGAGCACTGGTTCTAGGTCTACCCTGGTCGTTGGACCATATGATGGGTAACCTGCTCTGATACCAAATGATAAATCGAATGACAAATATAGAAAGGGGGATGAAGATATCTATCACCCAAATCAAATTTCAGTAAACAATTACAACGGTAATCAAATGTGAGATGGAACAACAGAATGATCAAGTCGCTCACTCAGAAGAGATAAGAAAATAGATAGATAGTGTGCACGTGTAACGGGAAAGAAATAGTCAAGATGAATTGGGAATAGTGATGCTGGTCAGACTCAACATGCTGTAATGAATAACACTCAACATAGTGATCAAGTAATTGAAGAGCAGTGTTGAAGCAGTATGCAATTCATGAGGTTTAAGGCAGTAGTAGAAGTTATCTACTAGCAGCACTTAAATGTGATGCACTCACGGACACCAGTACTTGGTGGAGGTTCGATCAAAAGATCTCCTCACGCAAGAGACAGGCTTCCAGAGAGGCATAGCCTATCCTTCCAACTGCGCCTTTTTATATATTAGTTATGTGCAGCACCACACTCAGAATACCAAGCAGATTAACCCACGAAAGGAACTACATATGAATTCAGATAAGAAATGGAAAATGATCAAACCATCGTCCAACACACATGTAATTTTATAGTGGTTCAGCCAGATCCAAAATATGCCTACGTCCACTCCTTCACTCAGACCGAGCGAGGTTCCTTACTTGGCCAAGTACCAATCATAGTAGACTCAGTCTGCAATAGATGCTGTCACACAGTTTCCCCAAGGAACAAGACCTTGCTTCTCCTACAAGCCAGGAGGGAAAACTCGGAGAATCAACCACCCTTCCTCTTTACCAAGAGGGAACCCGGTGAATTGACAACACGACAGGATATAAAACTCTCTCATTTATGGATGACTTTTCAGGATACAACCAAATTCGTTTACTAGAAGAGGATAAGGAGAAGACATCATTCACCACACCTTGGGAAACCTATTATTATGTGGTCATTCCATTTGGGTTGAAGAATGTTGGAGCTACGTATCAAAGAGCTATAATGACAATATTTCACGACATGATGCACGTATATTTGGTGGTGTATGTGGATGACTTGTTAGTGAAATCAAGAGCTAGGGCAGAGCATGCAAAAGTTCTAGCAAAGGTGTTACAAAGATCAAAGGAATTCAAATTAAAAATAAATCTAAAGAAGTGCGTGTTCGGGGTCTCTTCAAGCAAACTGTTTGGTTTCATCGTGAGTAAAAGAGGTGTTGAGATAGATCCCAACAAGGCCAAGGTAATTAGGGATATACCACCTCTGAAGAATCTGAGAGAAGTTAGAGGTTGATTGGGAGGTTACAATTTATTCGTCGATTTGTGTCCCAATATTCACAGAGGTGTAAACCTTTATATGAATTAACCAAGCTAGGAGTTGAATTCCATTGGGATTCTAAGTGTCAAAAAGCTTTCGAAGGGTTAAGGAATATATGGCTAATCCACCTGTCCTGATACCACCCACACTAGGCAAACCTTTGATCCTTTACATCTCAGTCTTGGATGACTCTGTGGGAGCAATCCTCACACAAACAAATGAAGAAGGCAAGGAAATGATAGCCTATTACTTGTCCAAACTTCTCAACCTCTGTGAGCAGAAGTACACAACTATGGAGAAAACCTATGCCGCCCTAGTTTGGGTGGTATAGAAATTGAAACACTATTTTCTGTCTCACAAAGTTCAATTGATTGCTCAAATGAATCATATCAAGTTCCTCTTGGAGAAATTCATCCTCATTGATAGGCTAGCACGTTGGCAAAGCTTCCTATCTCAGTTTGACATCACCTATGTCTAATAAAAGGTGATTAAAAGCTATGCCATAGCCGAACATCTCGCCCACCATCCTCTCCCTAAATTTGATCATGTCCAATCAGAGTTTCTTGATGAAAAACTAATATCCCTCAATTAGTCAACTGACCACATGTGGAAGTTACATTTTGATCGAGCTTTGAATTCTCAAGGGAGAGGTGTCGGCGTTGTCCTCCTATCACCTGAAGGTGTCATCATCCCACAAGCTTTTCAGCTTGCATTCCCAGTTACTAACAACATAGCTGAATATGAGGCTCTTCTAGTTGGGATAGAGGTCGCTCATTCTTTTGGCGTCACTGAATTACGAATTGTGGGTGATAGTTAACTCATCCTCTACCAGGTACTCACCAAGTATCCGGCCCTCGATCCTAAACTCAAGCCCTATCAAGAGCTCACCTCTACTTATGCTAAACTATTCACCAAGTTGATCTTTATCCATGTCCTTCGTGACCAAAATATTATGGCTGATGCCCTTACCTCATTAGCATCATCATTAACCTTTTCTCTAGGTAGACATTTTGAGTCTATCGTCATTCACATGCATCTTGCCCCTGCTGTTCAAGATGCTGCTGTTGACACCCGTTTTTAGCCCACAAGTTGAGTTATTTCTCTTATTCCTCATTTTTGATGTCCCAAATTGACCATGGATGATGTCAACAATATCCTTAACTGATACCAATATCCAACGATCAAACTTTACTAACAGTGGAAGACTTGAAGGAAAAGTATCTTGAGGACATAAGCCTCTTACATTATGACTCAATTAAATAAAAGATATCGCCTGACAAAGACACCAAAGGAATGACGCGGCCGAGACTTGGCACGATGCTTGAAGGATCTACGCTCATCACTATTGGTCATCCCCATCTGGTTGCGAGTCAGAGTCAAAGTTACCTGAAAAATATTAGAAAATACTTGATGAGCAAACGCTCAATAGGAATTATATCTCTAGACCCAAACTAACTTTAAGTGATTAATACATTATGCAATATGGCATGTTCATGCATGAGAAAAATGTAGGTAATGACAATAATGGAACGATAAATATCAAGAACGAGCTAGCAAGATTTCAAGTATATATCAAGTAAAATTAACAAGGGGAACCAAGCATGTAGTATCAAGTCATGTCACGAGATAGTGGCTACTTATTTATTCAAGTACTTATCCATTCCGGGCCACGCAAGTCAAGCAAGTCAAGTCAAGCACGAGAGAGAGAGATTGTGGAATGCCATAATCAAGAAAGTCATGCACTCCGGTGCAATGCCACACCGTAATCATTCATCTCCCATGGGCACAAGAACTTTCGGGTGCTCCTCCCAAGATCAGATTGGGCCCTATATGCACAGACATTGGTTGTATGATTTGACATCCACTATAGTCTTAGTAGCCAATAGAATTCTAAGGAAAATAGATCATTGTAGGATAATAAGGTAGATTCACAGAATTTAGAATTCAAGGCCGATATCATGTGTAGAGATGACTTAACTAAAAATCTGAGACATTTCATAAAACTGGATAAATGGCGTCCAGCATGGAGGCCGTGGAATAGAATTGGCGTCCATAGTAATGGGCGCAAATTCTAGAAAAATAATAAGGCACGAAGCAAATAGCGTCCTCCAAACAAGGCGCTATTAACAAATGGCGTCTGCTCCCCTGGGCGAAGATTGCCAGAAAGTGAGAATTTCTCAAAAATGCCAGAAATAGCATTGTTGGAGGTTAGTTCATTGTGTTTCTTTAGAGGGATGTGACTTATGACATGGTGTAATGGGATTTTGAGGTACAACTTGCTCGGCTGCCTTGTGGGAATCCAAGGCTAGCAGAGACTTCCGGAGGTCTCTAAGATGAAATCACCAGTCCAAAAGAACGGAATGTCCAATAGAGGGCTCAATCACCTCGGAGAGTTAAGTGGTATATGATCGAATCAAAATAGGGACCTCATCTACGGAATGGGATGAGAGTGCCAAGCGGTGCCCTACGATGGGGTTGGAAACTCCAGGAAAAATGAACGATCAAACAAATAGCGTCCTGCCTGGCAGGCGCTATATCAAATAGTGTCAGTCAGGATAGCTGCTCATTCATTCATATTTTTTTTTCTTTTGCATGCTAATGTAATCAGCGTCCTTCCAGGAAGGCGCTGATTCCACATTTCTACATTTCCGATTTATAGTTTAGAGATGAATTTCAGGTCATGGATACATTAAAATGTAAACGCGAATGGCGTTCACATGGTAAGGCGTTAATTGAAATTAACGTTCTTATTAACAGGCATAGTTCAGTTCGACTTGGAGCCAATCCAAGTCGACTTGCTCTAAGCCAGCAGCAAAGCCCTGTTGCAGGAATCATGGGGCAAGTAGACTTGAGCCAGTCCTAGTCGACTTGCTCCAAGCCTGCAACAAAGCCCTCCTGCTGGAATCATGGGGCAAGTCGACTTGGGCAGGGCCAAGTTGACTTGACCCCTGCCAGTGAGCAGATTTCTAGTTTTGTTTATTTTTTTTCTTGAGATGGCATGAAATGTAGTAATGCATATTTTGACGATCGTGCAGGGGTTTCATCACACATGAATTCTTCTTTCTTTTATGCAGATGGCACAAGAAATCTTTTCCAAATTTTATGAATCCATGCACATGTGGTGGGGATTAAAATGCATGGGCATGCATGCAGAGACAATTCTAACAAAGAGTCCATTCGCTTCAATATATAAAAATGAGGTGCATGCAAGGTTTTGTTTGCAATTGGAGTTCATGTATGAAACAATGCATATATACATCAAGGCATGCATAGGGGCGCAAATGCCATGCTCATCTCTGAAAGAGGAGTAAAAGGGCAGGGATGCCCACATCCATGCAATATGTGTAAAAGGTCTGATATGAGCCAATGTGCACTTGCAGCATTTGACCATTTTGAGTTTATATTTTTGATATGAGGGTCTCCTTTTTTTTGCATTGATTTTCTTTTATCTTGTTCATTCTCATCATTGGCAATTTTTTGAAATCAGAGCATCTTGTTCTTTCCCTATTTTTGGCAGCTTTATGAAATTATGGCATCATGACATTTCTTTTTTGATTTGGGGTTAAGAATTGCATATCTTGATGCACATCATTTCTTCATAAATTCTTTTGTTCAGTTCAACAGTCATCATCCTCTGTTTATCAATTTTACCATTGGTTCAAGTTTCTTGGCAAAAATTTGACAGCACCTTCTCTAGACCCGGAGCTTTTAGGGAGGGTTTAATTTGGTACGTGCCCACAGAGAAAGAACTTCGAGACGGCCCCAAAATGAGAAGGGTGCGCACAGAAGCGACAACACCTGAGGATACGCACGGAAGTAGCAATATCCTATAATCCGAATTGGGCGTGGACATCCAGAGGACTAGCCTACGAGAGGCTCCTATGACCCAGGGGACGCCACAATCCCTATCCCGAGATGTGGTTTTAGATTATCGCCACGTTATATGGCCATCGATATTCACCCCTTAAGGGAGACCAATCAGAGACCACACTATGAAGAAGTGAGTCCCCGGGGATCTAAGGGTGATCGGAAAGCTTAGAAATAGAATCGAGGATAGTTAATGGGAATCGGTGAGCAGCCTGCAAGAGCTTCAAATGAGCTTGAATCTCGAGTCATATCCATGAGAATGGATAAACCCGGGGCCCGTCCTGTGAGACACATGCGCTTCTTCCCCAAGATCAATAAAAGCATAATGACATAGGAAGTTTACTCAGGGATTAGGGATTGAATCCCACATATCCCACCCCTTTGGCACCATGACTATGAGCTAGCCAAGTCCTGAAGTGGGATTCGGAGAGGAGAGAGCTTCCTATGGAGATCCTGGCCATGGTAGGGGGCATCAGAAAGAAAACATCACAAAGGGGAAGGAAAGAAAGAAGACATGAACATTGAGAATCGCACGATAGACCGCTACCTCCATGTAAGCGGTCTGAGTAAGAGCATCCCAGGTGGTTGAACGGTTGTAGGTAGACCGCCTATGGCTAAACGGCCATCTGGTGACCACTTGATGGTTACTGTATTGTCGACAGGTTTAGCGGTCGTGCGACTAACTGCTACCTCCTGCATCAGTCATGAGACCGACCGTTTTTCTCGTGGGGCCGATGTGACCCTCGAGGGTAAGTTTTGACCATGGCAAGGTTTATTCCGTGTAGGCGGTCATGGGGTGACCGTCTAGTTTTGTACTGCGGTCCCGTGGAGGCCATTGTTACGGTGAAATGGCCAGGAGGGGACCGTTTTGCTTTCCGTGCCATTGGGTGGCTCAGCGGTCTAGCGTTGGACCGTTTAGTCCTTGAACGGTCTGAGGATGACCGTTTGGTTTCTCGTTCGGTCCTGAGGCTAGACGGTCTCATGGGAGACCGTGTATGCCTCACACGGTCCAGGTCAGACCGTGAATGTCTTACATGGTCCCATGGCCGACCGTGTATGGCTGTTGTGGGATGGTTCGTGGGTGACCATGTCAGATCGTCAAATGGTCTGTGGAGAACCGTTTGAGTTCTAGGTGGTCCATCAGATGATCATTTAAGTTGGCTTGCAGCCCAGGGTGGACTGTTTAGCTTTTGGCTCCCAGCCTAGCTGAACCGCTACTCCTTGTCACGCGGTTCAAGCCAGACTGTTTAGCACCTGGGCGACCCAGAGAGGACTGCCTATTGGTTTTCGTGCTTACCGTGGCCATTTAAATATCGTGTTGGTCTCCGGTCGACCCGGTTGTGACCCAGTGGTCGACTTTTGATCTCGCAAGTGCCCTGGACACCCCGTGGGGTTCTGTGTCGATGTTTTGGGTGTCTAGAGGACCGATCTACCTCGTTTAGCATTCCAATGGGTTCTGTAAATCTAGGTGACTCCACGTGTTTCGGGTTTTTGTGTTACGCTTGATCGAGCCACCGTGTATCGATGTATGCGGTGAGGTGTCCCCGTACGCTATGAGTTTCTTCGGAAGGTGGATTTCGAGTGGGCCGTGCATAATGCCTTGCACTGCGAGTCCAGTTGCCCGGCCTGGGACTGGAGGTTTTCTTAGTTCCCTTTTTGAGGGAATGGGCTCGGCAGTCGCGAACTGCCTATGAGTCATCATGTCAAAGTTTCTGACCCTAGGGTTAGGGCAGATTGACGGCATGGCACCGTCCGGTGCAATGGTCTTGACCCCAAGTCTTATGACTCAAGGACCGTTGGGTTTAGAGTGTCTAGAGGACTATCCAGAGTCTAGTGGTTTTACGCCACTTAGTTCTTCTCGACTTTTACGCAGTGTGTGGGCATGGTTCTCAGAGTTTATCCTCGGAGAGTGGTCACTTTAGTGACTCCCCACTAGTCGTAGCCTTCCCGAGTGTAGTCCCACCAGGGAGTGGTGGAGAGGCTACCCCGAGAGATAGTTTTTAGACTTGTTGCCGTACGGCCCCATGTCTTGCAGCCAGAGTCTGACTTAGGGGAAAACCAGTCAGAGGCCAGACCTAGGATGCATGGTCTGTGTGTGCACACGTGGTTGGGGGTAGTTGGACCCGCACTGACGAGCATGACCTCAGCTAGTTCTTATTTATGGTCTATTTCTCACACTTGTTTAAATCGGCTAAGATTCTGTTAAAATTCTATAAACACCCAATTCACCCCCCCTCTTGGGTGTCATTGATCGTGGGACTTCAGCTATAACTTCCTTTTCCTTAATCATGACAAGGTCACCTTGCTTGAAGGCTCGTTGTTTGATGAGCTTATCATAGGCCCGAGTCATGCGGGCTTGATACACTTGTAGATGCTCGTAAGTTTCGAGTTGCTTGCCTTCTAGGCCGGCGAGCTCTTCTAGCCTTCTCTGGTATTCATCTCCTTATGGATTGGCAAAGACGGTATGAATAGCCATGTGGTAGGATGCTAACTGGATCTTGATGGGGATGACAACTTCTACCTCGTAAACGATGGATAATGGTGAGCACCCCATAGGGGTATTATAGATAGTCCGATAGGCCCATAGCACCTCGAACACCTTTTCTACCAAGTCGTGCTTTTGGTGGCTAACAATCTTAGCCAGAAGCTTACAGAGGGTTTTGTTAAAGGCTTCAGCCAACCCGTTGGCTTGTGGGTTGTAGACCAAAGGGGTTCTCCACTCGATGTGGAACTTGGCCGCGAGTTGATATATGGCTCTATTCTTTAATGGCGTTCCGTTGTCAGACAATATGCAACTGGGAGTACCAAATCGGTAGATGGTATTGTAACGAACAAATCTGGCTACCACTTCGCCAGTGACCTCCCATAGGGGGAGGGCTTCAGCCCATCGAATGAAGTAGTTGGTGGCGGCCAAGATGTATTTATGTCCTTTAGAAGATGGCGGGAAGGGTCCCGCAATGTCCATGCCCCACTCGATGAAAGGCTATGTGGGGCTGTTGGATGCAGTGGATTTGGAGGTCTTCTCGGTACCGGGCCAAAGGATTGGCATTAATGACACATACAGGCATACTAGGTGCAATCCGCGTACATGGTTGGCCAATAGAAGCCTTTGAGCTTGATATTGTTCTTCATTCTGTCTCTAGCCTGGTGAGCACTACATAACCCTGAATGGACTTCATGCATGATGGCTCGAGCCTCTGCTGGGGAGACGCATCTCAGAAGAATCGACTTGTCTTTTTCATGGACAAGTCTATATAGAGAGTCACTGATCAACTCATATGACATTGTTTGGTGAAATAGCTCGACCCTTTGAGCTCGGTCAGGAGGGAGCCACCCTTTCTTGAATTTGATGATAGGCTTACATCAATCTTCTTCTTTTGGGGGAGCGTCCTAGTCGAGGCTATGGACGTCGTAAACAGTGAGACTGGAGTAGTCGTCAAGTGAACTTGGCATCAGCCTTCTATGCTTGACAGTGATGTCGACCTCGCCCTTGGGCGGAAGCTTAATGGTCGCAGCCAATTTTTCCAGGGCATCTGTTTGGGCATTGCTAGTTTTGGGGACATGATCTATTTCAAAGAAAAAGAACCTCTGGATTAGCCTGGTGACGGCGATGTCATATGGAACCAACTCCTGCTTTCGCACGTCATAGATGCCGAGGACTTGCCAGACTATTAGCTGGGAGTCTGCATATGCTTTAAGGCACTTGACGCCTATGTCGAGAGCCATCTGAATCCTGATGATTAGAGCTTCATACTCAACTTCTGTCATGTCCCGAGATTAATGTACAATGGAAGATGGTAGGTGTTCAAACCACCCCCATTGCCATTTTCGATCCATGCATGCTTAGTTTTTTAGGGGGACGGGGGTTTTTGACTATTAAGGGACCGATTTGGGGGCCTACGGAGGGCTTCCGCAAGTGGGAGGGCCGTCATCGTCATCGATGAAGATGATGGTTGTGCGGTCCTTGATCGCCCGTATGACACAGAACATGCAGCCTACATAAGGCTGCACAAACCACCTGCGACCCAGGAGCGGCTGCACCAACTTCAATAACTGACGTAGGAAAGGTGGTCAATAGGTTGCTGCACAAAGAACATGCGGCCTGCATAAGGCCGCACAAACGACTTGTGGTGTCGGAGCAGCCGCTCCAACCTCAAAATCGACCTAGGTAAGTCGGTTACTAGGGTGCCGCACAAAGAACATGCAGCCTATTTTAGGCCGCTCTAACTTCATAATGTGGAGAACACGAGCAGTCTAACCGTAGCCGCACGTGGTGATGTGTGGTCCTATGGGGACCGCCCATCTTGCAGAAAATGGAATTTTTGTTATCTTCATTTATTTTATGAATACTTAAATTAATTTGTTAAATGCCTAACAAAGGATGACTAATGCAAGGAAAGCGCAGGACCCGCATCTCATTGTTGCAGGTCCGTGCAGTGTATTTGGCACTGCCAGACTTTCTGTGGGAGCGGTTGGCCGCCATGGGGTTCGCCCCATTTCTGAGCATTGAGGTGTGTCTATTCGACACACCTTTGCTCTACGCCCTGCACGACCGCTGGGATCCAATGAGTCAGACCTTCCTTTTCTCATGGGGGCATATGGTCCCCACGCTGAAGGATGTGGCCAGGCTCACTAGCCTTCGAATGCATGGGCTACCGGTCAGCGGGACCACCTATCCTCACTACCGGGAGATGGCTCGGGAGCTGTTGGGCCTAGGGCTGCGGCGCCCCGAGAGGCAGTCGACCCTCCTTCCTCGGGCGAGTCTACAGGGCAGCCTGGGGCTGCGATGAGCAGGGATAGTGGTTGGGGAGCAGCCGGAGCAGCACCTGCAGCGCTTAGAGGACCTGGCCAGATCGAGGGTAGCTGCAGAGCCGGGAGTAGAGGCCGATCGAGTGCTGCGACATTTCTTGATGCTATTGTTTGGACGACTACTCTTCTCCACCCAGGCGGATGCGATGAGCTACCATTTCCTCCCCTTCCTCGAGGAGCTTGACCATGTGGGCGACTACATGTGGGGAGCGATAGTCCTTGCCTTTTTGTTTGACATGCTTAGTTCGACAGCCCGTTGGACCATGTTCGGGGGCTTCTCCCCTTTACTCCAGGTATGACTCCTATCCAAGGTTTGATTATGTGACTTCTATATGCCTCCTAAATGCTGATGTGACACTGTGATGTAGGTTTTGACCTATGTGTACTTACGCACACTAGGCAGAGGGGAGGAGGCCCATGCTGGGCTCCTCCCGATAGCACGGCGGTGGGTAGCACCTCGGGAGACTGCATCCCTGAGGCGACAGATCCGGGAGTTGTAGCATGATATTGATGCTCTGTCATATGTCTCGGTACGGTCCTAAACTCAGACTCTCTGATTAAATGCATTCCTATATGATTACGATGCTGATGCAATTTCTTATTTTTGTAGGTGCGGTGGACACCTTACACGGAAGAGGGCCAGGTGGACCAGCCGTGGGTGGTTGGGGCCCTCGCCTTCGCGGGACGAGATGTGTGGCTTCATTGTGTGAATGTGGTGGAGTCACTACATTTCAGATTAGTGATGAGGACTATCGGGGTCCATCAGCCCACGGTGGAGTTCCCAGTACAGAGAGGGTGGGGGAGCGAGTTACGAGGATGACGAGGGGCCTATCTACGGCTTTTGATTGGATGTCGAGGAATGCCACACAGGTTACTGATTGGACAGCACTCGGGCGGGTGGTGACCGTCCGGGCCGAGAGCGATGCGGCATATTATATCACGTACGCACGACACTACCGGGACCAGGTGTTCCGGGGTGCCCACCGATGGGGACGACTTCTAAACTTGAACCCCTTTTAGTTATGCTTATGATTTCTACTTGATGACATGCTAACACTTGGACTTCTAAATGCAGACCGACCCTGAGGGGCGACTTGCGGAGCTGACGGGGCTCCTTACAGTGATGATCAGGGAGCACGACGAGGCCCGATAGGCCTTGGCCCTTCTGGTGAGTTTTCTTAACTGATGCATTGCTATTATGCTGAGACATGACTGACCTAGAGTTTTGATTGCAGCGGGGGGAGGAGGCCCAGAGACAGGGGGCTAATGCTCCGTCTACTTCTTCAGCCTAGACTCCCGCCGACCGAGCAGAGCGGGAGGCGGAGTTCCAGCAGATGGTGGAGTGGGCCAAGGCGGCCGAGGCAGCGCTTTCTGAGTGGGTACGCCCTACACATTCCCTTGTGAATTATGTTTTTATACTAAAATGCAGTTGACTGATGGTGAATGCATGTGTGCAGGTGACGGAGCTGACCGCCGCCATAGGCGAGGGCGACCAGTTGCTAGAGGAGCTCGTACTGGTGCAGGACGAGGCCGCCCATTTGCGGGAGGAGCTGGCGCAGAGTTACTACCTGAGAGAGGAGGCAACTCACTTGTGAGGTGAGCTGGAGGAGAGCCTTCACTCGGGGGAGGAGATGGAGCGCCTACGGGCCGAGTTGGATCAGAGCGTTCGCTCGAGGGAGGAGGTGGAGCGAGGCCAGGTTGAGGCATAGGAGGAGGTAGCCCGCCTTCAGTAGCAGCTAGCACAGGCCAGACCGTCGGACTCAGTGGAGACGACACTCCTTCGAGCAGAGGTAGAGTGACTCCGAGTTGCGGCCTTAGAGCTGGAGCAGTACCGACAGGAGGCATTCGAGCTGCGCGGCGAGTTGCGAGCATACAAGGAGATGAGCCGTTCCCGCAGCGGGATGAGCGGTAGCCGTGCGGTCCCGAGCCAGAGTCAGGCTACTCACGGCTCTATTGGGCATTACCTTGTGACTTCCTCTCAGCGGTAGAGGAATGAGGAGGAGGACCGACACCGGTGACGAGAGAGGGAGGAGGGTACGACCTCTACGATGGGCCCGCCATTGAAGAGGTAGGAGGGAGGAGGTGACAGTGACAGGCCAGAGGGGGCGGCCTGATTTTGCTTTGTACTCCGACACTTGTACATGATGTGATATGATAGTGACCTAGTTCATTTTTCTTTTCTCTCTTTTTTTGTCTTTTTTTGTTGATTTTCTTATGCTATGCATGAATGTATGAAAATGCAAACTCTCGGACCGTGGGAGACAGGTGAGAGGAGAGAGGCGACGACTTACAGGTGAGACACATGGGAGAGACGAGGCACGCCGACTTTACGGGAGAGACAACGTGAGAGGGGAAAGGCATGCCAACTCTGAGAGACGACGCGAGAGGCGAGAGGCATGCCGACGTGAGAGGCGAGAGGCACGCCGACTCTGCGGGAGAGACGACGAGGGAGGAGAGAGGTACACCGACGTGAGAGGAGAGGCATGTCGAATTTGCGGGAGAGATGATGCAGGAGGAGAGAGATACGCCGACTCTGCGGGAGAGACGGCGCGAGAGGAGAGAGGTATGCCGACTCTGCAGGAGAGACGATGCGAGAGGAGAGAGGTACACCGACTCTGCGAGAGAGACGACGTGAGAGGAGAGAGGTACGCCGACTCTGCGGGAGAGACGACGTGAGAGGAGAGAGGCACGCTTGACGAGAAGAACGAGGGCAAATACCAAGCAAGAATAGCGAAGGGATTGGCGGTCGCCCTTAGGCTACACAAGATTTATACGGCCGCCTCTAGGCCGTATGTATCATTTCGGTGGTCCGTAACCGGCCGCAGAATGTGACCGGCATTAGCATACAGGCTGCACGAATCCAGAGTTGTGCGGCACATCATTGGCCATTCAAAGATGAAGGGCAGTCTATCGTTAGACCGCCCAACTCACCACGCAGGCAATCCGATCGGGATTCTCTTGGAGAGTCCCAACCTAAGGTGTCCTACCTCAACTCGACCCAAACACTATCCAAACCCCTTCTAGGCTTATCCCAACCCAATCCTAATGGGTTTCTCAAGATTACTTATTCCACCAAAAGATTACTTTTTCCCATTTCTCAAGATAATTCTTATTTCTCAATCAAAATAAAATGATCTATTTTTTGAAATATTCAATCTTTGTTTAAGTTATTCTCCTTAACTTATCCTCCAAATAAAGAGGGTTAAAGAGGTTGAGAGAAATTTATGAATCTAGATTTAACTTTTAATAACTGAAAGAATCGAAAAGGAAGGAGAAACGGGCATAGGAAACTTGTGACTGCTGAGAAAAAGTATCTAAAATGACTGTGATCAATTTATGGTGTAAGATTTCAATCAAAACAAGGCAATAATGATTTGAGGAATGACATCAGCAAGGGACGCCTCCATTCGTTCGAACAAACGCATTCGTCCTCGATTCATGTGATTTTCGCATGTTATCAAGATAAAATGGGGAAAGATTTAAGTCACGTATAAATGCAGTGCTTCGATGCACTGCTAAATTAACACCCACTCCGTCTCATTGCATCCACCTCCAATGTGAAGGTGGGGGTCGTACTCAAACATCGCAGGAACTCATCATACTGCACGCCCGTCACCACAATCAAACATTTCCTGGTGCGCACCTGGCCACAATGAGAAACCAGTGTTTATAAGAACACAACCCCATCAGTAACCAATACCACCTTCTTCTACTTACCACTCTTCTCTAGTGTAGGTGTTTCTAATGGGTCTATGCTGCTCTCCTCAGTGTTGCAAGTGCTGCCATGGTACAGGCTGCGGAGACGTTGGCTATCAGTGTCCCCAGGGGCAGCCACGCCCGAGCGCCCTTCTTCTCCAGACCCCGGCTGTTGAGCCTCGCCAAGTTGCATCGGAGCCAGATGCCGGGTGGCCCGACCACACAAGCCAGCGAGGACAGACCACCGTCGGCCATCTTGTCCAGTTTTATCCGGGCAAACGCCCCTCTCAACCCCCACAGCCCCCAGATGAGCAGCATCACCACAGTGATCGCCACGGCCTGAGACTTGGGCCCATTCATGGTCGTCTGGTGTTCTAGTTTCACGACAGTGCCTTCTTGTTGCTCTTCGCAGGTGTCGATGGTGTATCTCCGGAAAGACTCGGTAGTCTCTACGGCCCACCTGAAGCTTTCATTTACAAGGAGGAACCCTCTGACGTCATAACAGGTAGATAGAGGGGAACGCCCGTAAAGAGAGAAGAGAGAGTAGAGACCAAGAGAAAAAGAGGTATGCGTGTGAGGGGTGGGGATCCGGTGGAAGGGTCGCGGGGGCTTGGTCGTCGCGGTGCTACTGTGGTGTCAGGGATGCCACTGTCCTGCGCTCGGCTACGACCGAGGCAGAGAAAGAAGATGAGAGGGGGGTGTGAAAGAGAGAGGCGGTGATGGGGGTGACTGGCCAGCTGCGGTGAAGACGCAGCTGCATGTGGCAGTGGGTATGCCGGAGACGCCAAAGCAGGTCGCTGGCGGTGGAGGTGGTGAGGCTGCCAGTGGTGACCGGGAGGCTCTCTCTTTACTCTCTCGCTCTCTCCCAGGGGGTTAGACAAGGGCCTTTTGATCCTTTCTTCCTTCCGTGTTAAGTTACACCGTTATTAAGTTAGACTAATGGATAAGATTTTAGAGTCTTTTAGTTAAATAGATAGATTTAGATAATCGATCGACAGCTTTGGTTCTGAACGGCCTCAGTGCGGCCGTTTATATCCCCGTCCTGTGTTGAGGTTGGGCAGCCCCATGGGGACCGTTCAATGTCTTCCATGGTCTAGGTGAGACCGTGTGTGTCTGCACGGTCCAGGGAAATCGTGTAGCCTCTCGTCTTGCCCAGAGCCTGAGCGGCCCCTGGGAGGCCGTTCATTATCTGGAGCGGTTCATTGATGGACCGTGTATATGTTACATGGCCCATTCTGGACCGTTTATTCCTATTTTTAGGCGGTTCTTGGGTGACCACGCCAGACCATCAAACGGTCCGAGAAGAACCGTTTGAGGCCTGAGGCGGTCCATCGACTGTCCGTTTACCCCAGGACGGCCCAGGGTGGCCCGTTTACTGTGGTTTGTCTAACCGGTGATCATTCTCTTGCCGATTCGAGTTCCGGGTGAGTGGACCTCGACCCACGCGTTGACCCGTGATCTGACTGATGCTGGGCATCATGTGGGGGCCATGTGTTAGGGTGCCGTGGGGTCTCGAGAGGTGTGTTCTCAGCTTGTGTCACCGTGAGTCAGTGTCAGTATAATGAGCGGTCCTTGTACTTGTCCGATTCGGGCGTTATTTTCTGTTGACTAGAGAGTCTACTCTTCCAACAACCGGTCCACTAGTCGTAGCTTTCTGCGCACTCAGGTGCGGACCCACCCGGGAGTGGTGGAGAGTGTGACCCAGTGAGAGACAATTTTTAGGCTGGTTTACCATAGGGCCCCTTGCCTTTGTAGCCCGAGTCCGGTTAGGGGGAAAACTAAGTAGAGGACCCGACCTAAACCAGATGGTCTGTGTGTGCACACGTAGTTGGGGGCTCAGGACACACGCTGACGAGTGCGACCCCAGCTTGTCCTTGTTCGTGGTCCGTGTGGCGTGTCTCAGTTTTCCCCTGGGGCGTGTAGGGAGACACTTGTGACGCGGTGTAAGACGTCACAGGATGCATCTGGTCGTTCTTCTTGTGAATAGTACTCCTGTCTCCTAGTAGGTGTGGACTCGTGTTTTGACGTTCTGAGGTTGGTCTATACGGTGCAGTAGTGTAGTTGGCTTTTTCGTTTATTTATTACTGTCTGTCGTCTATCGTACTTCTGTTAGATAGCGCTACCTTTCGTGCTCGCCTGTGTTCCTTGCCTTATTTTTCGTGCGAGGTGGGGGTCCGCGGGATCCCTACTAAGTCTATGAAACGAGGCTCATTTCCTGTGTGTTTTCACCATGTTTTAGGTGAGGTCGGGTCTTCGGGTGGCGTGACGGAGTTTCAGCATGGTTCTACTAGCCAGGGTTAGTGCCAGTTGCCAGAGCCGGGGGATGTAATGACCCAAGATCCGGATACCGAGAATACCCGATACCGTTCGAATCCTGACCCACCGCCACGAGCTGGAGGGCTCGGAAGGGCTAAAAGGATACATGTGGTGTACACAGAAATAGGAACTAAAGCAGGATAATTCAACAATTAACAGAAATAAATAATCTACAATAGAGTCTAGTCCAACAAAAGTACAATCTAAAGTAGTAAAATGTACCACATGCCATGTCAACACTCGCCCTGACGAGCTGGCAGCTAAGAACCTCTACGTAGCACCCTTGAACCTCGAGGAAGAATCCTGTAGTAGCTCAACTCCTCTTGGCATCATGTACCTCAGACCCACTGGACAGGTCTGTAAAGCTACCTAGAGTCGCAGTATAAGGGATTCTCCAATTGGCGCGACCCACCTTTGGAACGGAATACTCAACCTGCGGGCCGCAAGGAAAAGATCGAAGATACAACTAATGAAACCCCTCTAGAGTTTGAAAGGGATAATAGAAGACGAAATAGACCTCTTTCCTACTTACTCTTCTTAACCACCCCTCTCCTCCAAGTGTTACATACATATATAAGCGTCCCATATAAGCTCTTTCGGTCTTCGGTGTAATTAAGAACGCACATCCTCTTCCCTAATTAGTCCACTGCCCTGTCCTGTGTAGTGTGAGCAAGATGGCCAGTGCCATCCTCCGGGGGTTGTGTTGTGCTGCCCTCCTCCTCATGTGCTGTCTGCCATGGTGCTTGGCCGTGGACTACACGGTGGGTGAGTCCTCGGGGTGGACCACCAACTACGACTACTCGGCCTGGACCAGCGGCAAGACCTTCGCCGTCGGCGACACCCTGAGTATGTCTGCCTTGCATCTCTCTTTGCGCATGCATGCTTTGCACATGGTTGCATTTTCAGAACCCGTTTACTTGGCTATATATATACAAAGATTAATCTCGCATGATGCTATTTGTTCATCTTCTTACACTAACAAGTCCCCGAGTGGATGTATGCTTTCCGTACTCCCGAGTATGTAATCTGCTAGCAATCTTGTACAGCATAGCTTAGGGTATCGTCTGAACAAGGTGTCAAACTATTACGTCGTAAATCACAAATTAATGCCCATGCACACACACACCCCCCCCACGGATCCATCTACCCCCGGCGTCACCCCAACACACACACAGTGCCGTGTGGGGCTATACGTTGGAATGATTTGAATCGATCTACGGTTATTCGAATCTTGATTTCCAAGGTTCTGATCTGCTGTCATATATATATGGGGATGCACCAGAATTCAATTATGCGCAGGGAGCCCATAATGTTGCCGAGGTCAGCTCCGGCGACTACGGCAGCTGCTCGTCGGCCAACACCATCTCCGTGGACAACAGCGGGGCGACCGCCATCCCCCTCAAGGCGGCGGGCACCCATTACTTCATCTGTGGGGTCCCAGGCCACTGTGCTGGAGGCATGAAGCTCGCGGTCACCGTCGGCGGCGGTGTCACCCCAAGCACGCCCAGCACCCCGGCGCCCCCAAACATCGTCACCCCCACCCCGCCGGCCGCTAGTACTGGCCCGCCTTCATCTAGCGGAAAGCTCGTGCCTCCCGCAGCCGTGGCGCTCGTCGGGCTTGCGCTTCTGATCAAGTGCGCTAATCTCTTCTGAGAGGGGTCAGGGTGGAGACAGTGCGTTAAGTTTCCCTACGTACGACGACGCTCCTTCTCGATCTGTGCATGACAATCTCGGTTTCTTTCGCTTCTCCTTCCTGGTTTTCTGCAATATTGGAGGTGGTGGTGGGGCTCTAATGTTCGTGCTCGTAGCGTGCTTAGTTTCTTCATATATGTTTCATGACTTGTTTTGCTTTGCTTTGGTTTTGTGTTGACAAACGTGGGACAGGAGAATATGTGGGCTTTTAACCAGTGGAAAAGAGAAACAGATACATACATCGTGTGCACACACTGACCCATCGCCTTGAGCCAGGCCTCTAGCTAGTTTTCCCTCCCAGTAGGACACTACTGACTATACGAGAGGGGCCACAGAAACTAGCTTATAAACCGTATAATGGTAATGCCCCACCACCTCTCCCAGGTGGGCTGACACGGAAGTCGTCAGGCTACGACTAGTGGTTCCATCACAAAGAAAGAGAAAGCTGCTCTTATGCGATGTAGAAGGATGCCACAGTATATAAAATAATTTAAACATGGCGCACATGAAACATGGATTGTATAGAAATTATACATGCAAACTTTTGAAATCTCCAGGTATATAACGGACTGGAACTACTCCGTTACACACCATAATGGACCGGAGGAGGACCATTGTGCTTCACAGAACTCAAGAAATCCACATATAACCCAGACTATAACGCACCAAGACAGGTGCGCCATAACGCACCTCTCATGGCTACTCTTATGGGATGTAGAAGGATGCCACAGTATATAAAATAATTTAAACATGCTGCACATGAACCATGGATTGCATAGAAATTATACATGCAAGCTTTTAAAATCTCCAGGTATATAATGGACTAGAACTACTCCGTTACACACCATAACGGACCGGAGGGGGACCGCCATGCTTCACAGAACTCAGAAAATCCACAGATAACCCAAACTATAACGCACCAAGGCAGGTGCGCCATTGGACTATAACGCACTGGCATATGGGCATTAAAGTCGACACGCACATAATGCACAGACGAGGGGATATAACGGACCAAGGGTGGGGCATTATAATGGACATAACGCACCTCTCATGACCGTTATGCCTTCCAGAATGACGAAATCCATAGAAAACTATGGCATATAACGCACCTCAACAGGGGCATCACACTGGACATAGCGCATGGGGATAGGGGCGTTAAAGGCAACGGACCTTTAACTCAACACAAAGGACTATAACGCACTACCTGCGGTGCGTTAAAGTCACCCGAACATCAAAATCCATAGGAAACTCATACACGGACGACATAACGCACTGGAAAGGGTGCGTTAAAGAGGCATAATGCACTGAGGCAGGCGCGTTATGTCACCTGGGTTTCGTGACTCCGAAGTTCAGAATCAGAAACCCCTCCCGACCAATCGAAATCGACGTGGGACGCGGCGGATTACAAAACCTGATAAACTTACTAACCCACACTGATCATACAAGCCTAAGCATGCTACTAGAAATGAAATACAATGCCCATGAAATTGATTTTAACATTTAAAAGTTAATTTAATGCCTAAAAGATTAATAATTAAACTAAATAGGATTATGCACAGAATACGAGGTAACAGGCGTCAGATCACGGCACAAGTGATACCGGCGGTGTCCTTGCGTGATAAAGTATCCATCCCCCTACCTGGAATTCGATGAAAATGACGATTTGACAGTGAACCGGCGAGAGAGAGAAATGGCACCTCCTGGCCCGACTCGAATCCACGCTCTGCGAATCGAGGAACGGAGGGTGTCAGTGCGATCCTCGCGATGCGACCAATCCAACTGTACCTCTCCGGCTTCGATCAGCAGTCGTCTGGACCCAAAAATGAGAGAGGCACGCAAACTGAGAATAAATCTCAAAATCTCCCAAAAGAAGGAGTTCGAGACTGTTCTTCATTTACCTGTTTTGAATCCTCCGTGACCAGAGCGGCCACTTCCAGACCGCGTAAAGACCCCCGCTGCCCTTCGATAGACCGCTCATACCTGTTCAGCCCTCGGGCCAGCATGATATGAACGGCCTATCAGCCGACCGCAGAGGACATGAGCAGGCCTAGAGGGACCGTCCAGTCACCCAGAATTGTCTCTACTTCACCGTAGTTGATAAATGTTAATGATAGGCTAGCAACCAACATGTAAAAATGAATATATGGGAGATTAAAGTTTATTATTTTGCTAGATTACTTTCATCATGACCTTGGTTCATAAAATTCAATAAAGTTAATCTTAAACATCTTCTATTATAAATGAAATAATAATACTAGGGTTGATTGACAGTCATTCTACTTCGGTAGGATTGACTGACCGCTTATACATATTTTTCAATGTTTTGATAGTCTCTATTCCTTGTAATGGTCAGGACTCTCCGCCGAATACTCCTTCCGTCAGACAAGGACCTCCATTAAGGGACCTCCGTAAGTCTCCGCGAGCTGGGGATTCCCACTAGGATGCTGGGCAGGTTGTATCCTAAAAGCTTGAACCCACCGACTCGATTAATTCACATTTTAGGCAGCCTAAGTTAGGGACCATTCTACCCTGTCTCGGCCAGATAGTGGCCCTTCCTGGACCGCTACCTGATGGTAGTGGCCAGATCCTGACCGCGACCTGGTTCTGTCCTGGCCTGCATGCCAGTCCCGTCCAGTCGACTATTCCCCTTGTTCCAGTCGCCCTGGCCTTATTCAAGTTGACCTTAGTCACCCCATATGACCTAGGATATGTAGGTTGAACCCTGGTTCAGTCCAGTCATGCCTTAGGTTGACCGGGGACTTCGACTAAGTCACCTGATGTGACCGTGTCTTGCCTGACTCAACTTGGTAATGGTCCCCATCGAACCATTACCATCAATTACTGACCCCCGAGTGAACGCTATATTCACCCAGTTGCACCTGTGTGTCGACTCATTGGCCATCGAGTCGATGCAGGCCTGGTGTCTCTCCTCTCAATAGCGGTTCTACCTAGACCACTATATCCTATTAGCGGTCATGTCCAGACTGCTACCTGTTCCCAGAATTAGTTTATCATGATTTTGTGTGTGATGTTGTAGCCTTGGCTATGGATAGCGTATGGCTATTGTGCAGTCTTGTTCACGACCTTCGTGAATCCCCAAGTCATAATTCTATGACTTTCATCTCAAATTTCGTTATGGAATACTCTTGGTCCTAAAGTTTCGTTACATGAACTTAACCTTGAAATTTCTGGCCAAATTAATGAATGTCTAGATATTACTTGGGATCTTGGATCTGCCAATCAATGCCAACGCATCATAAAGGGCCCCGTCTGGTCCTGGGAGGAGTGCCTGAAAGTACTTGTGTCCCGGTGAGTTTGTAATGACAAGGTGTGGCATTGCACTGAGTACTTGCTAGTGTGGTCTATGACATTCATTTCTACATGAAAGTGTGACTCTACATGACTTGCTATAACTGCGTGCTTGTATTGGCCAAATTCTTGAATGTTGCTATACATTGTTCTTCCCTTGCTAGTCCTCACTTTCGTTCCTTTCCATTTGATGACACTAACCCTTCAGGGGCCTCATCAGCCTCTTGGGTGGCATCCCCAGTTCTTGGTGGCGATAATTTGATACTTGTATCAGGCTATCGGTACCCTGAGCTCTGGGACGTTACACCATAGGCAGGCTGACCCTTCTTGGCAAACCTACCACTATTCTCCATATGTAGCGGAGTGTTCGCCTTCCATCTGCGGGCTTGGACGAGTGGCTTACAAGGATCCCCAAGTGGTGTTTCATTCTTCTTTTTTCTTTCTTTGTCTCCCCCCTAGGCTTGTCTATCCTAGTAGACCGCGGCTGAGTTGCCATTGGGGCTCGTGTTGACTAGGGCACCCAAGCTTGGTTGGTCTTGCATGGCCTTTGGGCCGGCTCGTTCTTCGGTCGATGGACTGTTCCAGTATGCTTCTTTTCTATTCTCCCTAGTGCTTGGAATGAGTTGCGCACAGGGATATTTGGCATGATCTGCTCAGGGATCACTTCGCCTCTTTGGCCATTAAGATGGATTCTAATGTCACTGATCAGCACTGATTTGCCAGTGTTAGGTATCCCACTTTTTGAGGTAGCAGCCGCATTCCTCTGGTTCCTTCTACAGCAGGATGCCGCTTGTTTGTTGGTGAGGTCCGTGTTGAGAATGACATAGTGGACAAAGCAGCCCACGATTTTCACCACCACGCAGTTAGCAGCAGTCGCTGATGATCCATCAGCAGCAGGTTTGATAGCAGAGGTTCCCGTGTTGGGAACGTGGACTTCGACAAGCTTGGGCCCCTTGATCTTCAACAGGTCGATGAAGGCTACTCCCAAGAAGTTAGGGAAGCACGCCATGGGAGAGAAGCTCCCAAACTACACCGGAACTACCAGGTAGCCTTCCCTGATGTGGCTTGCGATGACTAGTGGTCCAAATGAAACAGGCATTGTAGTCATCAAAGTATGACCTGTAGTTGCAAGTGAAATAGTTTAGAATTTCAAGAAGAGGTCATAGGGCCCCTAATCCTGGTGAAGAGATGAAGGGAGGTCAAGTCCCACTGGGTGTGCCAGACTTGTGGATGCACTTTTGAGGGCACCTCATTTTTTCATTCTTTAGTTCATCTTTTTATTCGTTTGTTTGGTTTATTGAGTGCGAGGGTGTGCCAGTCACCGAGGTGACGAGTTTATTCGAGCTTCGTGGAAGCCCTTAGTGCGCTCAATCTAACTAGTCAGATGATTGTGTGTGTCATGTCGGGACAGAGAACTCGTCATACCATAAAGGCCATGACGTTAATTACATCCCCTCGGAGAGGAGAAAACCCTTGATTAATCACCGAGAAAAGGTGCCCTGCGGCCTAAAATTCATAATAGCGCAGTGAGAGTGAAGTCTCGAGTTGAGTTTAAACAAATCCCGCATTGGGGCATAGACGTTCATAAATTTGCATATGTTGGTCACTTATGGACCATTTCTTGTTCGGACAGAAGTCTGCATTTGTAGCGAAAAGGATGATGATAAAATGGTACAAATGTCTGTCGTAGATGCGGTAAGTTTAATGCGGATGCGGGATTGGATCCCGACAGAGACGGGTCAAGTTAACGAACTGTTGGCCTGAAATGACTTCGGATCATGGCTATATCGGGGGGCTCCCGAGGTCCACATCCAATTCAGTGGGGCGAATCAGCGGCAGGTGAAATGGATGGAGAAGAGAAGAAAAAGAAAAAGTAGAGAAAGGGGCTAAACCCCCATCCGGCGGTAGTAGTGACGCCCACTTGCACAACCCATAAGAGGACCAACCGGTGGTAGTCACCCCCACCTGGTAGCAACCCCAGCTGGCAGGCCCCCGTCCATCCGACGGAACTCATAACCCCCATCCAACTGGCGGCCCCCGTAGGGCATTTAATGCTAATCCGACAGACCGTCAAAAGACCCTTGTTCGGCAAACTATCTACCTTCTTATCCGTCGAGTAAAGTTCAGGCTTTCATCGGTAGGCCGGTGAGAGGGCTTGTCCAGTCGTCGCAGGCTCCTATAAATGGCAAGCCTCCTAAGAGCCGCTAAAGGACTGTGAGCCCCCATAAGCGGCAGGTGTACATGCCCCTACCTACTGCATCAACATCGCCATCGCCCTGCGCTGGCTAATCTACGGAGGACAAGCCCCGCTAGCCTCTGCTTCCCCTATGTACAAGCCTCCAGAGCATCGAGAAGCGAGGAGGATAAGAGAAGGGAGAAAGGGGAGAAAGGAAAAGAGAATTCATATGCGAAGAAAGAGGTGAAGATTTTTTTTTCCTGAAGGAAGATTTCCACGTCCATCCCTATAAAAGGGGCATAAGGTCCGAAAGATCAGAGAGAGATTGGCCCTTTTCGAACAACCCCATTCTAAGTGAGAGTCGTCACTAGCCAAAAGAGATCAGTTGAGAGTGAGAAAGAGAGTAGGAGAGGGAGAGGTCCATTCAAGGGTGGGTCTTCACAATTTCTTTCTTTTCTTCGTCATATCCCATGGGGCTATACCTGATGTAATATTCTCTTTTGAATGAATGAAACATCGGGCCTTCGGCCCTGATTGACATTGTCTTGCAAGTTCTTTCAACCTCTATCATTTTCTCTTTGATGTGTTTACTCCTCTCTCCTTGAACAGCCAATGATGGCCCCTCCGTTGATAGCATGCTCACTGAATGATTGTTTGATTTTTGCCATGGTGGCTAGCATCCCGGAATTTACTCAAGGCAATGAGTATGATCTCGGGCTACAAACTGCCTGAAACTCTTTATGTTTTCCATGCTCCCTGTATGATTGTTTATTTTTTCCAAGACAGCTAGCATCCCAGAGTTCACTCAAGGCAATGAGTATGATCTCGAGCTACAAATCACTTGAAGCTCCACACGAAGCTTGTGGTTTCCAGGGGATGCCCTGGTCGGCCAAGGAGAGCCCATTCTAGTTCCTCTTCCCCTTGAAAATTAGCTCAGGCATTCAAGGGGAGTGATCCAGCGCGTTACATATGTTGATCAGCTCTATCCCTGATCTGGCGTGTTGTACGCCGCCGAATCGCTGGCCCCCATTTAGCCCCCTTTAGCCAAACCAATTCGGAACATCCTAGTCGCCAAATTCCCCCGTGTTGTCCCACCGTGATTGCCAATTTGTAGATAGTGTCACTTAGACTTTAAAAGAAAAGAAAAGAATAAGCAGAAATTGACACCCAGGGGTTCGATTTCACTTAAAGGTATAACAAAAGGAAAGCATGCACGTGGGATGCTATATGGAGGGTGATCGCCAGAGACGCGAGGGCCTCAAAGATATAACAATAAATAATCTCCTGAATAGCCTTAATCTAGGATGGATCAATCTCAATGTCTCTATATCGGACAATGAAACCAAGGAATTTCCCACTGGACACGCCGAAGGCACATTTCATGGGGTTAATCTTTAGTTCATATTGGCACAGCCTCTGAAACACCACCCTCAAATCTTGCAGATGGTCTTCTTTCCTTTTAGTTTTCACCACCAGGTCATCAATATAGCACTCCACCTTTTTGTAGAGTAGATCATCAAATATCTTCGTCATGGCTCTTTGATATGTAGCGCTTACATTCTTGAGGCTGAACAACATCCTTTTATAGTGAAATATCCCTTTTGGGGTGCGGAATGCAGTATGGATCCTGTCTTGCTCAGCAATCCAAATTTAGTTGTATCCGGATGACCTGTCCATAAATGAGAGAGCTTCATGGCCTGTGGTGGCATCAATCATCACCTCGGTGATCGGCACAAGAAAATCATCTTTTGGACATGCTTTGTTGAGGTCCCGAAAGTTGACACATGTCTTTATCTGTCTATTTTTCTTCTTCACAAGCACTATGTTTGCCAACCATGTTGTAAATTGATTTTCTTCAACAAACCCCACCTCAATAAGCTTGTCGACTTCTTTATTAATTTGATTAATCAACTTAGGATGCATCTGTCTGGGAGGCTGCTTTACTGGTTCTGCTTTTGGGTCAATTGCTAACAGATGCTGTGCCATAATGGGGTTTAACCCTGGCATTTCATCATATGTCTAGGCAAAGTAATCCTTGAACTCCTTTAAGAACTGTACATATTGTTCATGTACTTTAGGTGTCAGTAAGGCACTGAGAAAGGTTGGTCTTGGTTCCACTTTGGTTCCCAGATTCACCTCTATTAATTCATCAATGGTAGCTTGACCGCCATCTTCAACCTCAGGTGGAGCTTCCTGCAGGTCGACGAAGCCCCCATTGATATAATGCTCTTCAACCTCCAAGACTTCCAGCCCTTCAGGTGAAGTGCAGGTTGATAGTGAGCCTTTGAGGTTAATTATGGCTCGTTGATCTTCTTCAGATTGGGTTGTTGAAACCAGAGGGACTTGCCCCTTATCCTCTTTATTGCAACATTGAGCCACTGGGCTCTCTGTCAAATTTTGTTCGGCTTGGCTTTTTGATCGAATCAGAGTCGAGCAGTTGCCACGCTGAGATGATGGTCGCCCTACCGAGAAGCTGCCACGTCGAGGCTCCCCTCCTTTCATTTCCACATCGAGCGTAAACCCCCACTGTATCCATTAGATTTCCCACCATTTAGCTTGCATGCACGCAGTGGTTATTTGCATGGTGTTACCCACGTAATGCATGGTTTCTACGAATGGCATGTTTGAACAAATGAGGCTCATCAATGCGTGGCCTCCACATATGCATACATGAAGTGACACGTAAAGCATGTGTATGCATATGTAATTATTTTCTTTGTGCAAACTCTTGTGTGAGTATCCCATTTGGTCCATCCATGTTTAAATATGCATAGTGAGTCTGCACTAATAAATCCCCAATTGGCCTTCTAATCATCATTCTTTATTTGACCATGTATATTCTGATGTGAAACGACTCTCTTGGACCTAATATGGCAAGCAACCTAATGAGTTGGCAACGTCACACTAGCGAAGTTTGTGATTTTGCCGATCTGTTTCTTCCTCATTCATCCGATTAATCTAGGCTGAGATCTTCCATTCCCTGAATTCCACATTAATTTCCTGTTCTAGATTTTAATTTGGTAGTTGGATCTATTCACCCCCCTCTAGATCCACGTTCTACAAGAAAGATCGCGTCCATCTAACTCTAACACCTAAAGCAAGAGCTTGATCACCGTGCTTTGTATTCCTTGCTTGACGGAACCAAGATAGAGAGGATAACAAGGCTTGAAGATTCCTTGACACGAAAGGAGTGACAGACATAACCAAACTGGACGAATGAGGATAAAAGAAAGAGAGGTGAGGGCTAGAACTCCCTCGTGAGGGTACAGAGACCTTGATAATAAGGAATAGGCTACAGAAGAACCAGAGATTAACTGAGATCAAGGCAGACTAAAGTCTCGAAAATAGTAAGAGAAAGGGCAACAACCCCGAAAGGGTGATGAAGGAACAGAAAAATAAAGATAAGATTGTTGTGAAAGCGAGGAAGAAGAATGATCATCCGACGGGGTCAGAGAAGCATGAGGGGAGCTAGGAAAATCCAGGAATTCTGGAAGAAGAGAAGAAATAGATGGAACTTGAAAGCGGGAATAATAGAGGCGGTGATCTAGAGACTTTGGATGATGCGAGTGTATTAGAGAAGGATGATCAAAAAGATCCGGAGGACCCGCTTGAGAAGAGGAAGAGCCGGGAGATGACCCAGAATTGAAATGAAAAGATGGCATAGGCTGAGGCGTAGGATTGAGGAAATGAGGAGGATCCAGTGACTCCGGATGAAAAGGAGAGGAATGAGGGTCCATAGGAAGAGCGGAGAAAAACACAAAAATGAGATTAGAGGAAGGAAGGTACACCACCCAAGGGTGGGAGCTAAGTAACAGAAATGATGAATGAAAAGAAGGAGAAAGAGAAGTGGACCCTGAGTGCACAATAGAAGGCCTTTAAACTTGCGCCTTCGTCTCTTCTTAGCTGAAACCTCCCGAAAATGGACCCACCTGGCACGAGCTCGGACCTTTAGGCTTCTTGACTTACAATGCCTCTTTAAATAGCGGGCCCACCTAGCAGACGGCCTAACCCGGTTGTGAACATGCAGCTTGGTCAGGGCGGTTGCCCATAAGCACCCGATGCTAAAAATATTTGGACATTCTTGAATAGACAACTTAGAATGAATGACATGAATCCATGGAGTTTTATCACTTGACATGAGAAGCATAAGGTTTGACAACTCCACTCGATAATCAGGCATGAAGCATAACTCCCTTGACAAATAAGGAAGACAGGATCGAGGGAAACCAATGTGCGGCGTTGACATGTCTAGCTTATTGACGAACCGAGGGAGATTGCATAAGACTTGCAGAATGTCCTTAGAAAATTCTAAAAATATAGCACATTGCCCCTTGAACATGGAACTCATCAGTCTTATGGGAGTTGTATGAGTCAGCACAATCCCAGTAGCGAGCCCCTCTTGACCAATAATCTAAACAATGACAGAGCGAGAAGTGATAATAGCATCAGCGGTAGATCTCCTGGTGAGCAATGAGATTACCATCGGCCTCGCTTATGAAGAAACTGGCATTAGTGTAAGGGAACTCTTCTTAGCAGCCATCATCGAATGTACATGCTCATCGTCCCCAAAATAGCCTGAGACCAAGACACGAATCGACATGCGGTAAATAAAATCACAAAGCTTGAAGTGTACCATCAACATTGAACTGTCCTGACTTGGCTCATTGTCTCCTTGGGGAGCAGACCCAAGGGGCACCAGAGGTAGGGCGCACCCGCTCCGTTGGGTGAAAGTGGATGGAGTGGAGGTAGTAGGTTCAGAAGGCATGAAGGCTTCAATGGGTATGGCATCTTTAAGTGGCGATGAAGGCATAGTGGCAAAGGCAGGCTCGAGTGAAGGTGCGGGTGAAGGTAAAGGTGAGAGTGTGATTTGCTCAGGCTCGGGCAATCAGGGTGATGACAGAGATGGTGAAGGCGGTGGAGACGGGTCAGGTGACCTTGGGAGGGTAGGAGGCGAAGGCGGTGGTGATGACGATGGGGATGCAGGCATTGAGGATGGTGACGAAGGCAATGGGGGTAATGGAGATGGCGCTGGAGATGGGGAGGATGAAGAGAAGGGTCACAGTGCCTATTGTCGACGTATCGACACGGCACGTCGAGCGGCATTGGGAGCAGAAACAGTGGTGACAGGAGCAGAAGAAGAAGGGGAGGTGTTAACCTGAGCAGAGATTTGGGTTTGTGGAAATAGTAGAGATGAGGTAGGTGATGGGACAGGTAGTGGCGCGGGTGATGGGATAGGCGATGAACTTGGCGAGGGAATGGGTGAGGGAGTAGGCGATGAGGGAGATGACAATGGAGCAGGTGATGGAACATGTGATAGAGTGGGTGATGGAGTAGGTGTAGCAATAGATGACAAATCATAGGGGTGTCCCTGGCCTTGTAGTGATGGAGACGACTACCTGGGCAGTGCTTGCTCTTGCTCCTGCTTGCTACGAAGATATACCACAATCTGGCGAATTGCGGGCCAATCGATCCTTTTCTTAACTTCCAAATCATAAACATAATCTTGAAATTCAAGATAGTCCTTAACCAAATGCCCCTGTTGACGATGATAGTCACAATATCAAAGATGATTCCCATCCGCGGGTTGGCAAGACACAACCGGAGAAAGTCACAACACATGATTGGCCATCAAAGCGCTGAAGATATCTAAAAATGATTCTGGCAATGGAGGATAATGAGCCCGCTTCGAGCAAGGCAGATGTTGAGGAGTATGGGAAGGAGGAGAGGGTTGTGGAGAGGGAAGCAGAGGTTGTGAAGGTTAAGGTGCTTGGCGACTAGCAGAGTAAGAAGGTGCATAATGAGCGGGATGGGTAGGTATGTAGTGAACGACATCCACTTGCTCAGGGTTAGGTGTTCCCTTGACCGAGGTTGGAGATGAGTGTGGGTATGAAGAGATGGAGGGCTGACCATGGATGGCGGATGGTTGACTAGGGATGGCAAAAGTTTGGCTCGTGGAGGTTTGGTACGTGGAAGCGGAAGCATAGGGCTAACTATAGGGCTAATAGGAGGTGGAGGGCTGACTCATGGAAGGTTGATAGGAGGCAGATGCGGAGGGCTGACTCGCGTATAATTGATAGGAGTCAGAGGGCTGACTCGTGGAAGGTTGATAGGAGGTATATGTGGATGGCGGGGTGTACGTGGAAGTGGAATGTGGAGGGGACTTGGAGTCAAGGGAATTTTGGAGTTGTTGGCGAATGAAGCAGGCTTAACTATAGAGTTGTTGACAAGAGGTGATATCATTCAAGGCTAAGATAAAACGATACTTAAGCGTTGCATTAGAAATAAGAATATTGATATGTTCCTTCTCTGAAATTTACCCTGGGACTTGCACAGCTAGGTGACGCCAGCGGTTGGCAAAGGCTGAGGAGGAGGGTAGGACCATAGGGTAGGTAGTAGTCTTGAGATGACCGCTACTGTCAGATTGCGGTTCTGTGAGGACCGCAACCAGGCTTCTGGGGATCAGCCCGATAGACAGACTTGTGTAGAAAACCAATACAACCAACACGACTCAGAATGATGGAACCTGGCTATGGACACACGACAAATGGCTAAACTAAATGAATTTATCAACATCAAAGCCTATATCGTGGATGAGATGATGCATCACAACTGTCATGAAAAACTCAAAACCCAAACTTCAAAGACAATGCAACGTGAGAGGTTTCACCCAAGCCAAATAAGTTAAGATGATGCGATATCTTCAAAAGTTTCAGTGGACCTTTTAATGTTTTAATTAGGCATAATTCCCTCAAGAATAGGAATCTTAAAGGGAAAGGGACCCAAACTCTGGGTTGACCTAGGGTTAACTCTCTCACGCAGATGCAAATGCAAAGCCGAGGGGGTGAAAAGGTACAACTGGCTCGGCATCCATGTGGGAATTCACAGCTCACGGAGACTTACAGAGGTCTTAGATAAGATCATTCTAGTCAACTTAGAGGAATACAAAACCACGAGGATCACTTACCAACGTAGGAATGCAAGTGATCCTCTCGCTCCCATATTCCTTGGGCTCGACTAGGTGATCTTATCTGGGACCTCCGTAAGTCCCCGTGAGCTGTGGATTCCCACACGGACGTTGGACCGATTGTACCTTTCCACCCCTTAGGATTCACATTTGCATACGTGTGAGGGAGTAAGCTTTAGTCAACCCAAAGTTTGGACTTTCCCTATAGGATTCCTATCTTGAGGGAATTGTGCTTAACTTAAAATATTAAAAGGCCCACCAAAATTTTGACAAATAAAAAATTCCCATCATATTAACTTATTTGACTTGGGTGGAACCCTTAACATTATTTTGTGTTGTTTGGGCTTGTCCACGCCCATTTGTAGTGTTTTGTGTTCCATTCCTTCATCATCCACATACATTTGGTTGATAGGCCCATTTAGGCTAGCCCATTTTGTGTGTCCATTGTTCTAGGTCCCTTTTTTCCCTTGATCTTTGCATTAATTAGTGGGTCAACCCCCTCCTATTCTCTAGCCCATTACGCCCTTTGCTTCTCTCCTTGTATTAAGTCTCCATTTGCCCTCATGGAGTATCATTCTAACCCCTTGTACCCTTCTTCTTCTTAATTTTCTTCTTATTCTCACGTGGGATCCTCTTCCCACACGGACCCATCTTCCCGTGGTCTCCTTGACCCATTTGAAGAACATGCCAACCTCATGGCCCATTTATCTTGTCTTGTTTGTCAAATGGATCCGGCCCAAGCCTAACGACTCATTGCAAATCACCTTAATGGGCCTTCTTCTCTTAATAGGCTCTCTTCCCTTAACGGGCCTTATTTTTTTAATGGGCCTCATTCTCTTAATGGGCCTTCTCCTTCCTATGCTGTCGGCCCAGTGTCCAATGGTCAAATTCATCTTAATGGGCCTTCTCCTTCTTATGCTGTTGGCCCGATTTCTAAGGCCCAATTTTGCCTTAATGGGTCTCCTCCTTCTACCCATGTTACTTCTGGCCCAATGGGCTCATATGCTAATGTTTCTTCCAGGCCCATATATCCTTCCATTTTTGGAATGGGCCCTTCTTCTTCTCAGCCCGGATCCTCTTATCCGGTGCATTATCCAACTCCTGGTCTAAATTCATAAGCTCTTGCTCAAGCTGGCCCACATTACTCCCAATCTCTCCCTACCCAGGAGATGATTGCTCAAACCCAACGCCAGGTTGATGAACATCAACGCCGATTGATCCCAAATCCTCCTTAAGTGTCCCATTTGCATTTCAAAATCTCTGGCTCCTGCCATCTTCGTAAATTCCCACATATCACCGTTATGGTGGAGTCGGTGACCCGCATGTGCACTTGAAGGAGTTTCTTTATGAGTCGGCCCAGTTTCGGCATGACCAACACTTGATGGCTTATCTATTTGGTCTATCATTGGATGGCCTGGCTCGGGATTGGTTCTTTTCTCTCCCAAAAAATTAGATTGTGAACTTTTAGATGGTCCAAGAGAAGTTTATTCAGCAATATCAAGACCAAGTTGGTCCCAGATATTCTATGGTAGATCTGGCCCTTGAGAAGATCCGAAGAGGAATTCTGCACCTTTGCTGACCGCTGGCATCACCTGGCTACGCAAGTCCCAGGGCACATTAATATCCAATGTAACACTCGAGTATCATTCAATTACCATCTCAATCTCCCGCTGAGGAGGTAAGCCTGGCAACTCATCAGGAAACTCACAAACCATAGGAATATCACTTAACTCCTGCTGTGGTATTTCAACAGCAACTACAGAAGCAAAGAATCCCTGACAACCTACATTAAGTAATTTACAGGCTCAAATAGCATAAATAAGCAAGCGAGAAGAACAAGATCGAATACCTTGAAAATAGAATGCTACTTTTCCATATGGCTGAAAAAAAACTTTCTTCGATCTACAATCAACCACGGCTCCATATTCCTCTAACCAGTCCATGCCCAGAATAACATAATAATCTACCAACTTCAATGCATACAACTTAGCTAGCATCTGCTAATTCCTATCACAATAGGAGTCTCCTCAGGACAAAAGGAGTGAACATGAATTCCCCAGAAGGCAATTCAACTAATAACTCACAAGACATTTCTAATGTCGGCTCTTCAATACAGGCAATAAAATCTTTAGAAATAAATGAATGAGAAGCACCTGAGTCAAATAAAACATGAGCTGCATGACCATAGATCATAATAGTACTTTCAACCAGATGGGATGCAATGGCTTTAGAACGAGTCATATGCGTGACTCTCCCTTTTTATTTCTTGCCAGCTACAATAGACTGCTGAGATGAAGACACTGAAGCTTGAGAATATTGTTGAGATTGTGGTGGTGGTGGAGGTCTGAACTTTTGTGGCTGTGAAAACTAAGAAAATTGAACAGGCTGCTTCGGCCATTGAGGATAGTCACGAACCACGTGTCCAACCTGATCACATCGAAAGCACACCACAGGCATTGAACATGGTCTACCCAGATGGCTGCCACCACACCTCGGACATGGTCTCGGCTGACTAGCCACTGATCCCTATCGCTGAAAAGAAGAGGGTGCTACTTGTTGCACGGTACCAGAGGAAGCTTGTCAGTCATACTGCTTCTTTGATTTCCTGAACATCCGTTTCAACTTGGACTTTGTAAAAGAAGTGCCACTGGCAGCAGGAATAGAAGATGGGACTCCTGTCACACTGGGCTGACTGACCTGCTAATGCTGCACACACTGCTGAACTGGCTCCACTTGGGTTCGCCATCGCGATCTTGCCATATCCAGCTCTAGAGCCGCAACTGCCTAACACGCCACATCTAATTCTACCACCCTGGCTGTAATTAGAGGATGCCTTAACTCTGCCTTTAACCCACGCAGAAATTGCTCAATTTTTAACCCTTCATCAGCAAGAATATGAGGATCATAGCGACCCAATTCCATAAATTTATTGTGATACTACAGAACTATCATATCGCCTTGAGTCAATTCCATAAATTGATGCATTTTGTCCATCCTTAGATAAGCTGGACTGTACATACGCTCGAATGAAGTAACGAAGTCCTGCCAAGTAATTTATCGAAGAGGTCGAGACCTAAAAGTTACTTCCCACTCCGTGGTCCACCACGCGAGTGTCGCTCCTTGCAATTGGAATGTTGCCAGCATCACTTTCTCATCTTCCGTGCATTCCATGAAACAGAACACACATTTAGTTGCATCTAGCCACACTCTCACTACATCTGGATCCGCTTGCCCTTCATAAGTCGGTGGGTGGAATAGAAGAAATTCTTTTAAAGCGAAAGTACGAAATGAAACCACCACAAGAACTTGTTCTCCGCGGGATTTGAACAAAAGAAAAAATGACGAAAATTAAATTACAGAATGAAACCACCACGAGAACTCATTCTCCGCGAGATTTGAACGAAAATTAAAGTGGGAAGGGGGACCAGTGTGGCAACTTGTTCTCCGCGAGATTTATTAAACAGAATGAAAGTACGGAATGAAACCACCATAAGAACTTATTCTCCATGGGATTTGAACAGAAATTAAAATGGGAGGAGGGAAAATTACAGAAATTAAATGTGGGGAAAGGGAGATCATAGAAATTAAAGATGAGAAAGGGGACCACTGCGGGAAATGACTCTCCGCATGTTGGACAAGAAAGAAAATGGGGATGGGATTAAAAAGAAAAGAAAGTGCGCATGTGTGTTGTGTATGATCACCAGGGGTCGGTCGCCCCACAATAAGGAAGAGTGTCATCGCCAGGGGTTGGTGACCCAAAAATGATGTGCGACGGGATGCAACTCGAGGCCAATTTGATGCGAAAATGGGACTCTAGACGACGACATGACTATTTGGATGTCATGACTAGCAAAGACGCGACTAACTCAACACAAACTCACTACTCGTCTCTAACAAGAGAAGCGTGCGGATCTGCACGGTTGAGAAATTGACAATGAGTCAAGGGTATTCGGCTCTTCCGTGTGCTCGGGTCAAGTCACGGGACGGGTCACACTCACTCCCTCTCGCAGCGGTGATAAAATTGAAACGAGCTAGATATCCTAAGACTCAAGCAGTGGCAAAGAAACACTTACACGAAATAAGCAAATGCGACAAATAGAGGGGCGAAAATGTACCTCCACACTCGGGGCATGGGGAAGACCTTCTTGGCCAAGATTCGTAACTCCCAGTACAATAAATATGGTTAATTATAGCATGAAAATTACAGCCCACACCATGCAGGGAGGTAAAAGGCCACAACAGTGGTCTGGGAGCACCGATCCTGGGATGACGGGCAGCGTGTTGGCAGGATACCGGGCAGTTGAGGGTTGCGACTCCGAATCTGAAATTACTGGCCGGCAGGACAACGAATAAGGGCTTCCAAAGGGACATCTATCTCTGGGGAGCTTCTGAAGGTGGCGGTTCATCGGGACGATGGTGGAGGGCCCCTGGTCAACCCTCGGGAGTGGCGGTCGCTGAATCCACACCGGCGTGTTTCTTGAGGATTTAATTGGGATCCTCCTTCTGCTGACCTATCTCGGGACAGGCCTGCGCGACTCGGCGAAAATGCCTACTGCGACCAGATCTGATGTCGGATTGAGGTGAGACGAGAGCCGTTGCGATGATCTTTCGACAAAATACGAACTCATGGTGTTACAGGAATTTTATTGGTGATGTATTTTCTGTGGGTGAATATTGAACAGACAGACTCACAGATTTAAAACAAATAGGACAGATATGGATCTGCCTGAGAATGAAGTTTGACTGAAAGGAAAACGGTGGATCTAGATGATGGAGATTTTATGGATGAGATAGGGGGATGTGAGGATCATGTACAAATATTTTTGGTAATTTTTGGAGGTGGTTTGTAGGGTGGAAAAGATTTTATGGTGGAAGGGCGTCAGATCTGATCTGCAGGGGACATAACCCACCTTGGGTACTTACTATAAAAATAGGTTGATGCACATTCATTGGGGTCTACCTGTGTTACAATTAGAGGTCGATGCTTCTATTCATACATATTGCATGGGTTAATTTTACAGACTGATGCATCTCACTTATACATTAATGCATCTCCAAAAATATGTGTATTCTCTTTACATGGCTAAATCTGGTTGAAACACTTAAGACCAAAATTGTGCTCAAGCTTAACATGTGCTTTATTAGTAATACCCTTTTTGTTTTGAAAACCCAGATTCTCATTCGAACACCAGGGTTACATGAAGGTTGACCACACGTGGGACTTAAGTAAAGCTGATGAGTGGCACGTGATCCAAGGTGAGAAGATGTTGTGAAGTCTTGCTACGTGGATTATCATACCTTCTGCTCATGACACGTGGACTCTCGAAATACACGGGAATGCACTTTCCACACGCCCAAATCGTGAGCTCGTGGACCCCAAGACTTGCGCTCTATAAAAGGCTCTCTAATGCTCGAAATCAGACGAAAAGAAGAGAATCAGAAGAAAAAGAAGAAGATCAGAGCACAGAAGAAGAAGAGGAGAAGAGAGCAAGAGTGCGAGAAGGGTCTAAAGAGTAAAGGAGCCAGTTGTTGAGAGGAAGAAGAAAAACAGAGCACCATGAGTAGGTCTGAGAGAGACAAGTGGGATTTTGAGATTCAGCTATGTACTGACTTCTGGATCAGATTTAGAGTCAGACCACTCCAGTGGAGCAACATTTTCAATTCTGTCACTATTTTCCTTGTTTCTCAGTTTTATCTTTCAAACTCTTTATAAGCTATGTATTAGCGGAGCAAGCTGTGGTGCTTAGCAGGCGAGGTCTGAACCTCGTATAGCAAGCTGTAAAGCTCAGTGGGTTGTAGGGATTTTATCCCCAAAGCTATGGATCAGCCGTTTCAAGCTGTTTGGCAGTAGAAGCCTTATTCAGTTGAGTAAGGGGTGGACGTAGATCTGACGCTCGAGATCGAACCACCTAAAAACCTATTGTCTCCTGTGTGCTTGCATTTCTATTCTGCTCTTCGATTAGATGAATGCGTAGGATTGCTTATGGTTAAGCATGCGTTTACTTGTTCGATACATTCATCTGATACATATGTCTAAGTCCGCCATCCAGTAGGTATATAAAAAGATGTGGCTGGAAAGATAGGTTATGCCTATCTGAAAATCCACCTCTTGCGTGAGGAGATCTCTAATCGAACCTGCACCGAGTACCAAATCTGGATGTCTGACTAATTCTTGAATTTGAATTTTGATAGCTCGTTATACATCGTCATTATTGAAAACTGTTCTGAAATTCATTCATCTTGCACTTGCATTGTGATCAATTTTTCAGTGGTGTATAAAAAGGCTCAGTGAGAAGGATAGGTCACGCCTATCTGGAAAACTGACCCTTCCACGAGGAGATCTTTGATCAAACCTCTGTCAGGTACCTTGCTGGATTATTTGATCTTTACATTTGGAGTTCTCAGTTTGCAATTCCTTATCAAATAATCTGTTAGTTATTTCATATTGTCTTGGCAATTTTCATTGTTAGCTGTTCTCTTATTTCCGCACTTATTTTATCTATTTGAGTGATCTTTTAACTTTCAGGTAGATCTATTCAATTCGGTGCTTGTATCAGGTTATCGGTGCCATGGGCTCTCGGTTGTTATAGATGGTATCAGAGCGGAGTTAGGAAATTGTATCAGGAATTGAAATCCGCATTAGTCCAGAGCAAGTCCCTTTGAGTCATTTCGTTGCTGGCTTAGGCTGTTTCTTGCGATTGCTAATGTGTTTTCCGCTGTAGTGCTTTCCTAGATTCAAGATGTCGCCTCGAAGGCAAAGAGCCCCAGTTCCTCAGAATGAGGCTAGTAGTTCAGCTGCTCCTGCTATACCGGTTCCTACCCAGACTGCACCTGTTCCTATTCCGCCTGCGGAGTTACCCGGTAGTTGTGGACGAGCACTGAAAGAATTCTTGGTGTTCCATCCACCGACTTTCGAGGGTCAATCGGATCCTGAGGCAGCTAGGGAGTGGTTGGATGCTACCGAGTGCATCTTCCAATGCATGGAGTGCGGCGAGGATGAACGGGTTATGCTGGCCTCTTATCAACTACATGGTACTGCACGCACGTGGTGGACCTCAGAATGGGAAGTCGCCTTTCGTTCCCGTCCGCTTCGACAGACCTCCTGGGCTGAGTTCATTGCTGCGTTTGAACGTGTCTATACTCCAGCCTGCCTGAAGTTAGCCAAGATGTATTAGTTTCTGGAGCTGACACAAGGTGGGATGTCAGTCTGTAATATCGCGATAAATTCATCGAGTTGGGTTGGTATGCACCTCATATTTTTACCGATGAGACCGTGAGGACTTAGCAGTTTCTGCGCGGACTGAAACTAGAATTGAGCCTGCCACTGTTCGCTACTCATGTCGCTGAGTTGTATTCTGCGTATCAAGCCGTTGTCACATTGGAGTTGGAGTTGGCGAGGACTCGAGGTTTTGCTCAGACTGGGATGGTGCCGTCGGCCATGCAGCATTAGCCGCCCCACCAGTCATCTGCTTCAGGAGTTTCTCCCGCTTTCACTCCTGTCGATAGTGCTATTTTCTTACAATCTCAGGGCAGCGGTTTTCGTCACAAGAAAAAGAAAAGAAGGTTCGATCAGCCATCGTTTTCTGATCCAAGTCAGCAATCTGGTTCTTTTGTTCGGTCGCATCCAGATTTCATTACTTTTTCACCAAGGTTATGTTCCAGGTGTGGTGGTAGTCATCCGGGTGTGCGGTGCTCTCTGCCGGTTGTGTGCTATCGTTGTGATCAGTTGGGGTACATTTCTCGTAATTGCCCGTTGAGGCAGCAGACGGTGCAGTTCTCGCAAACTTCGTAGTCGCAGCAGCCACAATTCCATCTTTCGCCACCGCCTCAATCTCAATCATTTCAACTGCCAGTTCCTGCACCTTCTCAGCAGTCATCTGCCGCTACTCGTCTGCTGAGAGCCAGAGTCACGCACATCACTCGTGTGGCGGCATTGGCATCTAATCTGATCGAAGGTATGGTTTCAATTTATGATTACACAACACATGTTCTTTTCGATTCAGGTGCAATGCATTCGTTTATCTCTGAAGATTTTATTGCCCGTATCGAGAAGCCGATGAATGAAGTTCCCTGTGAGATGCTCGTGGAGTTGCCATCCGGCGATTTCATGTCTACTCCTTTATGCTTGAAAAATTCTCCGGTTATGGTTAGTGGTCAGAAACTGCCAGTGCGGGTGACTATGACTTGTAAAGCAATCAATTACATTTGGAGGTTACATGCTTCAAAACTAAAAGACGGTCACACATTCTAAGTGAAGAAAGTTCAAAGTGAGAACACATGTATGTCGAAAAATAGGCGAGGGAAGCACATGACAACCAAGAGCTAGATTGCTCACCAATGTCTTCCATGATTGAAGAATGAAGGAGATCTTCGAATGAGAGAACTTGGAAGACAATTGGAGCATACAAACCATATGACTCTGCCATACATGAGGATATACAAGGCTAAGGTGGTTGCATTGAAGGTGATACATAACACATGAGAGGACATGTTGTCGGCATCGAGAAAAACACGAGGTGTGGTGTGCGACAAATGGGCCCATTGGGACGAACGCCATGTCGACTGGCCTTGGTTCCTGACACTACAATACACAAAACACAAAATTAGAATGTGATCACCAGGAAAATTTTACTTGATTCCTATAGGAGCATGATCGTGTGATGTGCCTCAGGGATGGAGTTTGCAGGGTCTCGACTTCTCCATTCTCACCTAGCTAAGGATGGAGAGCCCTGTGTAGTTCGTTATACTGAAAACCTGAAAATAGAAATGGAAACTTGAAAAGACAAAGAAAACACCGATTAGAACTAAGTCATGTAGCAAATGCTCGAAATAGACTACAAAGCATACGCACTGTGCCTATTGGAGCTATCTTGACTCTCCTGAAATCATCATGATTTCCCTTCCGTTAGGTCAGTTATCGATAGGGGTGGAGTGCGGCCTTGGCGATGAACTTGTCCAGGAGCCCTCAGCATACCAGGTCCACGAGGGCGTTCTTGAGTTAGACACAATCCACGGTGTCGTGGCCATGGTCGCAGTAGAAGTGGTAGTATTTTCTCTGATTCCTCGTTCGATGATCAGACTTCATCTTCTTGGGCCAACGTAGGTATGGCTCCCCACAGATCTCCATGAGGATCTGCTCGGGAGGGGTGGTCAGGGGGGTGTAATGCCTGAAGGAGGCTCCCTCCTTCAGCTGGTCCTGATCACGCTGCTCATGTTTGTTTCTATCTTGGCGGGAGAATTCAGCCGACCACTTTCAGTCTGAGTGATCAACTCCGGCCGCTCGACTTAACACTATGGTGTTCTCCTCATACATGGCGTGCTTTTGGACTAGGACAAGGAGCTCCATCAATGTTGACAGGGACTCTACCTCGAGAGTTCTTTGGAGAATGACGCCCTCGGTGCCTTGCGTTAGGGCTGTAGTGGCGATGCTGATTGCTGACTTCCAGATATTTTCAAAGTCTTATTTATGCGATTCACCTTGGCGTCATCCGTTTCCTAACTTAGCGGGGGCGTGGTTAGTGGAGCAATGAGCTGCTCGATCATGTGGATTGTCCGCTATCCACTCGCCCATTCTCTAAGGATAACGTCAACATCGAATCGGGCTGATTGACAGACATCAATTCCTCATCTGGAAACTTTGAGCGAACATGGTCAAATTTGGGAAGAGGGTGATGAGCAAGATGTTCTGCTATGGCATAGTCTTTAATCGCTTTCTGCTGAATGTAAGTGATATCGAACTGAGAGAGGAAGCTTTGCCATCGTGCCAATCGATCTGTAAGGACAGATTTTTCAAGAAGGAATTTTGTCATTTCCAATGTCTTCAAGTATCAGTTCCAGATGATGTGCTGCATATGAGAGCCAATATAAATGCTCGTGTTTTTGCATCCACTTCCTCCCTGTAGCTTTGTAACTGGCTTCATTATCGGTGACTACTTGCACAACATGTTCCTCTCCAATTTGTTCTACCATGTCATCCATCAAATGAAACAAAATTTTATATTCTTTTCATAATTTGATGCATCAGCTGATTTCACAGACTGTACCTTCCATTCAATAAACCAGAAAGTTGATCATGGAGTTCTTCGTGGTGCCAGTCCAGCCACCACACAATGGTGTATCCTCTCTTCATCCAGATATACTTGAAGCTTTCAACCCACTGATGAAGCTCCCTTAACCTCTCCCTTAAGGCCACGCCCGTATATCTCTCGACGTGAAAGGGCCTTGAAGCCAGGGCCATCATTTGCTATGGCATTAAATATAGGTTGTCAATATTTTGATTCAATTGCATGTGCAGGCACATCTGCATGGAAAAATTATTTGTAAATACTTTTAAATGCATGTCTTGCAGCTTCAGCTGATTTTTTGACCCTTTTCAATGTTTGTTTGATTTTTGGCTGTGTAGCACTTTGCCTTTTGTGTACATAGCTATCTATAGGGCTGTTTCGTCGGCCATGTTCTCGGCGGCAAAATGATTCGGTGACCTAGGTGAGAAGGGGAATAAAGCGGTAAAGAAAAATAAGGGAGTTGATGTTATCTCGGGGGTATTCTCCTTTGTAGCCATATGCTCCTCACGACAGTACCGTACACTCGCCTTTTACGGAAGGTCGAGAGGGGTCAACTTGCACGAGGGGTTTCCGAGAGGATAAGGTGACTGCACAGGGTGCGGGCGTGCCAGTCGATTTCTCGACAATCACCTATGGAACCAAAGGTTAAGTGGGGAAGCGTCGCCAGGATGCGACACGTGGGCTCGAGATGTCTGGCAACATGTGGAGAGAAGGTAGGTTCCACGGGTGCGAGTGTGCAGGTGATTGCGCGGATTTGTGTACGAGACGTCTTTCCCCACCGGCCGCAAGCAATAGGTGTTTATTTACATCGGATTGAATCCAAACACCTTTGTTCCGTGCTTAAGAAGCGTCTGGATATGTCTGAAGCCATAGATAGAGGACCGGGCGTACCTTGCAGTTGTAGGGAGACTGTCGCACTCGATCGGATGGTTTTAATTTACTGGAGTCGGGGACACTGGACATATACTAGATGGTGTGGAGGGGGTGCTGAGACCCGAGCACGGGTATTCATATTTAACCAGTTTCATGCTTTATGGGTGCCACGTGGGCTTTACAAGTGGGCCGAAAGGGCCAAAGTACATCTGGTGCAAGTCATGGGACAATGTCGACACGTGGGTCGGTCCCTGGGTCGTTGCAGGGTAAAGCTGGCCATCCGCGTGTTTTACATGGGGCTCTCCACACGGAACTAGGGATCGGATGGCCTGGGCGAATCCTGGCTGGTGCATGAGGGAGACCAGACGCGGCTCGAGGAGAGCAGTTGTAGTGACTTAAAATAATAATAATAATAATATGTTTGCGTGCGCGGGGGAAATTCCCTTCTTGGTTCTTTTCCCTCGCGACGGGAACGCACACTCGCCTTTTACGGAGCCGTTAATTAATAAAATGGTGACTTGAATTAAGTTACTATTTAATTTTTTTATTTAAGTTTTTATTTCTTTCAAAAATTTAGGGTTGCTACACTCAACGAGCCTAGTGGCACTCACGGCATCGTCTTTCTTGCACCGCTCCACCTCTTTGGATGACCGAAGGGCAGCCTAGCACTCGACACGCTGAAACTTTAAGGCAGTCATTTGGTCAGCCGCGATGTGATTGATGTACTCACGTCAATTCACAAACTTGAGCAGCAGAGTCACGAGCTGTGTCCACTCCTCCAGGGGACACCCGAAGCCTTGGAGCACAGTAGAGATGCGTTTGGATATCGCCTTCAGTTGCATATAGCTTAAGCTGGGACGTGTCAGCACGTTCTACCATAGCTCATTAAGGAAATGCAACACCATCTCATCTAAAGATTGCAGGCCTAGAGGTGCTACTTTAGGAAGATGAAACTCAACCCTGCTGTCATCGTCAGGCCACCACAACCGAATGAAAGTAGGAAGAAAGGGTCTCACCGTCGTCGTCCTCACCACGTGTAGAGAAGAAGAAAGAGGAAAGAAGAAAGGGAGCTTCACTATCGTTGTCACTGCTCTGGCCGATCGTGGGAGGAAGAAGCAAGAAGAAACGATCCGCAAGTGGCCACAAAGACGTCCGATCAGGGCAAAAATGCTTCGAGAGATGGTCCTCCTCTTGAAGACCCTCCACATGTCCACAAAGTGGAGTTGACGGTACAAATCAATGTGCCGAATGCTAAGTCAGGGGAACACCTGGGTTACCCGATTCAGGTGCACATGGCACCGAAAAAGGGCCGTAGATGACTTAAAAGATGCCCAGTAAAGGCAAAAATCCTTCGAGGGATGACCCACAAGATGAAGAAGCCCCACGTGGCTCTAAAGCAAGCTTGGCAGCACAAATCATAGTGCCGAAGGCCGAATCAGGACAAAACTTGAGAAAATCAGTACGGGTTTGACACATGCTGAAAATCACAGGAAAATCCCAAATCAGGGCATCGAAGCATATTCCGGGGCCACTGCATCAACCCCAGAGCCACTATGGACTGCAAGCTCTCACCGGGTTAGTTTCGGGGGGTAAATGTCAAATTTACAACAATGCCCTTGGGTGAGTCGGCGCCAGAGATGAGTCGGTGCCCCTCTGCCCCTCCTTTCTTCATGAGTTGGCGCCCCCTCCTTGGGTCGGTGCCCCCCTTTCCTGGCGATTCGGTGCTCGCCTTCCGCAAATGGCAGAGCGGTGGTTTGACGGAGACCTACCCATCCCCTCGCCCGGCCGTTGCCCTGTTTGCCTTTGACCACAAGAAAGAGAGAACAAGCAAGAAAGAAGAGAGATAAAAAAAGGACAAGAGAGGAAAAAAAGAGAAGAGACGAGGGCGAGCGAGTGAAAAGGAGAGGAGAGCAAGCAAGCGTGGGGAGGAAGAAGTTGTGACCATCTCCTGGGAGGTCTGGGAGAGTCCAGTAGTCACCTTCTTCTGTTCTTGCTCCATCTCTCATTTCCTTCCATTTCCTTAAACTCATGTATTCCCAACTCATGTACTCCCTTTCACCTTGATCAATTGAAATAAACATTATTATCTCTATATTTGAGTTACTGGGTTGCTTGTAATCTCCCTCTATCTACTACTTTCTTTTTCTTTACTTTCTCAATTGATACTAGTTTCTCCGCCAAGGCAATGGGGGTGACGATCCGGATGTGAGGAGGCCCTTCGTGGGCTACATCCCCATCAATGATCCTTTGATCATTCGGTGTCACAGTCCCCTACTCCAGGCATGGCATCTCGAATGGCCACCGGCCATGCCCACTGTGCAACAGTAAAGTCCCCCTCCCAGGGATCGCATGGTATCTATGAGTCTTTCCTAATCGATGTCTGGGTCAGGGTATCAGAGGCTACTGTTTCATTGACGAACCCCTATCTTTCAATAATCAAGGAGATAGCCATCTGCCCCTTTCGCCTCCCTTCTTAGGTTGTAAGGGCAGTGGTGAACTCTGAAGTTGGCCTCATCATTGGCACTATTTATTTTGTTTGCACTATGTTATCTTTGAAGGTGGTGATGTGAGAGCCCCATGTGTTCGCCTAATTGCCACAGAAGGATTTTTGCTCCCCCCTAGATGGCGGCCATTGTGGGATCACTTTCTCCTTTGGACGGTTGACGGTTCACTCGTGGGGACTACCTATGCAACTCATCGTGACCTCTTAATTCTGTTTTCCCTTATACGTGGACCAAGTTTTTTTTAAAGTCAGCTATTACACCGGTGGTTTGTGCACCTTAGGTCACGGGGGGGCCACAGGTCTGCTGGCTTTGATAGCATGTCTTGAGCTCCCCTCTGTCTAAAACAAAGGCCAAGATTCATTTGATGGTTTTGACTGTCCCGCAATTGACTCATCTGTTTGCCACTGGGGAGGGGATACATTCCCAATTCGACATTTGTCATGCAGAATTTTAGATCGCTCTGACTCTCTGGAGCATGCCCTTCAATGGCATAGCCTTCTTGAGACCTCTTCCCTTAGGGTGTATAATGAACGTCACTTGAGGGATAACACAGAAGACCCTGGACTTAGAGCTTCATCCTGGATCAATGGAGCCCTTAGTAGGCCAGTCCTCAGGGTTTCTAGGTCCAATATGGGCTATGAGTGCCGCACCTGGCCTCTTTATATTTTAGGGGTTTCATTCTGGAAGTTTTTCCATGTATGAGCCCTGCTTTTCATCTCCCATAGACTCCAAAGTAAGGGGAGGTGCTGCTCAAAACCATCGAGGATTTCTTTTATGGACTGACTGTTTTAATTAAATGTGTTCTAGCTGTGTGTGAATCAATGTAAAAGTCACATTTCCAAAATTATGCGCCCTTGCTCGAGTATGAACCTAGCACGAGAGGCTATGAGTTACAATGAATTGGAACATAACAAGTGCCAAAAAGGGTTTGATGGCCCCCGTTCACCCTTAAATGACTGATCTGATTAGTCTAGAGCTTAATTAACGATGTCCCCCAGAACTTACATTGCAGTATTTCCCCCCTCAATCAATCCCCACATTGGGCCAAACATACCTTGATTAGCCTCAGACTCCATCTGCATTTGTTCCCCCAATCAAAAATGCCTTTACCTCTAGGGCCTTTGAGTCGGCACCATCTGTGCCGACCTAGCCTCACCAAGCCCTTCGGCACCCCCTTGAAGGCCCCGAATCATCTTGGGTCTGCGATCATCCACGCCGAACTATCTTGAGTCGGCACCACCCACGCCGACCCGCTCCCCTCCTACACCTCAACGCTCACCGATCCTGCAACCGCCTCGTCGATACAGCTGCTCCGCCGACCCATCTTCCACTGCATTGGTTCACCAAAGGTGTTGACTCACCTTCACGCTGACCCGCTCCACTTCTACACCTCAACGCTTGCCGATCTAGCAACAGCCTCGCCGATCCAGCTGCTCCGCTGACCCACCTTCCACCGCATCAACTCACCTTCCACAATGCCCCGCGCCATTCTAAAACCAACATGCATTGACCTTTAGCCCTCACATGTGTCGACCTTTAGCCCCCACACGCGTCGAGCTTTAGCCCTCACATGTGTCGACCTTTAGCCCCCACATGCGTCGACCTTTAGCCCCCACATGCGTCGACCTTAGCCCCCATATGCATCGACCTTAAGCCCCCAGCATGCATCGACCTTAAGCCCAAACTTGCATAGACCTCACCAACATGTGTCGACCTTAGCCCCCAGCATGCATCAACCTTAAGCCCCCAGCATGCATCGACCTCAGTCATCCAAGGTCTACCTCATTTTCCTGTCCAGGTCTACCTCTTTCTTGTCTGAGTTCACCTTATTCTTCTAAGGTCTACCTCTTTCCCGTCCAGGTCTACCTTATTTAGGCTTAGGCCGATCTCAGTTCTTCCCCTGACATCAACCTCTAGCCTTCGTCAAAAGTCTAATAAAACCTTCTAATAAATAATTGGTGAACTCAACCTTAATGAATCATGAATCCAATGAATAATAACAATAATAATGAATCAATCAGCTGAGCTTGCTCTTCTATTAGAATGTGCAATTTTGAATGCTTACTTTGTTCAAGATTATGGAGATGCAAAGCGGCATCTGCCGAGCCTCTAGAGGTGCTAGCTTGATCTCAGAGAATGTAATAGCTGGCCCTTTTGAAATAGCTGCCAAGGCCGTCGGTAGGCTATCAACTGTCATGTCCTCACTAACCATCACCTTTTGAAGAAAATTTCTTAATGCATCTTGGTGAAGGGTGGACCTTTTCATCAATTCCAGCACAGATATTTTGGCGGGCACCCGGTCTAATTGATGCAATAGATCATATTGGGTACCGGGCAGTGGCTCGACCTCTTCTTGATCTGCAGCTGGTTGTGAAGACTGGGGATTGGGTACAAATGTGCTAGTGGATGTATACTTTCTGTGGAACAAACGCCCACTCTGCAGGGCAAGGTTTGTGCCGGCACGGCATTGATTGACGGTCTAATGGGCCCAATAGGGTGAATAAGTGGCGTGGAAGAGGGCGTGGCAGAGATGATGGGAGTGGTGGTGGAGGTAATGGGTTGTGGTGGAAGGATGACGGGCGAAGGGTTAGGTGTGGGTGCAGTGATGATGGGTGCGGGAGCTAGCGGAGGCAAAAGGGGAAGTGGAGGTACGGTGACAGGTGAAGGGTTGGATGGAAGGGTAGTAATGGCAGCGGGGGTGATGAGTAATGGGTGACATGGAAGCACAGGTGAGGGTGTTGTTAGTGGAGTGAGTGGAAGAACAAGTGGTCTGGCGGGTGGAGGAAGGGTTTGATGGTTAGGAGTGATGATGGCAGGAGTAGGGGGTAAAGATGGGTTGCGGTGGTTATGGTGGAGGGCGAGGAGCTATTTGACCAAACTGTCATCGTCATATGACCACCCAGCATCAGGAGCCGGGGTTGGACCAAGTTGACCTGAGCCAGTGCCGGCGGCTGAGGCTGCGGAGCGAGAGGATGGCTTGGCATGGGGTTTTGATGGATCCCCAAGTCTTGGACCGGTTGCTGCTGCTATGGTGGCTGCTGCTGTGGCGACGGTGCTTGTTGCTACTGCACTTGCTGCCTCGGCGTTTGCCTTCTCTTTTCTTTAATCTCCATGATGGCCTTATGCATCTTGACCCAATCTATCCTGTGACCTTCATGCAGGTCATAGACAAAATCTTTAAACTGAAAACATCCTTCAATTGTATGCCCTGGCTGCCAGTGGAACATACAATACTTTGTCTGATTAACAGTTGAGTTCCAGGTGGGCCGTTCCGGAGGAAGCTGGATTGCACTGACTGACATGAGAGCGGAAAAGATATCTGTAAGGGATTCTGGCAGAGGAGGGTACTGGGCTCTCTTCGGAGCTGGGCGTTTGTTGGTGTAGCCGTTGGGTGGAGGGATATTGTGATATTGCGGGGGTTGTTAGGGTTGTTGTGGAGCGGAGAAGGTGTTTTGCGGAGTGGTAAATATAGGTGGAGGGTTTTGTGGAGAGAAGGCGGGTGGAGGGTTTTGTGGAGTGGAGAATTGGGGATTGCGGGGGTTTTACAGGAAGCGGATTTGGGTAGACTGGCTAGGGAATGGGAACGCAACTGCTTGCACCTGTTCATTTGTCTGGACTCCTTCTGTGACGGGCCCTTGAGGTTTTCTATTGTACTTGGACTTTTGGGCCTCAAAGAGTTAATGAATTAGGGCAGGAAGCGGAGCTGACTCGGACACCGCTGCTGATGGCTCGGCCACCTCTTCCGCTGATGCCCCCTCCTCCCCGCGAACTGTAAGGCTGGCAAGCGTCTTCCCCAGGAGCCGGCCTTCCTCAGGTGTCACGAGCGGCCGGGGAGGTGGAATGGGAACCATGAGCTTTAGCCCGCTCCTCAACCGCAGGAACGACACTAGGTGCTCCACCTCCGACGCTGAAAGCAGCTGCGGTTCGTCAACCTCTGCAGGACCCGCTGCCCCCCTTCGCTTCACGACGGCCTTGCGAGCTTTGGCAGTGCGCACCTCGGGGAGACTCCCTTCCTCCTGAAACACAAAAATGGGATTAGCATTGCACCGATCAAGACGGGTTGCCCCGAACCTCGAGGAGGCATAGGAGAAGTCCTGAAGTCCTCGTGTTACCTCGGTCACCAGAGCTATTCTGTTCTCCGGTGCTATCTCTCCCTCCTCTAGAACCTCGCCGGCCGTTGATGCGGCTTCCGCGTCTGCTTCCTGCTGCACGACCTCGAACAAGGCTGCCAGCTTCCCCAAGCCGGCGTCGCCGCCCTCGGGTGACTCCGCTGGCACGTCCGGGATGGGCACCTCCGTGGTTCCTGGCTGGGTTTGCTCCTGCAGGGTGACCGGGGGATAAGAGACAGAGGGCCGAAGGCTAGCCGCAAAAATGGGGGGCCCATATGAACGGGCCCACACTTACGAAATCCTCGCTCGAAGCCGCCTTGTCAGAAGAGTAGTCGTAGTCTACCTTCTTGCTCAAGGAAGACTCGGCCGGGATAGGCTCCTCCCTTGTCGGGGAGGGGACGCCCACTCGGTCGCCTTCAGCCTCCTCCTCGCGTGGGCTGGGAGACGACGACGCCCCAGACCTCAGCCTCCTCCTCGTGTAGATCAGCGTCGGCTCTGGGATCCCCCGGACCTCTATCTGCTCGAGAAGGGGACCGAGGGGAGCTGCCAAATGAGGAAGCATTCGAGTCAGATGAAAGTCCTCGGGCTTCCGACGAATAGCAAAAATTAAATACGTCAGCCATCCCAATGGAAGAAATTACCCTGTTCGATCTCTGCGGCTGGGAGCGGGCTGGGGATTGTCTCCTCCACGGAGGGCGCGACCCCACGAGCAGCGGCTTCGCCTTCATCCGGAGCAGAAGCAGGTGCGGGTTCCTCTGCAGGGACTGGAAGAAGAAACCCGCGTAAAAGGCCTTGTCTCACGAGGCGAAGGGGTGTTAGGCGAAACAGCCAGCAAAAAAAATCTCACCTGTGGGTTGGCTACCCTCAGCCTGAGCGGTTGCGCACGCGGCCACAAACTTCTCAGCCTCGGCTCTCCTCTGTGCCAGTTCCTGCGGACTGATTGTCATAGTGGGGATCCGCACGGAACGCATCCCCTTCGCTTCGACTGAGAGAAGGACACACACATGTCATACAGGGGCAAAGGATTTCCCCGGGGAGGGGGGAAATAGGACCCCGAAAGGCGTCGACATCTAAAAGCCTCACCTGCAGGATGACTCGGATCGACCCGGGGAGTAGCAAACGTCGCAAGGATGGAACTGAAGGAGGAGGGGAAGCCGAAGCCGTCCGGAAGACCTCCGCCCTCTTCCGCTCGACCTCCTCTTGCGCGGCAAAATATTTAATTTTTTGAGATTTTAAAAATATTTAATTTTTGGTTGGTTTTAACAATATTTAATTTTTGGGGGGGTTTTGAAGCCAACCCAAGCCAAGTAGCGGGGACCTTAACCTATGTCACAGGGCCTTCCAGAACACAGCGTGTGCTTAAAGTAGCAACCCCCCTGGCCAGGAACCAACTCGCACAATGTTGATTCTCCAAGGGCCATGCCCAGGGTAGGACTTAATCCTTAAGGGGGAAAAGTGAAGAAGAATGGGGGTAAGCCTAACGTAAGGACGTAGGGCATCAAGACTGGACTCCCTCCCAGGGCACTACCCCTCAAAGAGTAGGACTGTTATGCCAGGGCTTTATGTCTTTGATTTTTAGACCCTTAGGCACGCATACGATGGGGCTCATAACGTCCTGCGGGGCTTTGCCACTCTTGCCATGCCTTTCTTTTAATAATTTTGCTATTGATTTCTATGATTTTTGAGGTCCTTTATTGGCCAGATATAGCATGAAAGTTTATTCTTTTGAGGGTCAAGACTGCCCCTATTTGAGACCTCTCCCGTATTGGGGAGTGCCTAGATTGGTTGTGTAATCCATCAACCCCTTGCCCCTACGCTTGGCCGAAGAGAAGAGAAAAAGACTATCACCTCCCCCGAGCATGGCCGAAGGAGAAACGATGTTATGCTTAGAAGGGGACCCTAACAGAGGGGTGTCGTGTAGTGTATGGTTGTTGTGTCAAGGAATTTTCCCCAATGACGAAGGCATAGGTTACCTCGCTACCCAGCTATTGTTAGCCATACTCTTTTTTAGCGGTAGAAATGCTTTAGGTGAAGCCCGTTCCACATGTTAGCTAATTCTTCTCCCTCAGTGTTGACTAACCGATAGGTGTTCCTAGGATACACCTCTCTAACTACAAAGGGCTCTTCCCAATTGGGTTGCAGCTTAGACCAGGACCACTCATTCGAATGAATTTACGTTTCAAAACCATGTTACCCATTTGAAATTTTCTTTCAATTACCTTCTTTTAAAAATACCGTGAGACACATTTTTGATAAACCGAGATGTGATTGGCCGCATTAAGCCTCTTCTCATCTAAGAGTTCCAGCTGGACTAGCAACGCCTCCCGACATTTGTCGAGATTAAGTTCCTTTTCTAACTGTACTCTTAGGAAAGGGATCAAGATCTCATACGGGAGTATCGCCTCCATCCCGTAGGTAAGAGCAAAAGGACTTTATCCCATGGGAGTATGCATGGAGGTGCGATAGGCCCATAGAGCTTCTATCAATTTGTCAGCCCAATTAGCAAATTTGTGTGACTCGCATGTTTTCTTAATGATTTTAAGAAGGGTTTTGTTTGTGGCTTCGACTTGGCCGTTGCCTTGGGGGTAGTATGGCGATGAATGATGCAATGAAATATGAAGTTTCTTACAGAGGTCCTGAAGTTCTTGAGATACAAATTGAGGCCCGTTGTCAGTGACAATATCACTTGGCACTCCGAAGTGTAGGATGATATTCTTCATGATAAAGCAGCATACTGTGGTAGCTTTGATTTCTGCATGCTTCAACTTTCGCCCACTTGGTGAAATACTCAGTTGCGGTGAGGATAAATGATTTCTGTTTAATCTGAGCATTAGGATCACTGCTGACGATATCATTTTGTTCCTAGTTGAGGAGGAGCAGCAGTATTACATAGCTAGGCTCTTGTTGGAGTTACTGGAGGAGGTTACTGGTCTCAAAGTTAACTTCTACAAAACTCTTCTTGTAGGAGTGAACTTGGAAGACAAGGAGGTCTCGAGGGCGGATTGCTTGTTGGCATGTAAGATTGGTGAGTTCTCACTCTCCTATTTGGGTCTCTCTCTTACCCCAAGCTCTCTACGGTGTGCAGATTGGCTTCCCATTATTCAGAGGAATGAGTCCAAGTTGGTAAGGTGGAAGGCTAAAGCTTTATTCTATGAGGGCAGATTGATTTTGTGCAGATCAGTGTTAGATAGTCTCCCTACTTATTTTCTTTCCATGTTCCGGATCTCAAAGACTATGGTTAGGAAGATTGACTCCATTCAGTGTAGGTTCTTTTGGCAAGGCAGTGGAGGGGGATGCAAGGGCTGGCATGACATAGCATGGGGCAGACTGGTTACTAGCAAGGAACAAGGTGGTCTTAGGATCAAGAATCTCAGAGATTTAGGCGTGGCCCTCTTGTGCAAGTGACTGTAGAGGTTGGGGTATGGAGATGAGGGGTTGTGGGCTCAGCTGATCAGACAATGATGCTTTCATAGGAGGAGAGTCTGGGACTTGGCTCCGACGCCATTGTACGCTTCGGAGGGATATCTTCTCTTGCAGGGATGTTCTTGTCTCTAGCACCCGTGTCCAACTGGGAAAAGGCAACATGAGTCTTTTATGGAAGGATAGGTGGTGCGGGGAGTCCTCTTTGGACGCCCTGGGGTTAGTCTCCCAGGCTTTTGACTCCCTCTTGCCTGGAGGGGCTTGGGCTCTGACATTCAGGAGGGACCTTAGTCACAAGGAGGTGGAGTTGCTTTAGGACATTCTTTTCTTCATACTACTCTTCCATTTTTAGCCTAACTTAAGAGGATGAATGGGTCTGGTGGTGGGAGAAGGATGGATCCTTCACTGTTAGATCTGTCTACAACGTCATTTCTGATGGAGGAGTTTGGCACAACCTTTATGACCAGGTGTGGAAACTGAAGAGCTCGCTGAAGGTGAAGCTACTAATATGGAGGATCTCACATGAGAGACTACCGACCCGAGACAGGCTGCTTCGTTTCCTTATGGACACCCAACTGGCATGCTGCCTTTGTGGACAAGATACAGAGACTCTTGACCACCTGTTTGTGGGTTGTTCCTACTCACAAGGGGTGTGGGGAGAGCTTACTAGGAGGACCGGATGCAGCATCGGTCAGCATAGTGAGGTTCACCATCTGTTGGCCAATTGGGGCAGGCCTTGGCCCATTAGGAGTGATATGACTATTTGGTGGCTTATCCTTCATGTCACCTTGTGGACGCTGAGGGGGAGCGGAACAATCGGATCTTCAGGAGAGAGTCTCGTGTTGATGAGACAGTTATGTCTTTTGTTTGTAACAGAGTAAGGGAATGGGCTGTTATTCTTTGTAATGTGAAGTCCCTTCTACTCTTTTTGACAGTTTGGGGGGCTAGTTTCATCCACACTGCCTTTGTGTGGTCTTTTGCTGTATAGTTTTTTTGGTCTGTATTTTTTGGGGTTTGCACAACCTATACTTGTACTTTCATTCTCTCTTTCTTGGGTTATAGCCGTTTTTGCCCTCGTCCTAGTATAAGAACAAGGCTTGCGGGGCACCTCCATTTTAAGCCCCATTTTTTTCTTTTTTTTTTTTAATACACGACAAAAGAATGTTGGCAGGTCAAGACATGGTGTCCGACCCTTAGTGACAGTAGATAGCTATTGGCTGAGGCCCAGGGCCTTGCGCCAATAAAATTGGTTTGTTCGTTGGCAAAGGGGGACAATGCCAACGCAAGGGATGCATTTCACGCCGACTCGGACGTAAGGCCCATAATGGCAATATCGTGAGAAGATCAGCTAGGACACGAGGTCTTTCACCAAAAAAAGGGTTTATTTGTTAGCAAGAAGGCAATGCTAGCGCAAAGGAAGAATTTTCACCAATTCGGACATAAGGCCCGTAATGGCGATATTGCATGACAGTCGGCTAGGATACGAAGTCTTACGCAGAAAAGGGGTTTATTCGTTAGCAAGGAGGTGATGCTAATGCAAAGGAAGAATTTTCGCCGATTCGGACGTAAGGCCCGTAATGGTGATATTGCATGGCAATCGGCTAGGACACGAAGTCTTACGCTGAAAAGGGATTTATTCGTTAGCAAGGAGGTGATGCTAACGCAAATGAAGAATTTTCGCCGATTCAGACGTAGGGCCCGTAATGGCGATATTACATGACAGTTGGCTAGGACACGAAGTCTTGCGTCGAAAAGGTGTTTATTTGTTAGCAAGAAAATAATGCTAATGCAAAGGATGGATTTCCACCGATTCGGACGTAAGGTCTGTCGGGGATGTTGCATGACAGCCGGCTAGGATATGAAGTCTTACGTCACAAAGGGGTTTATTCGTTAGCAAGGAGGTAATGCTAAAGTAAAAGATAATTTTTTGCCGATTCAGACGTAAGGTCCGTCGAGGATGTAGCATGACAGCTGGCTAGGACACAAAGTCTTGTGCCAAAAAGGGATTTATTCATTAGCAAGAAAATAATGCTAACGCAAAGGATGAATTTCTGCCAATTCAGACGTAAGGTCCGTCGGAGATTTTGCATTTTTGAGAGCTCAGCCATGGTGGAGTGCCACTAAACCAAGGTGTATTTTGGTCATTCTGGGAACACTGGTTGAGCTGTGTGGTACAGCTTCATATGCTTTCCATTAAGGGGAGAGAACTGGATGACTCCTTTGTGATTTACAAGGACGTAGGCACCCCCTTCATATACTCGACAGATGACATATGGTCTGACCCAATTTTCAATCAACTTCCCTTTGAGGTTGGAGGCCATCACTTCTTTTTTTTTTACTATTACCAGGTCTCCTTTCTTGAATTCTCGTCCCTTGAGTAGCTTATCGAAAGCACAAGCCATGCGAGCTTGGTAGAGTTGGATATTTTGTTGCGCGTGAAGACGCTTTCCTTCCAGCTTAGCGAGCTCTTCCAGTCTTCTTTCTATGTTGGTTTGTTCATCGCTAGCCAACCCATGCTGGATGGTGACTCACAGCGATGGGACTTCTAATTCAATTGGCACCATAGCCTCCGACCCATATACAAGGGAGAAGGATGAATAGCCGGTTGGGGTTTTATAGACTGTACGGTAGGCCCAAAGTGCTTCGTACATCCTTTCTTCCCAGTCCTTTTTATTAGACTTGGGTACACTCCCTTCTACCCTTGGCCGGCACACCCCTCACGCCTGGATCCCCTTCACCGACAGAGTCCTTCGTCGGTGCAACCCAACCTCCTAGTTAGTCCTTCAGTGGTACACCCCTTGGGCCTCCCGACCGGCACACCAACCCTTTCCCTTTAACCCCAGTGCCCACGGCTAGCCTTGCAGCCCTCCCTTTACTGCTTCCTTCGAGTTTCCCGAGATTCGTCTAAGGTGTTGTCATTTTCGGACGCCCACCTCCAATCGTTGGGTTCCGCCACTCCGTGTGGGCGCGTCCCCCGCTTCTCCCTTACGCCTGGGTCAAGGGGAGGTGCTGTCGAATTTTTGTCAGAAAAGGGATAATACTGACAATATAACAAGGGTAAAAAGAAGGGAAGTAACGAATAAACGGAGCAACAACTGACGGAACGTTTTAACTAAGGCAAGCGAACTATGGGCGTCACAGAGAGAACGGGACTAAATACTGACTGGGTACCCGAATAATTACGACCGCAGGAGGGAGGAACATCTGTACGAAGCTGTATCAAATTAAGAGACAGAAGAAAAGAAAAGCCTTAACACCATCAGGAGGAGTGGGCCCCACATGCCTTTCACCAGCACACTCAACCCCCCTTTATTTTCCCTTCACCGGCACGGTCTTCAATCCCTTCAACGGTGCTCTAGTCTTCTCTCTCTCTCTCTCACACACCTTCACCGACAAGGCTGCTCGCCGGTGCACCCCCCCCTCTTCTCAGCCCCTTCAGCGGTACGCACATACGCACCCAACCGCTCCAGCGGTACACCCCTTTCGCGTGCCCTTCACCGGCACGCTCTTTTCCTCCGCCGGCACGCTCTTTGCCTTTGCCTGTGCACGCGTTTTCAGCCCTTTAACGGCCCACTCTCCTCTAATAAAACATAAAAAAGACAATAATAGCAACAGTAAAAAAAGGGGAAGAAGGGAATAAAAAAAAGGGAATATGCATATTAAAAAAGAGGCAACATATATGTATATGTAATAAATGAATAAAAGAATTCTAGAAATCTGGACAAAAATGCTAAAGGGGGAAAAGGCACATAAATAGATAAATACAACAAACGAACCTGGAAACTCGTCCAAGTAAGTGAACAATAGAATAACGAAGGCAACCCATCCAGCTAAATAATAAAATTTGCAATCACTACGAAATGTATAAACAAAAAGAGAAACGGCCAGCAAAGGGGTACGACTCAAATTCCATTAACCTTAATAATAAAAAAAATCTCTGTGCTGCAACTCCATCCTCCTCATGACCCGGTGCTGAAGGGATATCAAGGCCCCCCTTGCAAGCTGGGTTTGGGTCTTAGGGGTTCCCCGAAATGGTCATGACCCGGCCTTGCTTCGGGCCGATATCTTGGCTTAACCGGACTCGTCTTCCGAATCGGATTTTGTCCGAATCATCATTAAATTTGCCGTCTATCCGGCAGACATTTGAGCACGTTTATTCCAGTTTTCACCGTACTCTTGCCATCAGCTCTCGTCCGGATACGAAAGTGTCCGTGAGTGACCGACATGCCCGGCTGCCCCGTGTCTCGACACAGGCTCACGTGTGATTTATCCCTACTCCTTTCTTTCGCAATCAGTATTACTTCCTTTGGCCGTCCCAGTTCATAGTGAACTTCAACATGAATAAGATTGAATGCTCTCTAGCAGAGCTACTTAACATGTTGAAAACAGCCACCTCGATGGCAAAACCAAGGGAACCGTGCGCCTTTCGTTAGTTCCCGGCCGTGTCCCCTGGTCCGTATCTCTATCTTGGGGCCGTGAAGGGATCCGGAGGTGGGGGCTTTTTGTACCGTTCACGGGGGCAATGTACGCGGTTCCACCTCTGGGTTCCTCCGGCCGCGCCGCCACGGGGGCAGTCGAAGAGGAGTTGCCCAGGGTTTATCAAGTGTGGAAGGGCAGCAACGTGAGTAGTCATCTGCATTCTTGGGTTACCCACTTACAAGTCGCTTGGTTTTGGTCTCCGCGGTCTTCATTTTAGGTCTGCTTATCGTGAATTTGCTATCTTGTGTAAAGTAGCAGCTCCGGATGAGGAATTCTGGGGATTTCTTTATCATGGTGGCCTGTGGTATAGCGGTTTGGTGGGTTAAATTTGTGTTTTAGTGCTACTGGGTGCTTGGAAATTATGAAGTTCTTTCTACCTTCCATGTTTAATTGTTTCCAGATCATTTTGCCTCTGTTCCTCTTTCTTTACTGGGTCGAACTAATCAGATTCACTATTTGTTACTGCTAGATGTGGTTATCGGTTTGAGCATTTACCTGATCTTTGTTTGCCTAGGCTTCTCATATTTTAAATGATGGACTAGTTAGTGCTTCTTCAAACATGCATAGCTCTGATAAGACGGCTCTCATGGATCGTCATTGCAAAACATCAGTTTATTGAAGGTCGAAATATCTGTTGATCTAGATGAAATGGAATTGCTTAGAAGAAACATGCGAATGATTTCATCTATACCCATTATCCCTTAACTGTCACTATTTGGAGTATACTTTGGAAGTGATTGTGAAATGAAATAAGGTGTCTGATTCTCAGGGGCATTGGAGATACAAGAAAGCATACAATTTTTCAATTAAGCTGGAAAAGAAATGTGAATGGGTGTTTTCAATGAAGATGCATGGAGAATAATGCTAGTGCCCCCCCTCCTTGTGGAGCAGATTGCAGAAAAGAAAAACCTGATGGAAAGCAAGCCTTGAACATGGCTTTCATGCTTTCTGTCTGACAACTTGTTAGGTGTTGTGGTTTTCTAAAGATGAAATGTGAAGCTTTGATTCTACATAGGTGATTGAAGGCATAGTTATTGCCCTTTCTTCGCTTTTTGTGAAAGTGTAAGGCACACTGACTGCATCTGGAAGATTTGTGGCTTGGATAAATAAGAGATGGTAAAAGAAATCTAATGCCAGTTCATGTTGTTCAATCTCTGCAAATATGGATTATTCAGTCTTGCATGTCATGCCTATCAGTCCCATATCATAATTTCAAATTGGCTGAGGGGTTTGAGGCCTATAAACAAGCTCTTGTTACCTCATGTTTTCTCAGCATAAGAGGCTGACCGAGCCTGGCCAGCTTGTTGGGCTAGGCCAGGCTGGGTGCATTTTCAACGGTGTCTGGCCTAGCAAGCTAGATGCTAAAAGCATGGTATGGGCTGATGATGGTTTGGCCTGGGCCTGGCCCATTGACAGCCCAATCTGTGAGCATTCGCTTGGTGATTTATGCATTGTATATGGCAGAAGAGGGCCCACGGAAACTAGCTTACAAACCGTATAATGGGAATACCCCGCCACCTCTCCCAGGTGGGCTGACACGGACGTCATTGGGCTACGAGTAGTGGTTCCATCACAAGGAAAGAGAAAGCTGCTCTCTTGGGATGTAAAATAATGCCACAGTGTATAAAATATTTGAAACATGGTGTAAATGGAACATGAAATGCATTAGAAATTACGCATGCAAGCTTTTGAAATCTCCAGATATATAACGGACTAGGACCACCCCGTTACATATCATAATAGACCAGGGCAGGACCGCTATGTGTAACAGAACTCAGATAAATCCACAGGTAAACAAGACTATAACGCACCAGGGCAGGCGCACTATAGGACTATAATGCATGGGAGCAGGGGCATTAAAGTCACCAGGCACACAACACAGCTAATAAGAGATATAACACACTGAGGGTGGGGCGTTATAGGAACATAGCGCACCACCCTTAGGCCGTTATGCCCACCAGAACGATCAGAATCCACAGAAAAATACGGGTATAACGCACCAAGAAGGGGGCATTATACAAATTTAATGCACAGGGACAGGGGCGTGAAAGGTAATAGACCTTTAACTCAGCATGCAGGGACTATAACGCACCAGGCGAGGTGTGTTAAAGCCACCCAAGCATGAAAATCCACAGAAAACTCAGTTCACGGACGATATAACGCACCTCTAGGGGTGCGCCAAATTACTATAACGCAACGGGGGTGGCGCGTTATGTCACCTAGGTTTCGTAACTCCAGAGTTCGGAATCGAAACCCCACCCGATCGATCGAAATCGACGGGGGATGCGGCAAAACACAAAACCAAAACAACCTGCCATACCATACCAACATTCCAAGCCTAAGCATGCCACTAGAATTGAAATACGATGCCCATGGATATAATTTCAACATTAAAAGATAATTTCAGGCATTAAAAGATTAAAAATTAACTAAATAGGAATATGCATGAAATACGAGATAAAAGGCGTCGGACCACGGCGCTAGTGGTACCGACAGTGTCCTAACGAGGTAAGGAATCCATCCCCCTTCCTGGATGACGACGAAAATGGTGATTCGGTGCCCATCCGGTGAGAGGGCGAAGCGGCGCCTCCCAATCTGACTCAACTACACGCTCCGCGAATCGAGGAAAGGTGGGCGTCAACGCGATCCTCGCGACATGACCAATCTAACGGTACCTCTTCGGCTTCGATCAGCGACCGTCTGGACTAGAAATTGAGAGAGGCACGCAAATTGAAAAATTAAACCCAAAATTACCCAAAAAAAGAATTACACAGAAAATGAGAAAAATGGCGACAGATGGCGATGCAGAAGGCATCAACGAATTCCTGGCGAGATGAGGTGTCTGTTCCCCTACCTTTTGTGTGGCGAAGACCGCGAATCGATGCAGATCGGGTGACGGGGGCCACGTCGTCCTTTCACTCGCATGCATCTCCACGCTCCACTATCCGAGGGATAGAGGGTACTGGCGTGATCCTCACGTCGAGCCCCTCCTGTCGGTGCCACCGACGCGTCGAACGGGGTCCGTTTGGACCGCGAACCGAGAGAATGGGGGTGTAGGAGAGAGAACGTGTGAGGGAGAGAGAGAGATTCGAGATGGGGGGTGACCCCAATCGATTGTTGATGTTGCCATGGGTCACGGCTAGCTGGTTGGGGCCCTTGGTCGGGCCCGGTGTTCCATAGGAAGGGCTTGGTAGCCCACGCTTTAAAGGTGTTTGGGGAAATTCCCGAACCCTTATTTCTTGATATTTTTGCCTAAAAACTGTCTGGGTACAACAAATGCCCTCCACGGGGCATGCGTCGGAGGCGGGGACAAGGGCGTACGACCCGTGAGCTCATTATTCTGGGTTGTTGTAGTTGTATTTAAACATTTCATGTGCATTTCTTTTGCTTTCTTGTATATATTGATCCATGTACACTTACCAATTTTGTGCAATTGTTTTGCAGCTATGGCAAGGTTTGGCAGGGATGACCAGGTTCTGAGACGTGTGGCCCGCGAGGAGGACCACTGGGTGAGGAGGACTGGGTGGCCCGTGCCTCCTCTGGGCCCGCTCATTGTCACCGTGGCCAGCGTAGACTAGCTTAATCTGGGATGTTCGCTGGTAGCTAAGGGCCCCGTTAGAGAGGGGGCGAGTGGAGCAGGGACCGTAGAGCTAGCCCATATTTCTGAGGCAGGTGGGATTTACACCTACGATCGTGCTGGAGGCTACCCGGTGGAGTTTCCACTGGATCGACACCTGTTCGAGTTCGTCCGGAGTTTCGTTCTGCCTGGTATGGAGGACGGGGATCCTCGTGTTGCTAGAGAACACCGCCGACTGGAGCGGGCTATTCTGGTGGGCAGGGATGGCCTGCATGGGGTTGCCCTCTATGACTTTTTGAGCTTTTCTACAAATTATTGGAGGCAGCGTCAGTTTCCCAGCGTCGAGTGCCTGGGTTTTTTCAACAAGGTGGACCAATTCAGGGTCCACATCTGAGCACTGGGTCCCACTTCTTGGGACTTGCACGACCACCACCAGGTCGAGATAGAGGGGACCATGGGGCTGGTGTTGGAGCAGTCAGGGCTGCAGTATGCTAGCAAAGGCTATAGTGACCACAGCCTTCTGGATGGGATTCTTCGGTAGACGGTCGTGAGCTAGTACTATCACTGGGTGGTGATCCCTTCGCACAGGTACCATCAAGGGGAAACTGAGTGGTTGATGGGAGTTGTGCACCACTATCGAGTGCTTCTGGACTGGGCCGGGATTAGATATGCCATGACCGTGGCGTTGTACGGGTACCCCTGCTACATGGGGTTGATACATGCACTGGTGGAGTGTTTGGTGACAGCAGAGGGAGAGACTTCACTGGACTTGTGGTCTCTCTTCCGGATTTCTAGTTTGCTGATCAGTGGCGAAGGGTACAAGGAGGTGGTGCTGGATGACCTCCACCGCAACCATACTGACGGATAGGGGCGATATCGGGTTCCTCATAGCTACCGATACCTACTGAAGACCTAGAGATACTTGGCTTTGGCCGGGAGAGAGAGAACCGCATAGACTCCCATGGTGCTGTTGAAGTGGGTCCGTCACTTCTATAACGGGCCCTTCTGCTTTTACCAGGAGTTTGCGAGAGACCAGACTCCTTGGGAGGAGTACACAGAGGTGGAGTTATGGTTCAGGACCTACTCCAGGTACATACATGCGCCGCGAGAGAGGTGGAACCCCCATGGGTTGTCGGACATGACTCACTTGGAAGCGTACTTGGCTGGCGACGTTTGTAGTCCCATACAGAGTGGACAATTTGCTGAGGGTTGAGCTATTGTGGCCTGCGTACTTATTGGCAGAGGAGTGGAGGCTAGCGTTAGCTCTTGCGGCGTTGGCCAACATCTATCGGGGGCTGGGTGTGTTGTTGACACATCCTGCACTGCGTGAGCGGAGTCTGCTTCTGTCGACCCACTACCTTAGTGTGTGGGCCGATCTGCTGTTTCCTGGACTAGTGATGCGGACGATGGTGGTGAACCCAACAGCGCCCTTACTGTTCAACTTTACTGGCTAGCCGGACAGGGACACAGTTGCACTGCTGGAGGTGGCTAGGAGGGCCCTGTCTTACTTGCCTGGCAGGGGTGAGGACAGGCTTCCTTTTGATAGTGCTTCAAGGGACTCCCATCTGATTCTGGTACCTTTGAGTGGCTGGGCGGCCTGCGCCCTTCCTTACCAGCGAGAGCCGGATGCCGCATTGTACACGGAGTGGGTGATCAGCACGCGACCGGTAGTGTTGGCACTACACTGATCTACCACGAGCTTTCTGGAGCCCTACTACCCGCACCAGTTCGCCCGAAACTTCGAGTATGATCAGGGGATCCCGCGGAACCAGGAGTTTCCTTTGGCGAGCCAGTTGTATAAGGGTTGGGACAGCCACCTGTTAGCAGCTGCCTGGTGGGATTTCTATTACTGCGGGGAACTGGAGCGATTGCTGATGCCAGGGTTAGATCGCTGCGGGAGGTTTGACGTCCATTACATCGAGTGGTGGTTCGAGCACAACCACACGTATTGCCATAAGGCCTCAGTGATCTGGAAGGCTAAGGGGAGCTGGCTTCTGTGGGAGGATCTGCCTCCTATTTCACTGGATGATGAGTACCTGAGGACTCGCTTCTCCTGGATCCGCTGGGAGGTGGAGCGGCTTGCACAGCAATGGCCCCGAAGTAGCCAGGCTTCTTCATCAGCATGTCGAGGTTACGTTGGGGCCCTCAAGCCCCTGAGGCCAGTGCAAGCGGCGCCTGCGGGGACCAGTGCTAGGGCATCACGATCGAGGGCGTCGAAGACTTGGTGGACCCAATTCTAAGCCTACTGCGGCTTTGGGAAGAAGGGTTCCCTGGATAGGGTGCTCCCAGAGGGGAGCTTTGTCGACACAATGATTGATGATTAGAGGAGCCATATTGCCCACGCGTTTGGGTTGGCTAGACCGGTAGAGTTTGTCTCTCACATCGAGTGTGCCTACACACTAAGAGACATCAGGGAGGCAATTGCAAAGGCTACCCGAGTGTTGGGGTTAAAGCCAGAGCAACTGGTTCCTCTGCCATTGACTCCCTTTGTGGCCTCAGGTGAGACACCTTCTGTAGCATATTGTCTCAGCCTTATTATCTTTTTACGTATATGATTGAGATGTTGTATGTTTCTATATTTCTTTAATAGGTTTCCCGACAGAGGGAGATCATCCCTCCAAGGAGGCATCTTCTGGGAGCGGAGATGAAGGTCTTCAGCCTAGGCAGAAGTGACCTCGGGTAGATACCAGAGTGGTGGAGACTGGCGAGTCCTCTCATGGACTCAGGGCTGATGAGCATATAGAGGCAGAACCGGCTTTGAGTAAGTGCCGTGTTCACCTTTCGTCTCTTGTTGGTTTGGCCATCATGGTTGACTATCCTTGCAATGCTTGACTGGTTCTTTCTTGTAGCCTCGCTGGAGGCCGAGGTGGAGGTGGCTTTATCACCACCCGCGGAGGTCAATCCTTTACCTGACGTTGAGGCTGAGCACGAGATCGACTTTGACACGCTTCTTCACGTGATAGATGACATGAGCCCCAATGACGAGACGTTCCCTGACTTTGAGTCATGGAAGGCCTCGGAGGATGTTCGGCCAGGTGGGGTTCTCTGGGATTGGGTATACTTTGTTCGTGGTTGTGCTTGCTTTTGGAGACTAACATGGCCACGTGTTTCATGCAGAGACGATGGGGACGCTGGAGGCCATGGCCCCTCTGGAGGCGCAAGGTGGGGTGCCCCTCCCCGCTAAGGAGCAAGAGCCGGCAGTGACTCGAGATGGCTCAGGTAAGTGTCGAATTGTTATAAGGAGAGTTGTAATGCTCTGAATTTTTTGGATATTTTTTGGATCAAGATCCGTGAGTTTCGGATCGCTTTCGGGAGTCCCGAGGAGCTTTTTGTGGTTTACGCGTGTTTTCCCTTGATGCGCCTATGAAACCCTGTACAGGGTGAACCATTACATTCTCCTACTCCGCGATGTTACTAGTGTATTGTGCATTTTTTGAGGATCGTGGAGAATATTTTTCCCTATTTTTATATTTTAAAAATTTTAAATCCCAGAATTTCCTATATATATAACCCCTTAACCCCCTCTCTCTCCCCATTCTCTCTTTCTCACTCTCACGTTCTCTCTTCCTCTCCCTCTCTTCTCCGGCAGTCAAGTGGGCTGCATAAGGTAAATGTCTCCTGGATTCCTTTCAGGTTTCAATAATCTGTATCATCAACTCTAGTAGACAAATTCTCATTTTCTTGAACATGCAGTAGACAATGAATCTCTGTGACTTAGTCAATCTCCCTCTACCTCCACCTTGTGGAGTTATAATTGTAGTGAACATGTAATGCAAAAGTCTTTTTAAAGGGAAAAACTTATTTGCATTAAACTGTGTCAGCTTGGTTTACTTTTTGTCATTAGGATCACTAGGCTTGTTAGTGAGGATGGAGTAAGCTTCAAATTCATCATATTCAAATTCTCCCTCAACAACTCCATCTTCAGGAATCCTAAAGACCTTGTGCAAAAAATGCCTTGTTATCTCAATCTTGATTCGTTTCACATAGGATGATATCCTAGATAGGTTTGAGTCATAGTTCAAATTTTTGTAAAACTCCGTGACCATCCTAGGGTAGTAAAACCTATGCTTTCCCATGAACTTCTTCCACTTTTGAAACTTAATCAGACTTAATAGCTCTAGATAATCATCAATCATCTTCTGATCATGAAAATCTACGTACCGCGGGAAGATGATCTTAGCAAGCACAAGAACGGACTCTGCTTGCATGGATGAACTATCAGAATCCTTTTCATCTTTAGACACTCTGCGAGTTTTCTCTGTGGCAGACGTCTGGTGTTGCTTGGCTGGTGCTTCAGATACTTTCTCTTTGCCCTTAGCAGACTTTTCTCCACGCAACCTAGAAATGGTCCGCTGATCACGTACAAGCTTTGATCTTCTTTCATTGTGAGGAACTTTGACTGCTTTCTCAGATTGTGCATCCAGTAGTTGCTGCTCCTCCGTAGCCTTTCTCTTCCCCTTGCTCTTGGTGGCTGGAAAGGACATGGTTGATACGAGAGAGGGGAACGAAGCCTAATAGCAGGGGTTAGAGAAGAATGAAGAACAAAGATGGAGAGAGCAAGTTTGCGCACGGGGTGAGAGAGTGTAACTGACTAGGGTGCGTCGATGCGAAGGGTTTTAGAAAGGGATGAAACCTCGACCTGAATGAATTGGATTTCAACGGTGAGGTGGACATTGATATAGGGTATAGTTAGATAGAAATCGGTCAACTTTACCAATTTCAAGATCGATTACCAGACTGCCCTTCCCTTAAGATGAAATGCCTTTCTTTACACTAACATGGTTTTCTACTTATGAGGATTATATCATGATGCATTAATTTTCTAAAATCTATCCTTTGATGCATAATCAATGGAAGTGAAATAATCTAGTCAAAGTCCTATGCCAAGCCAGAAAACCATCAATCTTACTTGTTATTTTCATTAGACAAAATTGATTTAAATCTATCTTATTTTAAAGTTAAACAGTTTTATGTTTCTGAAAAAGAACACAAAGTCAACCATATTCTTCCTTTTCTTTTTGTTCATTTGATTGAGCATTCTATTATGACTACACCTTTTTACTCAGGGAGACATGTTTACCAGACACCAGAATCTTTGGTTACTCAGTGCAGTCTGCCGTTATGCTTCAAGTTATGAACAGAGATAGCACATTTTATCATGACATGACCTTTGAATTTCACTGATACAGATGGTCAGTTTCTCCAAAAGATATGCCTATCAGTGTTCTGCTCATAGACAAAACTAGCAAATATCACTCTGATGAAGAAAGTGCTCACTCAACCAATTAATGTACTTGGCGGAGGTTTGATCTAAGATCTCCTCATGCAAGAGGTGACATTCCAGATAGGCCTGACCTATCCTTCTTGTCACGTCTTTTGAAATATTGATTGGTTGATGTGGCGCTCAAATCATTAGACTATAATTGCAATCAGAATTGAATATTAATCAACAGCGATCCTGATCATGCATCTAGCAGAGCAATACTCGGACAGACAATCACATCAAAAGATAAAGGATTTTTAGGTGGTTCAGTCTCAACCTTGAGACCTACATTCACCCCACACTCAGATCTGAGTGTGGCTTCTGCTGTCACGCCACTTAACCACTGATCCACAACTTCAGGGACGAATCCCTACAACTGCTGACTAACAGCTTGATCCGTAGAGCCTCACAGCTTGCTAATAGCTGAGCACCACAGCTTGCTATCCGAGGAACTAATCCTCGCCGCTGAGTGTCATAGCTTGCTCTATTGACTGATAGCTTGAAAGATAACGATAAAAGAAAAACACAAAGAACTGAAAACGATGAGCATATGTAAAAAGAAAAGCAATGTAGCTCAAAGATGAGCACACGATTCTAGATCTGATCTAGAGATCGTCACTATAGCAGCTCTCCCTTCTACTCCTTTTTTGATGCTTTCTTTTTGAACCTTCTTTTCAATCTGTAACTAACTCTCACTCTCCCAAAAACTCCACACTGCTCGCAAATCTCTTCTTCTTCAATTGCCTCTGCTTCCCCTACTTTTCTTCCTCTCGCTCCTTCACCTCTGTCTCTATTTCTCTACGAATTTCTCTCTATTTATCTTCTTGTATCTTTGGTCTTCTCAGAGATCCTCCTTTTTATACCAATGAACCAGATGACGTGGACCACAAACAGTTTTGCTCCGGCATGTGGAGGGATAATTCTCGCCAATGGCTTTCTCATAAAAGTAGCTTTAGTGATTCCATGTGTCAGATATTGAGGATAGGGCAAGACCGTGTGGTTGAACAATCTTGGAGAGCAAGTCACCTTGGATCACGTGTTTTATTAACTTGAATCTTGGATCACGTGCCCACTTGAGTCTCTGCTACTCTCAGTCCATAAAGTGTTTGAGTAAATCCTGTAAATAAGAAATAAGACATTTAGTCTAACACCTTTTTCATGAATGCATACTTTGACAATTTTAGAGAAATCAGATGCTTAGACCAAAAAGATGTAAGATTATGCAAATGCCCTACGTATGGACTTGATGCACAGACTTGTTGACCTGAATCCACATGTGCATTGACCCTGGTCTCTTCATGTGCACAAACCTAGATGCTTCATGTGCACAGACCCTAGATATGCACAAACCTATATGAGCACAGACTCTACATGTGCACAGACATGTATATGCACAGACTCTATATATGTGTGGACCTTAGAGTCTATATGTGAACAGACCAAGTACAACATGCTGAAGAGTATGTATTGACCTTGTAGAGTATGCTACAAGACGTGCATCGACCTAAAGTGCATAAAACTAGCATGAGCGTCGGCCTTATAGAATGAGTGTAAGGATGTGCATCGACCTTGCCTTACACAAGAGAGAACCTGGATCTTTGATGAAGAAGCCTTGGACGTAGCACTGTTCACGCAGCTATGGTACCCCTTTCTTCCACCCTTGATAGCGTCCTAGATCTTCTTGTGTAATTCAGGTTTTTGACCCCAATAGGATGTTTTTATAGATCTAGGAAGGGCCATAGACCATCCCCAGACCAGATCCGCAAATCACTCATTGATTGCTGGCATTAGGCTTAAATAAATGGACGAGAATCTCTCCACGAGTTGGAATCAAAAAGTCAAAAATGAAGGCTTCGAAACTGGCGGTCGATCGGAGCTAGGCTGGCGGTCGACCGAACTCTGTAGACAGGGGGTTTTTACCTTCTAAAAATTTCGGTCGACCGGTTTGGGTCCGACGATTGACCGAATTCCTGCAGACGGCCTTTTCTTCGATTCTGTTATTTTAGGTCAACCGCCCATTGTGGAATGGTCGACTAAAAATCCCCAGTCCTGTAAAACTTAAGTGTTAGCCCAATGAAAACTAACCATAGGATTGGTGCTTTGATTGAGCTTGTGTCATTATTGACTTTAAGTCCGTTCAAGCTCTTTTTGACACACTAGGAGGATTATGTTCATTTAAACGAGTTCTGATGGAATTGGACCTTGATTGCATGAATCTTTTATTCTAATGCATGGCACGTGAGAGACATATGTCCTGGAGTTTTGTTATTATCAAAATCACTTGGATATACCCAACAAATCTTTCTTCAGAAGGATGACTACGCCGAGGCATCTGTTGGGTGCATCGATGCATCTATTGTGTATTTGCTGGCTGCGTCGATGCATCATGCTGACGTTGATTCAGTGATCTACAAGATGCGTCGATGCATCAGCTCTATATCTGCTAACTACGTCAATGCATTAGCTGAAGTTACTTCACTGCATCGATGTGTCTACCAGATGCGTCGATGCATCGTCAATGCCATTGCCTCTTCCTTTCAACTGATCCATCTCTTTTAATTGTTTAATCTTGAACTGTTCTGACTCATATATTTTGCAGGAGTGAAGTTACTGTCATTCTAAAAAGTACCTGGTATATTGACATCATCAAAACCTAGAATTCAACATTCTCCCCCTTTTTGATGATGGCAATACATCTAATTAATGATGAAATGGAAAGAGTTATTTTCTGAGAGGGTGGTGAGTGGGTTGAAATACAAGAGATGATGAATATGTGAATATGTTGGGGGATGGATAGACAGACACACCTGTTCTCTTAAACACACTCCATTCTTACTCTCCCCCACGACACAGTGGGCAGACAAACACACCTGTTCTCTCAGACACACTCCATTCTTACTCTCCCCCACTACACTCTCTGTTTGACTACTAATCTCCTCCTTCGACATCATCAAAAATGAAGGATGAAGGTTGAAAAAAGTGAGACCAGACCAAGGGATCATGAGGTCCCTTTAATAGTAAGTTTATAGATTTGGGGATTTGCAGAGTTGTCTTTTAAGAGTTTAAAGAGGTCAACTGAATTAATTTGCTAAGATGTTTCATACCGATGATATTGTGAGATATTACATGATGAGCTAGAAGATTATCTTGATACAGAAATAATGAAGTTGAATCAATTTGCTATATTAATGCCTAGAATAGGCTGTCTAAAAACCCAAAAGTCAATATTTTGTTTGCTAGATGTTGATCCGCTTTCTTGTGCCCAGAATTTTTGAAAGGTCTTCACTAACACTCACTAAGGAAAGATGTCATGAGAGGGTGCCATTGACGGCGAAGGCCAAGATTATCAAGATAACATTGCTTATTAGCCAAAATACTTTCAATGCTCTCATTACCCCTTACTCTATCATTATGCAAATGCCTAATCAAAAGAAGAGGTCCTCCTCCAATCTTGTTATGACACATTCTTTTGCTAAGGAGGTGATGAAGTCCATGCTCAAGGGCCGGGCAGGGCACCCCTTGTTGGAAGCTCTCAACCCCAAGCTTACTCCTTTGCTTCTATGCAAGGGGAAAATGCCCATTTTACCAAGCACTTTTCATGAAAATATTCCAAGAGCCTTGAGCATTATGAAGCTTACCATGTCGAAGTTCTGACTCCCTCATATCGATTTTCCTCTCCTTCTAAGGGAGCCATTTTTCAAGAAGCTAAACTTATTTTGTGGCCACACAATTGTTGGCACTTCATCCAAAGAGAGCACTTGTGCCTTAATTTTATCCATTGAGCCATTTGGCTGGGCACATTATTTACCGTGGAGGGGTGGGTGTTCTTATGCTAAGGGGCCTTCCATTGACCCATTCACCCTTTGTTCCCTTCCATCCACTAAATTCTCTCTATGGGCCACTCATGGGGTGAGAAGGAGGATTCCCTTCTTGCATCTTGTGCACTCCATGCATCTCATACATTTGCATATGCACTCACTCCTCTCTTCCGGGGTTCCGAACCCATATCTTCCCAATTTTCTGGAGTTTTTGGATTCTCCGTCTCTTTCCCCAGGGCATCGCGCCCCTTCTCACTTTATTCCTCCAGAACCTCCGGATTCTTTCCATTCCCTTACTGGGCATCGTGCCCCCTCCAATTTCCTTCCTCTAGAACCTCTAGATTCTCTTTCTCTCCTCTCAGGACTTTACGCCCTTCCACATTTTATCTCTTCGGAACCTCTGGACTTACCTCTTCTCCCAGGGCATTGCGTCCCTCCACACTTTCCTCCTCCGGAACCTCCAGATTTTTTGTCTCATTCCCTATTTTTTCTCTCAGGGCATCGCGCCCCTTTTCACTCCATCCTTCTGGAACCTTCGGACCTCCGTCCTTTCTTCCGATTCATCCTTTTACTCCTCCGGGACATCGCATCCTTTATTTTTTTCTTCCTTTTAAATTACCTCTTCCCATATCTCTTCCAATGCCATCACGTCCCTCGGCACTTTCTTCCCCCAGAACCTCCAGACTCTTCCTCCCATGATTCTCCTCCTTTTCCTCCGGGCCCTTCGGATCCACCGCTTTCGATTCATCAATTCCTTCTCCTAATTCCTCGTGATCCCGGATCTGACCCGACTTCTTCCACCTCAACTGCTCCAGACATCTGCCCATTCTCCTACTGCTTTTGAGATTTTAGTCCTCATTTGATGCGAGACAACAAGAGACTCGACACCGATTTGATGTAAATCTGGGACTCTAGGCGACGACGTTGTTGACACCCGTTTTGTGACCAATGGGTTATGTCATCTCCTTATCTATTTTTGTGATGTCCCGAGTTTTTCACTGGTTATTGGGTCGTGTATGATCATTTTTTTTGAGGGAGAAGTGGGCATAACTGTCAGGCACAGGAGGCTTATGCCAAGCGTCCTGGACGAAGATGTTGACCCTACAATTTCCGAGGTTAATACCTTGGAAGAAGATACTCCTAGTCAGGAATAGGAGTATGACTGGCGTCAGTCCATTATCGACATAAAGAATGGACGTCTCCCTCCTGACCGGGCTCAAAGGATCCAGTACATGCGCAGAGCAGCGTCCTATCTGCTAATAGGTGACCAATTATATAGGTTGATCCATAAAAAAGATAAATCTATTCTCCTCCACTGCCTTTCACCCAAGGAAGCTAAAATAGTCATGCGCGAGGTCCACTCAGGACTTCACGGTGCTCATCAAGCTGGAGATAAAATGAAGATCAATATAAAGTTTAAAGGCTTTTATTGGCCCGCAATGTATGCGGACTGCAATCGATATGCCCACACTTGCCACTAATGTCAAGCCTTTGGTTTAGTCCCGAGAAAGCCGCCAGGCTCGCTACATCCAACATCCCCCACTTGGCCATTTGCAGAATGGGGAATGGACATAGTCGGGTCATTTCCTCCATCCTCTAAAGGTCATAAGTTCATATTGGCCACAACATACTATTTTTCTCGTTGGGCCGAAGCAATTCCCCTATAAGAGATCATAAGAGAAGCAGTTGCTCAGTTCGTCAGACATAATATTATATATAAGTTCGGCACGCCAAGTAGAATCATGTCAGATAATGACACGCCATTCAAAAATAGGACAATATATGCACTGGCAGCCAAGATTCACATAGACTGGATAACTTCGACAATATATAACCCTCAAGCCAATGGGTTAGTTGAAGCATTCAACAAGACTCTTTGCAAGCTACTTGCCAAAATAGTAGGCAGTCATAAAAAGGACTGAGGAGAGAAACTTTATGAAGCTCTCTGGGCATATCGAACCGTATATAAGACTCCCACTGGGTGTTTGTCCTTTTCTCTAGTATATGGGGCGGAAGCCGTAGTCCTAATTGAGATTGCAATGTCTTCCTACATGGTAGCTTTACATGCTGGCCTCCAAGCCCATGAACAAGAAGAGATACAGAGCAGACTCAAAGAGCTCTTTGATCTAGAAGGCAAAAGGTTGGAAGCTTACAAACACCTGCAGCTTTATCAAGCTTGAATGACCCGAGCCTATGATAAGCTTGTGAGACAAAGAGCATTCAAAAAGGGCAATCTCGTCATGATTAAAGAAAGAGAAGTCATGGCTGGAAGGACTAGTGGCAAATTACAACCAAACTGGCGAGGGCCATATATTGTCTCCAAAGTCTATGAAGGAGGCGCTTACAAGGTCGTCGACTATAAAGGGGAAAACCCCTTTCCACCATTGAATGGAAAGCACTTGAAATTATACTATGCTCCCGAGCATGAGTTCCAGCAACAATCTACACAGGACTTGCCCTCCTCCGCAAGGGAGTAAGGAAGGATAAGGGAGTTTCCACCCAAAGAAAACCCAAAAGTCACGGTTGCTTTCAACAGTTCTCGTTCATGTCCCACCGTGCCAAATCTCAAATCCCAAGTTCCGGCTTGCCAACATAGTTGGTCGGCCCCAAATCCTCAAGTTTTCGTCTTCCAAACTTCGGGCTTTCCAATTTCATTGGTGGAAATTTTCCCTTATTAAAAGATTCTATTTGATTGATTTTAATTGAATTAAAATCATTATTATTTTTATTTATTTTCATTTATTTGGTTTATTAACACGTCGATTAACCAATTAACTAATTGGTAGTTAACTGATTGATTGACTATACGGGCATGCCAGTCACGTAAGTGACAAGTTTCTTATGCGCTCAATCTGACCCGTGTCGGGCGAGAGTGTGGTTCGGTCAGGACCAATAGTCTGCCATATCATAAAAGGTATGGCGTTAATTACATCCCCTGCGAGGAAGGAAAACCTTTGATTAATTGCCAAGATATTGGGCTGTCAAGGCCGAAATAAAGGATGCAAAAGATCATGCAAGATATTATAATCTACCATGCACGGTTCGTTAGGGTGAAACTCTCGGTACGTGGCGGATAACATAGGTCCAAAGATCACCATCAGGCATAGGAATAGCTTCCGGTCGGGCGTTGCCCGGCTTTCTGCTAATGTCATTTGATATACCAAGGGCCCGCGCACTCAAGCATGCATTGATGCGGCATGAAGGCTTAGATGAAAACATAACGGTGAAGATGTGAGATTAACTAATTCAGGTTTAAACAAACCAAATCATTCAATTTATTAATTAACATGGTTTGTTTAATTCTGTTATTAGTAATGAAAATCACCCCAGAAGTGAGGAGAAGTTCGAGACAGCACAATGACGCGACTCGGGATGAAACCGGCATGATACGCATAGGAAAAATATTGAAACGGCGCCACGAAGTGTAGGAATAGGGGGGGATGGCCTTAAAATGGCGCGCCCCTTTAAGGGCGTGCTGGTTCAGGGCGTGCCGATTCAAGGGTGCGCCGGTTTAGGGCGCACTGCTTCAAGGCGCGCCGTTTGAAAGCACGCCTATTATCGGTGGCATCGGTTTAGCTCTGTTTCATGAAGACCGAGATCTTATCAACTTAATGTTAAATTTATTGAAATGTTTTGAGGAAATTTGAAAGCTTATTGAGATAACTACTCATCGGATCGATCCCGAGCCATCTGGAAGACAAGTCAGGGGCTCGCACGAGGTTTGTACTCGAGCGAGGCAATCGTTCCACGCTGAGATGGCTTGTAGAGTTAATTCATTAAATAGCTTTTTAGACTTATTCGAGCCAAAAATTTGGTAGCATGTCCCCACCCCGGAGGATGTGTCAGAGAGAAACGGAGAATACTCACGTAATGGTGCAACCCCTAAAGAGCCGGGTGGCACAACGGCGGCCGGCAAAACTTGAGCAGATAGGAAAAATCCCGAGGGCTAGCCTACGAGGGGCACCAAGTCCGTGGGTGTAAGGTGGACGAGTAGCGTGACTCACAATGGGAGCGAAAATCCCGAGGGCTAGCCTACGAGGGGCACGCGACCTGAGTCAGTACCATGCCTGAGTCGGGACGGTCGATTAGAGAGGAAAACCCCGAGGCTAGCCTACGAGGGGTACGCAACTCACGACTACCACAATGTCCATTAAGGATTGTGGATTTGGGTATATTGGGGTTGACCCGTTTAATGTTCACCTGTTAACCCATAAGAGAGCTCGTCACTGAGAGATGGTCCCCTGTGGACAGAGTAGAAGTACGGTGAATCTGGGGAATGTTCCCCTCTCCCTGGTCACCTAATCTCCTCGAAGAGATGGTAATACGGCGCGGACGCAAAACGTACTCATTTAGCAGATTGATAGAGATAGCTATATATATAGAGAGAGAGGGAGAGAGGGATTAACAGGTTAGCAGAGTGAACGCTCGGAAGAAGGTGCTGCGGAGAAGCCAAATACTCAGCTTATAGGGATGACCTCATCTCCTTCTGTTCATAGTCAATGACAGAAGGGGGATAAGAGAGCAGGCCCAGACTTAACCAGGGAGACATATGTGTACATCTCTGGCGACTAGACCTTCGACGTTCAAACTGAAGAGAACCCTGGGGAGAGGGGATATTGCTGTAGACCATGGTGCACCAGGGCATGGGTCCGGTGTCGGAGAAGACGGGTACGGACGGAGGTTGTTAGCACAGCGTAGACGCACAAACGGAGGAGAGATGGGTAAACAGGAGAAAATGAATTCGACGCCCAACATACCCATGGATATTCCATTCAGTTCTCAGTGAGTGAAGAAATGTGCACATTGCACATCACCCATTCCGGCGTCGGCACTGTTGCACGGCACTGTATCAATGGCCATAAGAAGAAAATGCAGCGACGAGAAACGAGAGAATGTAGAGATGAAATCAACATTGAACCCCTCGACTCATTAATGCACTCATTCATTCCATAAATAGAAGACAGATGTACAGACCGTTCGTTTGGCGTTATCGCACGGTCGCCGTTAACACCAGACAAGAGAAGAAGCCACAGGGAGGAGTAGCAAATAGCAGAGACCGTGGGGGAGGAAGACGGCTCATATCATCACCTCCCGAACCCTCTCTCGTTTACATTGATGAACAGGGAAAAGGGGGAGAATTGGCGGGGAAAACACGACGGTGACCCACCTATAGAAACAATAGAAGCACCCCTCTTCTCCAGCACCGGAGAGCTCGTGCACAGCAGAGGAACGATGGTGGCCGGGACGCTCGGGAGAGCTTGCTCAATAAGAAACCCTCAAAAAAAACCCCTCCCCTCTAATTGACCTCCTTTCTCTTTTTCTCTCTCTTTCTTTTCTTCTATCAAAAGCCTTTATAGGATACAGTTCCCCAATGCCATAAAGGGGTGCGCCAGGGAAGACCGCGTCGGGAAGGACCTTTCCCTTTTGGCCTTTGCGCACCGGGAAGAACGGCACCGTTTCAAGGGCGCGCCAGAGAACTGTGGCGCCGGTTCAGCTCCATTCACTTGCCAAACGTCGGCCGATGAGTCCGGGGATGATCCCGAAGGTCGCCATTAATGAACTTTTGGGCCATGACTCCTGAAAGAAGCCTGGCGAAGCATTGACGAAGCTCTCGGCGTGCCGTATGGCCTAGGTCCGGGCTCCGTGTGTATTTGATTCGAGCACGCGGGTCTTCCGCTGACACGACCTTTGGCACCATGACTTGTGTTTCTGGCTCGGTCTGACTCGTGCTCAGAGCTCCCGTGTGGGATTATGTTTCGCCTCGACCGGTGGTCATTTTGGCCTCTGACGGACCCACCTTCGCAAGAAGCCAAACCCATGTCGGGTGACCAGGTCCTTCTACTGCCAGAGCCTCCAGCTTCCCGTTGTGAAGGGCCGATGGTGCTCTTCTTCCTCAAGAGAGTCTTCATTGGGACAGGAAGCCACCAGGTAGACCACCGTCCTTGGTCGGGCGACAGTGTAGGGTAGTGGCACGACAGAGTCGACACCGGATCATTGGACAGACTTAGTTGCACTGCCGGTTGGTAGTGAAGTCATGTTGATTCTCCTGAGGTGAAGTTCTCGACATTTATTCCAAGTGGCTCGAAGCTCTGGCAGCTTGAGAGACTTCAGCGGTCTACTTTTCTTCGGCTTCCGTGCTCCCATAAGCCGTGTCATTTGCCTTTGTGGCATGACCACCGGTCATCATATTTTGAGTGTCAACAAATGCCCCCCAGACGTGGGTGCTGCAAATGAGACACAAACGTGACAGGACCGACGGATGAGCTTCATCTGGATTGATCTCCTTTGATGACAACAGCTCGAAATGGCACTTAATTTCATGGTCGGATGCTTGAACGACACGACTGGGGCTTTAAACGTTGCGGTTGAAACGGCGCGCCCTTGACCAGATGGTTGAAACAGCGCGGGGTTAACCGGCACGCCCCCTGGCTTGAATCGCTTGAATCGCCATGCCCATCGCTTGAATCGGCACGCCCAGATATTGAAACGGTGCGCCCCCAGAGCGCGCCATTTTAACGGGGTTAAACCCTACTATATAAAGGCTTCCCCCTTCATTTTCCCTCATTACTGTTCATTTGGCGAATAATTTTCTCTCTCTTCATCCCCCCTCTTCCTCAGCGCGCGAGCGAGTGAGTATTGGAAGGTGAGTTTGAGTGATTTTCTTCCCATTTGGGTTTTAAACCCTCATTTTCGGGTCCCGGGAGGCTCCTCGTAGGACTTATCCTAATGTCTAATACAATCACAGCTTTCATGGCAGATTTAGCAATCATGGTATGTTTAGCAAATTTCCATGCTACTACTGCCCCCCTAAGGTGAACACATAACTACTTGTAAAAATAGTATCAGAGAAATTTGTGATCAAATTGCATCACAATACCCTTTAAGGACAATAGGAAAGCCTAAGAAAGTTAATGCCAAATCTATTTTTCCTTTAAGATATTTAAAGATTCTTTCTAATGTAAACCAATGCTCTTAACTAGGGTTATTAGTGAATCTACTTAGAAATCCCATAGCATAAGTCAAATCAGGTCTGGTACTATTAGTTACATAGATAAGATTGTCTATGATATGTGCATATTTTTCTTGAGATATAGGACCATTTAAGCTTTTTGGCAGATTTATACCACGTGTAAAAGATGTAGAGACAAGTTTGCAATCTAAGTATTTGAATTTTCTAAAATTTTTCTGCACATAATGAGATTGAGACATGGATATGCCATTAGATGTCCTAATGAGTTTAATTCCAAAAATCACATCAGTAGGACATAAATCTTTCATATTGAGGAGGGTAAAATCCATATTGCCCATGAACGACCCGTTAATGCCAGGCCCGCGTCAGCCCAGGGTCTGTGACACACGTTGCAGGCCCCCGACAGCCGACGGCCCATGCCAGGCGACCTAATAAGGCTGGCCATCAGATTTGCCAGCCCACGAGGGGCATCGACCCAGGCATATAGAACGCCAGATGATCTGCCCACGATTGAACGCTACTCCCAACATCACCAGCCTCCGCTCCAGTAAGGACGAGCATGCCCTACGGGAGCCATAAGACTCGCTTGAAGACCGCTTGACCCAAGGGGAATAGGCGCAGAACGAGAAACTCCCCACGATCGTCGGGAGATGTTACCCCACAACTCATGCCCTTCCCTGTTAAGGGATATGCCTCCACGGCTAAGATGACCCCTATAAATGGACCTTCGATTAGGGACAGAAGGACATAAATGGTGAGATAGACACTTACGTATACTAAGACAAACTGACAGCCACATAGAGCGCCTTTTATAGAGGATATCCCCGGTCAGCTTCCGAGCACTCCCCGAGCACTCACTGGGTGTGGCGAGCACTCTTTCGGAAGTCTGATCCCCACTCCAGGCTTGATCAATTAGCTCTCATCTCTCTCTCTCCTCCATCCTCCCTTGATCCCCGCGTAACAAGATTCTAACTTAAACATCGGAGGGTTGTCCCCTGGGGTAACGCCCAGGGGTCTTTCTGGCGTCGTTCTTCTGGTGTTTGTAGGCTTCCACGGGTGGCTAGACGATCTTCCCCAACAAATAAATATTCAAAGTGTGGTGTGCGATTCGAGAGACTATTTTCTCGTCTCTACACATATCAAATTGAGAGGATAAAAAAGACTTTATTTTCTTAACAATTTTCATGTCGGTCCCAAGTATCAATATGTCATCAACATAAAGGCATAATATTACATAACTAGTACCAACTACTTTACTGTAAACACATTTGTCTGAATCATTCAAAGGAAGGCACTTGATCTAAGAATAAAGGATAAGCCATGATTGTAACACATGGCTGAGAGTCATATGGAACCATCTGGGAGGAGTGTTCCCTCCACATGCCTTTGTTCCCGAGAGATGTAGATATGACTAAGTCTAACCATTCGGGCTTCTTAGAAAATGAAGTAGCAAATTTCTTGGAAACAAATGAATGAGTTGCTCCGATATCAAACAAAACTTTAACAGTCTTAGAACAAATAGTTAGTGTACATTCCACAATTCCACCTTCTGTCAGTTCCGTCTCTTAGAGAGCTTGCAGACGGCCTTGTTTCTTTGCCGGACGCTTATCATCTTTAGTGGTTTGCTCATTCAATAATGGACAATCAAGGATTCGATGTTCTCGACTCCCACATCGGAGACAGGCTCCCAGTCTCCTCCAGCATTCCTCGGCCCTATGGCGGGCCTTGTCACAGTGTTTACAAACTTCCTTAGAAGGTGTAGTGATGGAGAATGACTTGTCATTTTTCTTAAATTTCTTTTCTTTGGAGGACTCCCCTCCATTGTCGAACCGCTTCCTATTAAATAATGGTTTGAAGTTTTCGGGACTTGCGACTTGCTCCGTCTTCCCCCTTCCTTAGATCTTATCAGATAATTCAGTGGCATCCTCTAGCAACTATGCATGTTAAACCATTTTCAAATAGACTTAGATGTCCATCGGTACCAGTTGGGTGATGTATTGGGGCCGAAGCCCATTGAGGAACCTCCTAGCCTTCATCTTCTCAGTACACACCAAGTGAGGTGCATACCTAGATAGTCTTGAGAATTGGGCCTTATACGTGGCCATTGTCAGGGTCTGTAGTTTCAAGGCAGTAAATTCTGTGGCCTTTTTCTCCTGAATGCGGTCAAAAAAATACTTGTTGTTATAATGTTCAATAAATTCAGCCCATGTGACATAGCCATTTGGCAATGTTACTTCTATGGATTCCCACAAACATCAAGCGTCCCGCTCCAGTTGGAAAGTAGCCAGCCAAACCTTTTCCTCATCCGTGCATTGCATTACACGAAAAATTCTTTTGATTTCCTTCAACTAGTTTTCATGACCTCGGGGTCAGACGAGCTCGTGAACCTTGGTGGGTTCATGTTGCAGAATCCCCTATGGAGATCACCAGCTCCACGATTGGCTCCGCCCTACGCCACCTATTGTAGTGCTTGAGTTAGACCTTGCACTCTACGCTGCATCTCGCGCCATTGTGCTCTTTTAGTGGCTATAATCCTACAAGAGATTTTGATCTAATTAGCTTCTTGTTTCAAATTGTAAGTTTGGTCATCAACATAAGACTTAACCCATGGCTCTACCCATCTCACCGAGTATAAGGGGTACACCTATCCTTGGACTTGGGTTTTCCTAGGAATTTGAAATGCTAGGCTCTGATACCACGCAAGCTGTCACGCCCCGGGTGCGGAAGAAACGCGGAACGCGTGATGAGCTATTATCGATCATGTCAATCAGAGTAATAAGATTTTTGACACAAAGATAGAGTGCGCAAAAGATAAGAATAAAAATAACCAAATTTAAATTTTCACAATAATACTAATATTCCAACATGACAATGATCTAAATAACCATAATGATAATGACCCATACTAACCATAAGGCTTCCAAGCCTTAACAAGTTCTAACTGACTAAACTGACATAACTGGAAAGTACAAGGGTAAGGACTCAAAAATCAAGGGACACGACTAGACGACAGCTCGTTTGAGGTGATTTATTGTTAGAACATTTGAAATTGTAATAATGGACTGTTGTAATAAATTTTCTGCTTATCAGTTTGTGACTATTGTGATTTTGAGAGTGCGATTTAACTGATGGGAAGGAGAAAAATCGTCCACTGATATTATATTCTCTTTATTTATGTAATGCATCAACTAATTCTGTTTCTGTTGGGTTCTTCCCATTGTGGCACCCCCTCCTAAATCTGATGAGAGTTGAAAACTGGACCGGATTCTAGGGCGGGGCGCTGCATATTAGCTTCATGGTCGCGAATCGGACTCTTCGGCGGTCCGTCATGTCTAACCAATCGAAGTACCGATCCATCCCGGCCTCCCAATCTAGATAGACCTTCGGGTCCAAAGAGCCGTCAAAAGTGGGAGGGTCTACTCGCACGGTCCTAAGGACTCTGTTGTCCTCTTCATCCCTCGGCTGATGAGAGCCACAACGCCATTGGCCATACCCCTCATAAACATTATCGGACCTATAGTCCTCTAGACCAAGGTCACGGAGCTATGGTTCGGGGGCCGGGTGAAGGGCGGGCTGAGGAGCATGTACCGACTGAGGAGCATGTGCAAGTGGGTCCTGGGCCGAGGGGGCGGGCTAGACCTGTGCCATGGGAGTGAGTTGGCTTTAGGCTGCTGCTGGAGTGGGTGTGGGTGGGCCCTGGGCCACTCTAGGAGGGTCTCTGTGTGACATCCTATCCAACCGTCCAACCAGATCTTGGACAGAACGGTCAGATGACTCCATGCATTCCTCCATGGCTCTAAGGCAACCATCCATATTATCGGAGAAGCTCTGAAAGGTGGCCTCGGACTGGTCCAACTGGGCCATGATGGCCATTATCGCCTCATGCAAGGAGTGAAAGTCTCCCGGGGTGACATCCCGTGGGTTTGCCATAGATGCGGGGCGATGGTATTGGGTACCTTGCCGGGTGGGCATGCAATGACACCAAAGTTGGATTGCACTTAACTAATGCAACTAATGCAAACTGGGGAACCTGGACTTAACTAATATCTGGTATGAGACGGAGGTAGAAACCTCACGTAAGGGGTTACCTTCCAAATAGGCAAAACCTATCTGTTTACTAACGTCTTTTGATATACCGTATATTGGGATGAAAACAGAAAATTTTATTTTATTTTATTACACAATGACTACCCTAGACTCAACCACGCTCTGATACCAATTTGATGCGGAACGGGTGACGCGACTGGGATAAGACGTGCGACCGACTCAAAGTGCGGCCAGCACTAGCACACTAAGGTAAGCCGAGCGGCTGACAACCGTGGCATCCTCCGGGTGGAGACGTCTCTCAATAGGAACTCTAGCTATCCCGACAATCGTCCCTTGCGAGGGAAACATGGGATCATAGCGGTTAAGGAACCACTGTCACCTTGGGGTTTCCAGTTCGGGCTCGGTGCTCGACTGGGCCTATGCAATGGGTGCTCACAACTCACAACCACGGCGATTTGAAACTAGCTGTCACCCCCCGAACTGATAGCAGCGGAACGTGTAGTTCGGAATGCTGCAGTGTAACAGTCGTGAATAATCAGAGCAAATATAAGACATCAGACTTTAGAGGTAATTAATACATGGCAAAACACAACCTTTATTGGGCCGAAACCGATACCGAAACCGGTACGTATCGGTTTCGAGACCAGCCGAAACCAGTACCGAAACCGATACTGCCATCCCTGTTTAAGGAGGATCTCCCCAAGTCCTTGATTTTATCCCTCAAGTCATGTCTGTCTCATCTAGAAGGCCAGCCTTGTTACTCATCGCATGAAAGCTAAAAAGATAGAAAAAGGTCTAATCCTGTAAGTATTTTTCGTGAGGAATATCTTGGGTATGAGTTTAAGAAAAAAACTATGTAATTTTTTGTTCCAGAAGTCATTCCATTTGATCAATAAACTGTGGCTGCCATAATGCATTTTATGCTGCACATTGAAGAAGAAACATTCTAGCATTAATCATCATCATGATCAAAGCCTTTTCTCAGTTATTTGGGGTTGGTTACATGAATCGTGCCCTGCCATTTTCTTCTATCCAAGGCAATACTTGTACTTGAAGCAGGAAGCTCAAGCCCGTCTTCAATGTTGGACATTGAAGAAGAAACACTCCAGCATTAAGAATGAACTGAAATGTTCAGTCTCAATTTGCCAATTTCATTGCGGCATCCAGCTCAAATACATCTTTACTCATTAAGATGATGGGACTTAATTATGATTGTCCATATAGAGTGACTGTCCGTATAGAGCGTTCGCTATATCCTGTTTGGCTGCAATCCAGGCAAGAAAATTATTGTTCAGGCATCATGTTTCACATGTCTGAGAATGACTGCTAAATTGCTACAATATGCCTATAAAAACAAGAATGAAGAATAGAAAGTAAAATAAGCCAAGAAATCTACAAGGTGCCGAAGATGATCCTTTGCCAAGTCATTATTTGTAAGATCAATCGTCCGGAATTCTGCAGATTCCATGCAGTTAACCATTGACTTGAGCTCAGCAGCTGTATGGACCCCGACACTGCAAGCGAAGATAGAAATGCATGTTATAGAACACTAAAAGAAACAAACGCTTGAGATTACAATCCATAAGCAAGTCAGAAGTAAATGGCATGCTGAATGTCAGAGAGTTGTCATTTATGGATAAAAGATCAGGATACACAGGATTCCTCTACTACCAAGATCATTTCACTGAAACTAACCTGTAAAGAACAAGAGCTTGCTCCTTGCGAGTATCATATCTGTATTTGAACTCCGTAATGTTCACCGGACCAACCTACCAAATACAGAGTCCTTGTGACTTCAACTTTTAACAATTATTACTAATCGCATATGTAGTATTAGAGGACAGAATCGCTACCATACCAGCTCACAAAATCTCTTAAAGCTTCCACGCTCTTCTGGCAAATAAGTTGCGAGGACAGCCTCTCGTTTGCGACCAACGTCAGCAAGTTCAGTCACCAGCCTCAGCCTGTCAAAATTCATGTTTGCTCCAGAGGTAATGGCTACAACAGATTCCCCAGTCAAACCATAATACTTGCAGTAAGCTTCTGCTCCAGCTAAGGAAAGAGCACCTGCAGGTTCAAGGATGCTCCTTTTCTCCTCAAACATGTCCTGAAATGGGAAGCCATTATAAGAAAACCAAGTTTACCTGTCCAAGTTTACACACTGTCAAAGTGTTTCCACATAGAAAACAATTTGAATGCTCTCTTCTATTGTACAGGGAAGAAGAAATGGCTATATCTACATGATTAATCTTACTTGCTCATGCTACTTACTCGATCTTGTCTACTTACTCAAATTATCTCGTGACTCTGCATTCTTGGTTACTTAGTTTCTGTTGCTTGTTTGTCGCATTCTCATGTTTACCCTATTTTCTAGAGCTAAGACTTTAATCATTTAAATATTGCCTTCATGTGGATGCGAAGATCCCTACTGGGCAAGTGTGCTCATACCTACTTTCTCAATTTTTCAGGAAATACAGATGAATCGGATTTGGAGTATACAAGTAGCAGGTCCGAGAGTGATTGAAGGTCGAGCGAATCGAGAGAAGCCATAGTTGCCAAATGTCTAGTCGAGTCTTATTGTAATTTTCTATTTTTCTTGAGTCTCTGGTGTAAGAGTGGTAAGAGTCAAGTGATGTAAGAGTATTAAGGATCAAGGATTTTGTGTACTTGAAATTATTGATATGAAATAAAGTGGAAGTTTGGAAAAGTTTACTTGTGCGATTACTTTGTGTGATTATCTTGCGCTCTGATTTTTTACTTGCGCGAGGCTTACCATGCCGGCTGTTCACGTTCCCGAATTACCTTCCGCTGTATTAAAAATCTCGGGGCGTGACATCCTGGGTCGACCGTTATTACTCTGCCGTTAGATAGAGACAACACCGGCCTTGCAGGACCCATGTCTATGGCTAATCAACATGCAAACTAGGATAAAACTGAAAGTGAAAGCATGCTAGCATGGGAATAATGCATGGAAAGGCATATAGCAAGTAAAAGCTATTATCTTTTCATTAATATTGCAAGGGCAACATGAACTAGAAACCTAATGTGTGATCATGGTAAAACTTGAAATACTTCGTGCATGATCCATGGAAACAAGTAGGAGGAGAGGGTTTTTGTTCCTAACATCATGTTTATGCCATTCATGAGACAACCTATCTTTTGGGTTGATTCAAGACCTCAAATTTCTCGCCGGATGGGAGCACTTGTTCCTGCGCATCTTACGTAGAACCGGCTTCTTCTGCACACTCTAACTCTTTGGTTGCTTGTTCTCCTAACATGAAAATTAGAGAGATGTTAGAAGATACTTTGGGTAATAAAAAATTCTAAAGGAAGACCTTGAGAAGATGATACTATACTTCTAGATGAGGTGTTCTCCCAGAGTCATTGGGAAGTTGAGAGGATCGCACGTTAGTGGCCCCAGGATAGTCGGGCTTCCTCGTCTATGAGATGGGGTTACAGCGGGGTGATCAAGCACCTGAGGCTGGTGCAGGCGGTGCCTGCAGCCATTGCTGGAGTCAGGACATCGAGTTTAAGACAGTTGAGGACCTGGTGAATGTAGTTGCTAGTTGACTACAGCTTTAGGAGGAGCAACCCCCTTAGTAGCATGCTATAGGAGGGGAGTTTTATAGATACTTTCGTTCCTGACTAGAGGCGGCATATTACACATGCGATTGGGGCGTTGGACGGGTTGAGTTCATCTCTTACATAGAGCGAGCTTACACACTGAAGGACATCAAGGATGCCATTGCAAAGGCTACCCATGTGCTAGTGTTGAAACTAGAGCTGTAGACATGCTATTTTTGATATCATATTGAGCAAACCTCATGTCTCACCATAAGGCCTCAAAGTGACTCTCATTATTGTTCTTTATTTTAGCCCAGCATGCATCATGTCATTTTGAGCACTCACGTCTCGTGATCCGTTCAAAGATTTCTCCTCATCAATGGTTAATTACACTTCAACTATCTTGGATAAGAGATCTTTATTCCACTCTGAATTTGAACGATTTCTCTGATCTGGTGCTTGGTCTGGTTGGCCATCGTAATTCCTGTCTGGATTTTATCTCAAGTTTATCTGTCCATTTCCAGCTTTTACGCTGTGTTCCTTTCCGACCCCCTCATTGTCTGTGGATTGTGTCCCCGATGAGGCTGGTCGTGTTTTCTTTTTTTTTCCTGTTAGTTTAGTTCTCCAGACATATCTCATCCGCGTCAATCATTCCAGGTGGTTAGTTCGGTATTTTCGGGAGAATTTCTATCACTTGTGGGTTGTGACGGGTGTCTTTTGCCTTGATGCCCGCTTTTCAGTTCTCTCCGCTTCATCTCCATTTCACATCGTTGTCACTTTCGCTCCATCTCCTCTCCATTTCACCTACGTGACGCTTTCGCAAACTCCCTTGCAAAGTAGACATCAAGGAGGGGCATTTGTTGACACCCATTTTCAGCCTGCAAGTTGAGTTATTTTTCTTATTCACCCTTATGATGCCCTGAATTAACCATTATTTTTGAACCTTCTTTGAGTATATTTCGAGACCATTTCTTGGCCATTTTTTAAGCCCACTGAGTTCTGGAAGTCTTTATCTTTCATTCCCCAACTTTCGGGTCCATTTCGGGTAAATTTAGAGCTCAAACGGACATCCGAGCGGACATCGCGTGAAGCTTGCAGAATACCCCAGGTAGAGGTCATTGGGCAACCGCTACTTGATGGTAGCAGTCGCCCTAAGATTGCTACCATACTAATTTTTATAAAAAAAAATGAAAAATCCCCCAGATATGCGATCATGGGAAGATCGCTAACTGGAGGTAGTGGTCACCCCATGACAGCTACCTCAGGAATAGTGTCGATTTTCACCCATTTCGCCTCCTGTGCCCTTGCAGTCATTCCCATGACCATTTGTGGATGCCTAGCGATCTTCACTAGACTATTAACCCCCAAATTTGCCCGAAATCATCCTATTTCACCCCTGAAGCCTTGCGCTCATCCCATGACCGTTTGTAGGTATCCTTGCAGTCCTCCCATGACCGTTTGGCTCCCTAACAACCTTGCGATAGATCGTTTGCCAGACAGAGAGTCCTAAATGTCCTGAACTCCAATTTCTTTACCGCGGGACTCTTTGGAGCCCTTGTTTGATCCATTCTCTCTGAGAAGAAGCTTCTAGATAGGCTCTAATTGATCTAGGACTCCTATCCCCACTATTATCTGGAGTTTTGTGCATCTAAATCCCCCCACTATACTCCTTCAAGACTTTCATCAAATCCGCTTCAACTTCTTGAGGGAGATTAGCGGCAATAGTGATGGGCCTAGGATCTTCTTCAGTTCCTAAATTGACTTCCTTTGTAGGTTCATCCACCGCCAATGATGGCTCATCGAATCTCTTTAAATCTTGCGTGTATAAGTCAGCAATGTCATCTACGTCGCTGTCCTCAGGATCGACCGGGTCCTTCTCATCCATGACTTCATAGACACCTAATCTGTCATCGCTCCACACCCCATCTTGCTCGGCATTTTCGGCGGCGCCTTCGTCGGCTTCGGCATCATCGCCGAATGGCGCTCGGGAGTGATCGACCGCGAACTGGTAACGCCGGCCAGCCGCGTGGCGCTGATCACCGGCCGGGTGCTGCGCGACGTGGTGGTGCTGGTGACCCAGGCGATCATCCTGATCGTATGCGCCCTGTTCTTCGGCCTGCGCGTGCCGCTCGACGCCGCCGTGCTGGGGCTGATCATGATCGGCCTGCTGGGCGCGGCCTTCTCCTATTTCAGCTATTCGGCGGGCCTCGCCATGAAGAGCGAGGATGCCTTCGCGCCCTTGGTCAACATGGTGTCGCTGCCCATCCTGCTGCTGTCGGGCATCCTGCTGCCGATGTCGCTGGCGCCGCAATGGCTGCAGATCGCCTCGGACTTTTTCTAAGGTCTGTACGGTGGCGACCGCTCCATGCTCGCCAAGGCAAGGGCGGGCTGTATGATGAAGCGCCTATGAGTCTCGTTGCCAAAATTGATGCCGATTTGAAAGCCGCCATGATCGCGAAGGACGCCGAGAAGCTGTCCGTCCTGCGCATGCTCAAGTCGGCGGTGAAATATGCCGCCATCGAAAAAGGCGGCGCCGATGCCGTGCCCTCCGATCTTGAAGTCCTCGCCGTCGTGCGCAAGGAAGTGAAGAAGCGGGAAGATTCCATCTCCAGCTTTACCCAGGCCGGCCGCGCCGACATGGCGGACAAGGAAAAGAAGGAGATGGATTTTCTCAAGACGATGCTGCCCGCGCAACTGACGCCGGAAAAGCTGGAGGCGCTGGTGAAGGAAGCCATCGCCGAGGTCGGCGCCACGAGCAAGGCGCAGATGGGCTCGGTGATGAAGGCCGCGCAGGCCAAGGCCGCGGGCCAGGCCGACGGCAAGACGCTGAGCCAGCTTGTGCAAAAGTTGTTGCCCTAGCCGGCCACGAACGCGCGCCCGGTCGTTGTGTAGACGTGCCCGATGCACACGCCCACGCATCTCATCCAGAACAAGGCGCCACAGGGAATCTTCCCGTGGATGACCGTCCTGCTGATTGCCTCGGTGGTCTTCGTATTTATCTGGCAACTCATGTCCGCCGGGCTGGCGGGCGATGATGTGGTCGGCAACGAATTGGCATTCAGCCGGGGCCAGTGGTACGGAAAGGGGTGGTGGACGGTGATCACCTACGCGTGGGTCCACTCCCTGACCTTCGGCGGCACGTTCTGGATGCACGTTACCTTCAACATGATTGCGCTGCTCTGCTTTGGTCCCGCGCTTGAGGGCGCCATCGGCTCGTTCAGCTTTCTACTCCTTTATGTGGGTGGTGCTGTTTTCTCCGCGCTGACATGGATGTACCTGACGCCGCCCGGGGTGGTGGATACGCAACTTCTGGGCGCGAGCGGTGCGGTCTTTGCGGTGCTGGCGGGACTGGGCATCGCCAAGCCGCGCGCGCGCGTTGTCATCCTCGTCCTGGGCTTTATCCCGATCTGGCAAAACGCGGGGCGCGTGGCGCTGGTCTTCGCCGTGGTGGAATTCCTGGCGCTGCCTTCCCGGAGCGAAGTCGCGCATCTCGGACATCTCGGCGGTGCTGTCTTTGGCTTTCTCTACGTGATCCTCCACAATATTTTCTCGCCGGCGAAGCTGGACGTTTGAGCGCCGCTTGCTTCGCTGCCCGGGCCGCGCTTAGAGTTACCTGATGTCCGTCACACGAGGCGAATTCCTGAAATCGCTCGGCAAATCGCTGCCGGGGATGGTCCTCGGCTCCGGCACGGTGGCGATGCAGAAACTTTTCACGAAGATCGCCGCGGTCGGGGGCGAGCCGGAATCTCCGCTGATGAAGCCGTTGCCCGAACCGCAGACGTATCCGAAGCCCCAGCCGATGGAAATCATCACGTGCAGTCCCGCGGCGAGGCCTCAGTTCGCGCTCACGTTTGACGACGGTCCCACGCCGGGAATCACCGATCGCATTCTCGACGAGCTGGACCAGCGCGGCGCGCACGCCACGTTTTTCATGATCGGCCAGCGCATTGCCGCCGCGCCGGACCTCGCCCGCCGCGTGGTGGCGCAGGGGCACGAGGTCGGCAATCACACGTTCACGCATCCGAAGCTCACGGAGTTGCCGCCGCTGCGCGCCGAGGAGGAAATCCAGAAGACGCAGGACGTCATTCACGACGTGCTCGGCATCCAGCCGGCGTGGTTCCGGCCGCCCTACGGGGATTTTCGCGCCAATCTTGCGCCGTTCGTCACCAGCCGCGGCATGCGCCTTGTCATGGGCAATGTTGACCCGGCCGATTGGTCGCTGCCGCCCGAGGAAAAAATCATTGAGGTGATTGCGCGCGACGCCAAGCCGGGCGGAATCGCCATCTGCCACGACATGCACCCGCCCACCGCGAACGCGATCGGCAGGGTGCTCGACAACTTGATGGCGGCGGGGCTGACGCCGGTGACCCTGTCGACGCTGATGGCTGGCTAATTTCCGTTTTTCAGTGAAGGGGCGGAAAAATTGCGATTGGCGAGCACTTATTGAAGTGGATCATTTTCGCTTCAAAAAAGAGTGATCGAAGTGCCTAAAAGCCCTATTTAACCAAGAGATTTTCAAATAATTTATTGACTAAAGCATTCATTTAATAAATAGTAGGAGGTATGGAAACGATTGATCAAAATACTCACTTGGCTGAGGAACTCGCCGAAATCGCAACCGAACTTCAGCGTTCGTTTCTCGTGGAACTTTCCACAGAGGTGAATCGTGGAAACATCTCGATCCCGCAGTACACGCTGCTGGGCTTTTTGAACCAGACCTCCGGCCTGAACATGTCGCAGCTCGCTGAGCTCATGCGTCACACCACGCCGGCGACCACAGGCCTCGTCGAGCGCCTCGTTGAAGCGGGCCTCATCGAACGTTTCAGCCACCCGAAGGACCGCCGCCAGGTGCTCGTCCGCATCACGGACAAGGGCCGCGAGCTGGTCGAGGGTCTCAAGCGCGGCATCGTCCGCAACCTGCAGGAGCTCTTCAAGGATCTCAGCCAGGAAGATATTGAGGCGTGGCTGCGCATCTATCGCACCATCATTCGCCGCAGCACGCAGCAGCACTCGACGAAGAACGCTTAATTTCGTTTTCATGGGAAAAAGGCCGTCCGCAAGGGCGGCCTTTTTTTTCTGGTAGGGACACGAGTCCCTTCGCGTCCCTGATTGATTCGCGCCACTTGCTCGGCACGCGATTTCCCCGATACTAATGCGCATGGAACTGGAAACATTTCCCGCGCTGCAGTTGCCCGGCCTGCGCCACGCCTTCTCCACCCGCAGCCAGGCGCCGCTGGAGAAGCTTGATGCCGAGTTGCAGGCCGCGTTTCTCGCCGCCGGATTTCCCATGGAGGACGCGGTCCAGGCCGAGCAAGTCCATGGCAATCGCGCGCAGGCCGTCTACACGCCGCTCGGCATCCGTGTGCCGGACGTCGACGCGCTGGTCACGTCCGTCCCGCGGATGCCGCTCGTGGTGCGCGTGGCCGATTGCGGCCCGGTTTTCTTTCATGACCCGGTGGAGCGGCTGATCGCCGTCGCGCACTCGGGCCGGCGCGGCACAGAGGGCAACATCGTGCAGGCCACGCTCGATTGCATGAAGGAAACCTACGGCGCGCGCGCGGCCAACGTCATCGTGCAGCTCGGGCCGTGCATCCGCCCGCCGCACTACGAGATCGATTTCGCCGCGGAGATCGCGCGTCAGGCCAAGGCCGCCGGCGTGGCGCAATTTCACGATGGCGGCGTGTGCACCGCGTCGAATCTCGCGCGCTACTACTCCTATCGCGCCGAGAAGGGCCAGACGGGCCGCATGTGGGGCGTGCTCATGCTGGAACAGTAGCCTGCGCGGCCGCGTCGCCAGTTAGAGATAGACTCCCAACGCGATTGCATTAATTATGATCCGATGAAACGGGTCGTAGGCGTGATAGTGGCGTTGGGGTTTGCGGTGTCCGGCATCGTTTGCGCGCAGAGCACGCTCGATGCGCTGGAGCAGGAGCTCAAGGAAGCGAAGCAGCAGCACGACGACGTCACCGCGCAAAACCTCTCGAACTTTTTCACGCAGGTCGACCAGGCCATGCAGAGCACGGAGGCCGCGGTAACGCTCTGGCAAGGCGCGGGTGGTGCGATGCCCGCGCCGACCGGGACCGTCACGCAGTACTCGAGCGAAACGGCCTCGGAACGCGAAGCGCGCGAGGCCAAGGACAAGGCCAACATCGAGGCGCTCGGTGGCATGCTGCAGGTCCACTGCGGGCTGCTTCACTACGGCGGGCTTTTCGTCACCAGTCCCGACAAGAAAGGGCTTAAGGACGATTTCAACGGCTGGCTGCAAAAAGTCGCGCAGGTTTATCCGCAAATCGGCGCGCCGGCCTCGGCCGACAACGGCGGCGCGCAAGGTGGCGGTGGCGGCGGCGGCGAACATCGTCATCGTCGCGACGCGGGTGGCGGCGGAGGCGGCGCGGCGCAATCACCGCCGCTCAACTTTAACGATCTCAAGGGCAAGACGCTGCAAGCTTCGCCCATCACCAAGTACCTCGGCTTCACCGCGGCCTTCAAGGACAAGGACCAGGGCAGTTGGTCGGTGAAGCAGATCCCGGCGCTGTACAAGAGCAACATCCTCGATCCCTCGCGCGCCGCGCCCAGCGAGACCACGCTCGCCAACTGGGACGTCTACATCGCCATGATGCAGGCCGACGAGACCGATCCCGACAAGTGGACCACGACCGATTATCCGCCGCTCCAGTTCGAGCGCGCCTACGACGACTACGCCATCTCGCCGAACACCGACAAGATCCAGGCGCTCGTGCAGATCATCCACGCCAACCCGACGCATCCCAGCGCCCCGGACTGGCTCACGCGCACCAAGACGCTGCTCGACGCCTACCGCGCCGCGCATGGCGGCGGTGGAACCACCCCGGCCGTCGTGCAGAACACGCCGCTGCCTGTCACCAACAGCAACGTCACCATTGAACAGCAGGGCGATGCGCAGATCATCACCACGCACAATACCAACGGCACGGCCAACCCCTCCCAGCCGCACTAGCCGACCACTCGCGCGGGCGCGTTTCAGGCGTATATTAACTCGAAAGGAGTTTCGCCTATGAAAATGAGAAGCTATCTGCTCCTCACCACGGCGTTGTTCGCAATCATCGCGCTCATTCACCTGATGCGCTTTGCCTTCGGCTGGACGGCGGTGGTGGGAACGTGGACTGTCCCGCTCTCCGTCTCGCTGCTTGCGGTCGTGATCTGCGGGCTGCTGGCGTTCTGGGGCATGAACCTGATGCGCCGCTTGTGAGCGCTAACGGTCCAGCTTATTGAAGACCGCCAACGTCGAGTTGATGTTGCGCGGCAGGTCGAATTGCTGCGCCAATTTCCGCGCCGGCTCGCGAAACGCCGCGCGATGTTCCGGGTCGGCCAGGTACTGGAGCAGATGAACGATCAGCTTGTCGTCATCCGCGCGCGGCAGCACGAAACCGTCCTTCTCGTTCTCGATAATTTCCGACGCCCCGTTTTGCGCCGACGTGATCACCGGAAGCCCGGCGGCAAGCGCCTCCAGCGTCACGTTCGCGAACGGATCGTAAAGCGTCGGCAGCAGGAAAACATCCGCCGCGGCGTAGACATGCGGCATCGCCACCGGCGGCGGGCTGTCCACGATGTAGAGGCGCGCATGCTTGCCGTGAATCCGCTTCACCGCATCGCGCGCGATCGCATGGCCCTTCCGTTCCGCACCCGCGCCGACCAGCAGGATCACGTATTCATTGGGCGCGAAGCCCAGCTTGCGCCGTCCCAGCGCGCGATCTCCGTTGCTGAATTCCTGGTACGGCACGCCATTCGGGATCAGGTCGATCCGCTCCTCGGGAAAAGCAAAGCGCTGCATCACCTGCTCCGCCACGAAGCGCGAGTTGCAGATCACGCGCTTCACGCCGCCCGGCGCGAAGACCTGCGCCTCCAGCCGGCACAAGTCGCGGTTCTTCGCGCGCAGCAGCGTCCGCAGCCGTCCCTTCACGGGATGAAACGCCTGCCGGTACGCCAGCCAGTCCGCATGCACGCCATCGCCCGCGCGGTAGATGTCGCAGTTCGGCACACGCTCCAGGCTGAAGACAATGTCGTGCCGATCCTTCAGCGGAATGGTGCCGATCTTCGCGGCATACGAAACCGGGTCCTTCGACTCAATCTTCACGATCTTGTGAAACGGATTCTCGCGCGGCGACCATTCCTCGCAGTAAAGCGTGATGTGGTGCCCCTGCGCCGCCAGCCCCGAAGCCAGCCGCAGCAAATACCGCTCCGCGCCGCCCGTCGGCGAAAAGTTCCGCCGCAGGAACGCGATGCGCCACGTGCGCTTGGATTTGGATTCTTCGCCCGCCACGTTTATTTCTCCGCGATTTCCAATTTAAGGATTTTGTTGCCGCCCAGCCCAGCGTTCATGTACCAGATGTGAACAGGGAGCCCTTCGCGCATGGGGCCGCCCGAGCGTACCGTTTGATGGAATCCAGCGGTAAGGTCATCGTCCGAATAATCAAACAGTATGCCGTTAACGAGAAAACTTTCCGTGCCCTTCGGGCTCGGCGGCATTGGTTTGAAATGAGAGACAGTCCCTTCAACGTAGAGTGCGGATCCTGACCGCAGCGTGGAGTAAGAACGCGCGAAGTCCCAGGCCATGATGGCAGGAATCATGATGGCCATGAAGACTATGAGCGCGACGCTTGCTTCCAGAGTCTTCAAGTTAGGGGCTGACGTGCCGGAAATCCGTCGCTTGAGGAATCGAAGGAAGATCAACGCGATAAAAACAACGGCAGCACCGGCCAACGCGGACATTAACCATGGCCTGTACCCGGGAGCGAGCACATCGAATACCGGCGTGTAATGGAGAGTGTCCATTCCGAAATTACGCCGGTAACAGTTCGCGCTCACCCAGGGAGCTGTCGATCACGCCCTCGTAGCTGCACATCCGCTCGAGGCAGCGCTCGAACGCCTCATGTCCGCGGATGATCTCGATCTCCACGCGCAGGAAATAGACCGGCAGCGGCCGCTTGCCGACGCGCGGGAAGCGCACCGAGTCCTTCTCCGTCGTCACCACCGCGGTGGCGCTGCGGGCGTGGCTGCGCTCAAACATCTTCGCCATCTCGCCCTCGCTGAAGCGGTGATGATCCGCGTAGCGCCGCGAGTAAATCACCTCCGCGCCCAGCTTCTTCAGCCCCACCTCGAAGCTCTCCGGCCGTGCGATGCCGGAGATCGTGCCGATGCGCGCCTCCTTCAGGAACGAGAGCGGCACCACCTCGTGCGTGAACACTTCCTCCAGGTGCAGCGGCTTGTGCGCGCACTCCACGACATCGGCGTGGCGGTTGTAGCGGCGCATCTCATCGCGCAGCTCGCTCAGGTCGCGCCCGTCGCACTTGGTCAGGAAAATGATGTTCGCGCGGCGCAGTTGTTCCGGCGGCTCGCGCAGCAGCCCGCGCGGCAGCAGGTGACGGTTGGCGAAGGGCGACTCACTGTCGACCAGCACGATGTCGATGCGCTCCTTCAGGCGCAGGTACTGCAGGCCGTCGTCGAGCACCAGCGTGTCGCAGCCGAACTTGCGGATCGCGTGCAGCCCCGCCTTCACGCGGTCCTTGTCCACCACCACGTGCACGTCCTTCAGGTTAGACGCCAGCATAAAAGGCTCGTCGCCCGCCATGTCGGAGTCGAGCAGGAGCGAGCGGCCATCGGAAACCACGCGCGGCGGATGGCGATGCTCCAGCGAGCGGAAGCGGTCGGAAATCCTCTGCTGGAGGGGCAGGGGAGCGCTCTTGTAGCCGCGGCTCAGCACCGCGACCTTGCGCCCGCGCCGCGTCAATTCGCGCGCGAAAAGCTCCACCACCGGCGTCTTGCCCGTCCCGCCGACGGTCAAATTGCCCACGCTGATGACCAGGCAGCCGAGCGCATGCACCGAGCCCAGGCGCGTATCAAAAAACCAAAGGCGCCACTTCACCGCCGAGCGGTAGACCTGCGAAAGGTACCAAAGAAAAAAACGAAATACCGCCGCACGAAAGCCCCGGCGTTCCCCGCTCATCACCTCGACGGCGTATCTCTCGATCCAGTCGAGGCGGTTGGAAGAGCGCGGCATGATCTTGCGAGGGAAACGGGACACGCATGTATCTCATAACTCGCGCCCAGAGGCAAGGTAACCGCCCGTCAGCGTGGCCCGGGCCACAATCCTGCGCGCGTCCTATTTGAGATCTCTGCGAAAGTCGTGTTCCCTTCGTTCCGTAGGAACGATTCATGGTAGCCCGGCACTTCAGTGCCGGGTCATTCACGCAAGACGCGGGCGTCCCGCAAGGACGCTTGAACGCATTTCTCAGAGGGGCCTTTCAATCGTCCCTACGGAGACCTCTGCGAAGGCAGTCGGCAGAATCTTTTTTTCCATCGCGAAGCGATGAAAGTTCATTAGCCGGTGGTTGAGCCCGCGGCGGGCGACACCACCGGTTGAGTCGCATCCAATCCCCGATCCCGAAGGGATCGCAGCCCTCTGGCACCCCTCCAGGGTGCGGGCTTCTTTTTTGACATTTCCGGTGGTGTCGCTCGCGGACTCGCTCAACCGCCGGCTAATGGACTGGCAAGCCCATGGCTTGCGAGAACGGCAGAGAGACGACTTTTGCAGAGGTCGGTTATTTCTATATTGCGCGCTCTGTCTGTATGTGTTGAATGCACTACGCTCTGATTGACTTGATCGTTATACAAGACCTCGTCACGCCACTTCCGAGTTATCTTCCGCGCTCGGGGCATGACAGAGCCCTTCCTCCTCAGAGCAGGTTGATTATGGCAGTCACTCTAGTGGCGAGGAGTTCCCACCTGCTGAGATGGAGACTGAAGATGCCGGGGCTTCTTCAGCTTATGAAAGTCATTACACAACCTTCAGTCTGCCCCGGCTAACGTGGAGTGGCATTGGGCCATCTGGTCCACTCGTAAGTGAGGGGGTTGGATGTACGGAGGCCATGATTTCTATCGCCACAAGCTTGAGCTTAGTGCCAATTGAGGTAAGGGGTCCTCTGTCGCTTTCACTCCATAGCTCTTCTTATTACTTTCTATATCAAATGCCTGATGCATGTTGTATTCATTGTGTAGGCTGAGGTGTCGTTGCCAACCATAACTATGCAGATACCTCTCCTGGCTTTGGGTGTGGGTTAATCAACATTCCCACCAGTCCTACGGCCCATCGCGCTGCGATACCCCAAGGACTATGTTGCGGCAACGATCTTGGAGGCACCTGGGGAAATTGTGGGAGCTGCTGAGCCGACTGACGCTGTAGAATCTCAACCTCCTATCACCGGTAAAGAGTCACTTTTGGGGGAAAGGAATCTCCCCGAAATAGAAGCGGGAGAGATCGTTGAAAAAGAGGTTGGGGATCCTAGGGCTTTAGCCCTCGTTACAGAATCGGCCTCTGTGGAGTCCAGTCAGGTTGGGTGCGAAGAGCAAGCATCCTCAACTATTGAGGTTCTCAGCGCAGCTTCACCATAGGAGGTTGGAAGGGAGGTTGCTGTTATCGAGACTTCCTCCACTATGTTAACTACTGGAGTCGGCTCCAATGTGGGTGCCTTACAAGTTATGCCATCATCATCTTCCGAATCGAGTGATGACATCTGGGCTGTTGTTGATAGTAGAGTAGATTTTTAGCTTTCCGACACATCACCACTTGGTCTACAGTCGTCGAGCGACCTGGTGTGGCAATTCTTAGGAACCCTACAGCAGACCATAGCGGCCAGCCGAGATTTAACCTATGTGCAGCTGAGGGGCTTGGTAGAGCACCTTTCCCGTTCGCTACTAGTTTTTGGCTGCCCCATGGATGATTGGACGCCGCGGGTGGTCTTGTTGCTAAAATATGTGAACAGAAGGGAATTCCTTGGCCGAGAAGCGGCTGACCAGCTAACGGCCATAAAACTTGAGCGGATTGAATGTTGGAATGCTCTTGCCTCTTTGAAAGGGACCGCAAAGAAAATGAGAGATGTGGCGAGCACATTTTCACCGTGTCGGACCTCTCTTGCAGCTAGGATAGCTGAACTGCGCGCTGAGCTCTCTAGGGCCGAGGCCAAGCTATAGGAAGTCGAGTGAAGTCCAGAGCGTGGAGGTGGTGAAATTGGCTGAAGGACAAGCCGCCTCTCTTGAAGAAAAGCTAACGCAGTTGGAGGCCGCTGAATCTTGATTGCAAGAGTTGACCCGTCACCCCTCCTTGGGAATTTTGGAGCTCGAGGACATCTTCTGATGTCCGTTGCAGTAGCCCCCCATTTTGTTTGCTTATTATATTTTTGTTGGTGAACTTTTATGTATCTCGGGGGATGCCTTGAGTAACATGTATTTTGCCACTTCATAGCAACGAAATGTCTTCATTCTCTGTTAAATCACGACTTCATCTTTCCCTTTCTTTTTCTTAACCAATTAACTTAGCCCAGATATATAAGTCACTAGGGCAGGAGAGCGCTCATGCCTTCAGCAAAGGGGTGAGGGGTTCACTCTACCGCAACGTAACTATTCTCAGGGCCAAAATTTTGGCTAATATAGGCTGAATGTTTGAGGGCGAAGGTGTAGTGGCCACTCGGACCAAAGGGTAAGGTCAGAAGGCCTATTAGCAGGCTTTGTTGATGGTGACGAAGCTGCCAGGAGACCAAGAATGTGTTCCTTCCTCGACAGGGGTGGAGGACTCGAGTGAGGGATAGTTTTGCTAACTTCCACGAACAACGAGAAAAGTCAAGGATAGGTTTACTTATTGATGCGGATGGAAGATCCGGGTCAGTGGCTTGTTTATTGATTTCGCCGATGCTGATGAAAAATGAGGGTAGGGTTTATTCATCGACATAGGTTGAATGTTGAAGCACAAGGTGTATTACCACATACGCATAAGGCCTATGACGGTGGGGTTTGACTTTTCGATCGCACATGGGATTTTCGTAGGACTCAGATGGTGAATGAGAAAGCAATACCACTTCCATCATCATTTCATTGATTTCATTCATTCATTACTATTCATCATCATTTTTCTTCTTTTCTTTTCTTTCTCATTCTTTTTTTTTAAAGTCACATTGCTGACTTAAGCGCCCTTTTGGATTTTCGTCAAAGCCAGCCCCCTCTTGCTTTTGTCCACACGCCCTCTCGAGTTTTCACGTGGTGGGGTACCCGATTTTACCTGTAGTGCCCTTTCAGGTTTTCACTATAGCTAGGTTATAGCCATTTTTACCCTTACTCAGAGTGTACGAGTAAGTCTGGCGAGGCACCTCTATTTTAAGCCTCATTTTTCATTTCATTTTTTTTATCATCATTTTTTTGAACATAATTCACGGGATGAAGTCAAAATAGACGAGGGCTTGTCTGTTAGCGACGGACGGGAAGTCCGGGCTAAGGAGATGCTGACCGGTCTTGTCGATGATGACAAGGATCAGAATTGGTTTGTTCATCAACATTGGTTAAATGTCAAAGTAAAGGGGGGCTTTTGTTAACGAGGATGAAAGGTCCAGGTTAAGGTAATGGTGACTGGTCTCACCGATGATGATAAAGATCAGGACATATTTGTTCATCGACATTGGTTAAATATTGAGGCAAAGGAAGTTTATTCACTAAGGAGGACGAAAGGTCCAGGTTAAGGGAGTACTGGCCGATCTTGCCGATGATGACAAGGGTCAGGGTTGGTTTGTTCATCGACATTGGTTAATGTCAAGGCAAAGGAGGTTTGTTCATTAACGAGGACGAAAGGTCTAGGATACGAGAATGCTAACCGATCTTGCTGATGATGACAAGGGTCAGGGTCGGTTTGTTCATCGACATTGGTTAAATGTCAAAGCAAAGGAGGTTTGTTCATTAACAAGGATGAAAGGTCCAGGTTAAGGGAATGCTGACCGATCTTGCCGATGATGACACGGGTCAGGGTTGATTTGTTCATCGACATTGGTTAAATGTCGAAGCAAAGGAGGTTTATATCGACCGGAACGGAAGGTCCAAGTCGATAGTTTGAGGGCAGAAAGATCTCCGGTGGGACTTATGGTGCTCATCCCTTTCGGAGGTTCATTAGGGTGGGGGTGAAGAGGAACTTTAAATTACCACATTACTGATTTAAGCACCCTTTTGAGTTTTTGCCGAAGCCAGCCCCCTCTTGCTTTTGCCCACGCGCCTTTGCGGGTTTTCATGTGGCGGGGTACCCGATTTTGCCTGCGATGCCCCCCTGGGTTTTTGCCACAGTCGAGTTATAGCTATTTTTTCCCTCGTCCTAGTGTAGGAACAAAGCTGGCGGGGCACCTCCATTTTAAACCCCATTTTTTTCCCTTTTTTTTGAACATATAACACAAGGGTGATAAGAGGTCGAAGCGCGATATTTGACCCTTGGTGACAATAGATGGTTACTGACTGAGGCCCGGGACTTTGCGTCGAAAAGGGGTTTATTCGTTAGCAAGAAGATAATGCCAACGCAAAGGAGAAATTCTACGCCGATTCGGACATAAGGCCCATAATGGCAAAAAAATGTATGATAGTCAGCTAGGACATGAAGTCTTACGTCGAAAAAGGGTTTATTCGTTAGCAAGAAGATAATGCCAATGCAAAGGAGAAATTTTTACGCCGATTTGAGCGTAAGGCCCGTAATGGTAAAAAATTGTATGTCAGTCGGCTAGGGCATGAAGTCTTACACCAAAAAGGGATTTATTCATTAACAAGAAGGTAATGCTAACGCAAGGGATGAATTTTTATGCCGAGACCCAGGCTCAAGCATCCAAGGCCTCCAGCACTCCAGCAAGCACGAGGAGCAAGGCGCGTTGGTTGGCTTGTTGTTCAGTTTTGTACACACCGAGGGTATGTCGAACGTACCCCCCCACATGACGTCTAGTCGTTTCACTCAAGCCTATCCCTTCGTGCATGGGGCATTACGATAACGACGAACACACCCACACATCAGGTCCTCCCATGTATGACGCGTTATGATAACGACACAGATGCCATCATGCCGGACTTGCTCCTGCCATGGTACCACATGCCTGTCGCTCTCCTCGAGTTGGACACCGACGATCCCGACCGCCAACCCCAGTTAGCCGAACCCTAGCCTGTAAGTAACATTCCTGAGACTAGATCTAACTCCTCGACATGCCGACACTTGGCCTTTGGGGCCGGTACCCAACTGCTCACCTTGAGCCACGTTCAGCCACCCATATGCGCCAATCGGTGTCAGCCCTTGTCATCTAGTCCAGCCCCTCCCCAGTAGCTCCGCCACTCCTGTAGTTCCCTACGGGGACCCTTTATAAAAGAATACGTGGACATCTGCTTTATCCTGCATTGACCCGGGGGCCAACACATATGTCGAATTATCCTGTGACTTGCACCAGATGTACTCAAGCCTTCAGTGCCTACCTGTAAAGCCTTTATGGCATCTATAAGGAAAGAATAGTAAAAAATCTGGTCTTTTACGTGCACCTGTACCCATGTTCTCTCATAACCCTCACAACAGTCCACATGCAACCAGTCCTCCAGAGCCCAGCCAGGTCAACCGTGCCAGTTGAGTGCAATGATCACCCTATTGCTGCAGTGCATGTCTTGTCCTCTACCAATGGCTTTAAAGACATTCCGGTCCTCCTTCAGCAAAGAACAAAGGTGTTCGAATTCAATCCAATGGAAAATAAACACTGATTGCTTATGACCAGTGGGGAAAGATGTCATGTACAAGAATCCCCACAATTGCTTACATTTGTACCAGCGAAATCTCCTTCTCTCCACGTGTTGTCCGATACCCCGTGCCCACGTGCCATGCCCTGGTGGCACTTCCCCGGTCAAAATATTATTTTCGTAGGTGATTGTCGAGAAATCGACTAGTACACCCACATTCCACCCAGTCATCCCTATTTCAGTCACCTAGGATGATTAATCATACCATTCCCTATGCATTTATGTCATTCTTTGTATATCCCCGTCAATACCCTGGAATCCCTACGTGTCAAATCGACCCATCTCGACCTTCCTTATCAGGCGAGTGTGTGTGTGGACACCCAAATTTTCTCATTTGCAGCAAGCCTTCGGCGGAAGAAGAACAAGAAGAGACAAAGGCAGAGGTCTCGGGGACCGAATTTTCAACTCTGGCGATGGTGGGGCCGCATCTTATACACGGCAGCGTGTCATCATGAATTTACGTTCCAAAGGACGAATTAATATGAAAATTGAGTGGGGTCCTGACATCCTCGAAAATATAGTCTGGGTTATGAAGGCTCGGACGTCAAAAAGAAGGAGGAGGGAAGAATAAAGAAAGAAGAAGAAATAAAAAAGGAAAGAAAGAAGAAAATAGAAGCAAATAAAAAAGAGGGAATACAAAATAGAATAGAAGAAAAGGAGAAAATAATTCGCTCCGGTCAGCGACATCACGCCGGCCACAATCCCATCAATCTTCTTAATCTCGCCGTGCTTAGGCTTAATGAGAATCTTCCGCCGCTTGCTGTCGGTGTACACTTCGCAGTGGCCCGATTGCCAATTCAGGATCGGGTTGTTGTTGTGCTTCAACTTGCCCTGAATCACTAGCCGCTCATAATCCTCTGTTGGCCCTGCGTAGGCCACGCTTGTTTGCGGGAACGCCACCATCTTCACGCCGTGGTTCGCTTCGATCCGCTGTCGCAAGTCTTCAGCGTAGGTCTGGTCATAGAAGATGGTTTGTATTCGCAGCGTCTCTTGCAGTTCGGCGATCTTCTCTTCAATGAAGTGCTGTTCAATCACTTCGCCTGGGATCAGTTCCAAGAATCCCATCTGATGCCATTGGAGAAACGGCACCTCGTGGGCGTGCCGCTGGGCGGTAGCTTCTGGCAACCAAAAGAACGGCAACTGCCGAAACTCGTCGTCAGCTTCACCGCGGAAGGTGAGCACCAGCGCCGTCATGTCGCGTGTCTTCGATAAGTCCAACCCGCCCCAGCAATCCTGACCAGCAAGTGATTCGAGCGAGAACCTGTCACCGCATCGCTCCCAGTCCGTTGCGCGAAGCCAAGGATTCTTCGACTTCTGCCAGATGTTCAGGCGGTAGGTCTTGAAGTCGGCAAGGTCGGTGATCGACACCTTGGAGCGGTTGTAGTCAGCTAGATACTCCTCTTCGTGTACGGTGTGGCCCCACGCCGGATTTGCCATCCGCCCATACTTAATCGGGTCGCGTGCAAGCTCATCGTCGTCCAACTTCTGCGGTGCTTCGTAGCAGAGAAAGAAAAACGATTGGTCATCCACATCGCCTCTCTCGACCTGCTTCCCGTAGTCGTACTGCTTCTTGCCGTAGCTATCGGGGTTCTTGCCTGCCGTGCTAACCTCCACATGCAGCGGTTCGCTACGACTGATACCCGCACGAGAGATACGGCTGATAAACTCGTCATCCACAACGTGTGTTTCGTCGATGAAGATCGAGCCGTTGATACCTTCCTTGCTTTGCTGGGTGCGGCTGTCGCCGCTGCTCATCGGCTTAAGGATTGACCTAGTTGGCTCGTGGGTGATCTGCATTAGACTGCGGTTTGGCGAGCATTCGGCCATGAGTTCCGGTGAGGCCATCATCATTTCCATGGCATGTTTGCCGGCGATCTCACGTGCCTGCGATCCGTCCTTCGCACCGAAGAACACCTTCTGACCCATCTCGCCGTCAGCAATCAGCAGGTACAAGGCCCACCATGCAAGCGTGGGCGACTTCTTGTTCTTCTTCGGCACCCACACGGACGCTCGCGTGAATCGCCGCACCCAGCGCCCCCAGCGTTCCGAGTATCGCTCCCAGCCGAACATGCGCATCGTTGCTTCGACCTGCCAGTCGCGGGGCGTGAGCGGTTCACCTGCGCGGTCGCCTTCGTACAGCCGCAGGTAACGAAGCGCGAAGTCAATGACATGCTGGCCCCGCTCCTCACTGAAACGACAGCCGGTCGCAACCGCCTTCTCGTCGGAGGCGTTGCGCATCCATCGCTTTGTCGCCTCGTCGACGCTCATCCACGCTTCCTCGCAAACGCACTAACGCCCGTCAGGCTCATCAACACCCGACACTCGGGCATACCCACTCGAGAATGTTAGGGCAATTGGCCTCAACACTAGCACTACACCCCTAGTAGGTGCGAAGATCGTGGATCCCATCTGGAGAGAGGGAAGCAATGTCGCCACACTTACGGCCAATAGGGTTGGTTCCATTGAGATGGTGGATTTATTCAATAGAGAAAAAGGAAGAGGAAAGAAAGAGTATGTCAAAAGTCTACACTATAAGACGAGGGCAAGAATAAAGAGAGCTGCATGGAATAGAAACTTCACCCCAACTGGCACAAGACTTAGTTCAGTTGCCTTTGAAGACTCCATCAATGGGTGCGCTGAGCTCGAGGTGACTTCCCCTTCCTCCACAGAAAGTCTCAGAGTGCTAAAAGAGCCTGGCATGAGCCGTGCTAGGCTGAACGCTGGGAGATCACTCCCGTAAGAAAATGAAGGGGTGTCTTCTCCCGACCCCTCCTCAGGGAACTCCTCTTCACTAGAGGTCTCGTAGTCCACTTGCTCTTCGAAGGGTGAACTCTCAGGCGAATCCACCACTATCATAGCCGGCCCTTGCAGGCCCATTGAGCTATCATGTGCCACCTCTGAAGAGCATTTCTTTGCAACAAGTGTGGCCAATTGTTCTGAGGAACGTCAGGTGGTCAATGCGCCCTGAACAGGAGAGGTAGCAGGTGGTGCTTCGATGGGAATTCCAGGAATGGCACCTGTCCAAATACGGGCCAATAAAGATAAACAATCCATGGGGGATTTCAAGAATAATGATGAGCTACCTTCACCCTCGTGGATAGGGGTAGGCGAAGGCAAGTCCCCCTCGGCTGGAATAGCAGCTGCCATGCAACCTTCTCCTTTTTCAACTCCACCAACGGCAATGACCGCTTCTGCAACCGGGATAGATGGAGTTAGCTTGCAGCTAAGATACGATGAAAGAAACAACAGGCTATACCTCCAGCTAGACACTCTTCCACCCTTGTGGCCTCAAATTCTTCAAATGATGGGATAGCTAGTAGTGGCACAGTGATGTCTACTGCCACGGTCTTTTCCTTCTCGAAAGCCTCGGTGCAAGCCTTTTTGGTCTGGGAAATGGCTTCCTTAACTCGGGACCTCCCTCGCTTCCGCGAGCCACTGGCAGGCAAAGGTGTGGTCGTTGGAGCAACAATCGAGGCTTCAAAATGGCTTAGCTTCTGAGCTTTAGAAATTAACTTTTGATATTCTAGAGTCCCTTTTGAATCGGGATGGTCTGCGTAAAACACATTCGTTTGGGAATTATGTACAAAAATGACATGTGCCAAAAGAAGAATGAACATGCATCAAGGGGAAAACCAAAAAATGTACATACCTACTGGTCCGGAGTAAAGGGGAGAAAGGGGGCAATAGAAGAGTGGAGGCTCCTTATCTCTAGAGGCCCCCTCACGAACTAGCCAGTAAATATCTCCAATTGTCATGTAGTGCTCGGCTCGTAGAGTGATGCGGGACAGACCCACGGCTCGACCTAGGACTCTAGACGAGCTCACGTTTGTCCCTTAGCGAGGGAAGTGTGCGGCTGTGCGCGGTTGAGAAACCGGCGTGAGCTAGGGTGGTCGACTCTCTCGTGCCCGGATCGGATCACGGGACGGGTAAAACGACCTCGACTCGGCATCGCCGAGTTACCCCCGGGTTTGGGTGTGCGCCGGGAGAGTTGGCCGCCGATATCGGCCCATTCGACTTGCGAATTGTGCTTGTTTGCGTAGGTCTGAGGTTGTATCACATCAGTACAAGTACATTCTGCCAGTAACTGATTACTTCTCCCACTGGGCGGAAGCTATTGCTCTGAAGGAAGTGACCGGGGAAATCGTGGACACGTTTTTCCAGCACAACATCATATTCTGGTTCGACACCCCCAACCGAATTATCTCAAACCACGGCAGCCACTTCTGAAATCAAAAGGTCAACCGACTGGTGAAAAAGTACAAGATTGACTGGAGGACGTCAACTCCCTACAACTCACAGGCCAATGGCCTGGCTGAAGCCTTTAACAAGACTCTCTACACTCTCCTAGCCAAGATTGTTAGTTCTAACAAGAGAGACTGGGAAGAGAAGATGCATGAGGCACTATGGGCATACCGGACTGTATACAAGACCCCAACGGACTGTTCACCTTTCTCTCTGGTGTATGGCTCAGAAGTAATTATCCCCATCAAGTTAGAAATACCCTCCCTAAGGGTCGCGGTCTAACACGGATTAGTCCGTGAAGGGCAAACAAATGTCGAGCGAAGACTAGAAAATCTCTCCAACTTAGAAGGAAAATGGCTTCAAGCCCAGCAGAACATCCAGGTCTATCAGGCCCAGATAGTGCGTGCCTTCGACAATCTTGTCAAGGAACGTGAATTCAAGAGGGGTGACCTTGTCATAGTCAAAAGAAGGGAAGTCATGGCTGCCAACCCCAAGGGCAAGTTAAATGAAAATTTACTTGGACCCTACGTAGTCCAAAAAGTCTACGAGGGCGGGGCATATGTAATTGTCAACCATCACGAGGAAGTTCAATTTTCGCCCCTTAATAGTAGACACTTGAGATTGTATCACGCTCTAGTGCCTCCATTCAATTGAATAACACCATTTTTTGCCTCGCCGTAGGTGAATTTGCATTGCTATTGTCCGAATGATTTTGTCACTGTTCATCATTTACAAAATAGAGAAAAAAAAGAAGAAGAAAAAGAAAGAAGAAAAAAGAGAAGAAGAGGAAAAAAAGAAAAGAAAAAAACAGAAGAAGAGAAGAAAAAAGAGAAAAGAGAAAAGAAGAAGAAGAGAAAGAAAAAAAAGAAAGAAGAAAAAAAAGAAGAAAAGAGAGAAGAAAAGAAAAGAAGGAAAAGGAGGGAGAGAGGGGACGGTCCCTCGTTTCAAATACTTATCCCATGCTGGCAACGAACACACCCGTAAACAAATAGACCATGTCGGCTCCGCCATCCCGTTGGCACTGATGAATGAGCACCTTATCCGAACCTTTTGTTCGGACTAAGGAATAAAACCCCTTCCTCGCATTGGCATTGACCTGGTGTCGACGAACACATCAAGAGACAAACAAACCACGTTGGCCCCAACACCCCGTTGGCCCCGACGAATGAGCACCTTATCTGAACTTTTTGTTCGGACTAAGGAATAAACCCGTTCCTTACATTGGCACCGACTCGGTGTCGACGAACACATCAAGAGACAAACAAATCACGTCGGCCCCAACACCCCGTTGGCACCGACGAATGAGCACCTTATCCGAACATTGATTTATTTTTTTAGAAATGTAACCTCTAATTACACTTTAAACCCCCAAGAATGCATAATTGCATTAATTCCCATTTAATTTCAATAAATCTTTAACTAAATAGAATAAATGCCAGAAAATACCCATAAAATCCCACTTAATAGAATTTGGTCCTCTAAATTCACATAATTTCTTCCCAAAAATAGTGGGGTACAAAATCACCAACCTAGAACATGCATTCTCGTGGTCAGTAAACCGATGTGTCCCATGCTCTTGTTTAGGGAGTCAGGAATGCATCATTTTAAGATGAGGCATTTTTGCCAATCTAAATATCGAACATCTAGCAACGTGACTAGATAGGGAGCATTTCCGGGTATTAGTTTGCAAGAGAAGCTGGAAGTAGCAACTTATATTTGGAGAGGGGTGCCATTGGTTTGGCTACAGAGACTTCTCTGCATACTGCTATAAAGTGTGCTTCGGTATAAGGCACAATATGAGATAACGCAAAATAGCGGCAAGGGGCCACCTGCTCAATGTTTTTATTTAAGACCATAGGAAGTTGAAGCCCATATGGATGTTTGAAATGAGAAACCACGGAATTTGTAAGATGAAAAATACATCTAGAAGCAATAGTAGCATAAACTAAATTAGGTAATAACTCTATATCTTTAATTTGAACACACACCACAAAGGATTGAGAAAGATGAGGATCATCAAGCGCAATCGTGAAGTTGGGTCTTCCCAAAAATAGTAGGGTACAAAATCACCAACCTAGAACATGCATTCTCAATTCTACTCTTACTAGATCAAATTCTACAGCATGCAAAAATTACAACAATCACCATGTCCAAGCATGCAAATATAAATGAGTAGGTTTAGAGTTACATTACAATGCTTGCAGCTTGCCTTGTCGCTTCTGTCTACCTTGTTACTCATCCCACGGCAGTTGCTCCTTCATCAAGGGACAACGAGCAATTCTATGATCTCCGCTCTCGCAACGGATGTACTTCCCTAGCTTCCTCCAACAATCTTCTGATCGGTGACTACCTTTATCACAATGTTCACATTTCTCCTTGACTGGAACTATCTGTTGATCCCCATTCTTGGGCTTCCTATCCTTGCCGAAACCATTACCTCCATTTGGCCTCTTCTTTTCATTAGTAGGTTTGCCATCCTTAGACTCATTTGCTAACCCTTTCTTGGCAAGCCTCTCTTTGATACGCTCGGCCATCTCTATAGCGTCTTCTAGCAATTGAGCTTTCTTTACCATCTTAGGGTAAGTTTGGATCTCTAATGGTGCCAACTGAGGGATAAATTCTACTCTCAATCCATTCATGAATCTCTTAACTCTCATCTTCTCTGTGCAAACTAAATGAGGTGCATAACGGGCTAGCCTAGAAAACTGCGCTTCATAGTCTACCACCAACAAACTCTGTTGCTTCAAAGATGCAAATTCCATAGCCTTCTTATCTCTAATTCTCTCCAAAAAGTAGTTCTCATTGAAATATTCTAAGAACTCATTCCACGTTATATGATTATTGGGCAAAATTACTTCCACAGACTCCCATCAGGCCCGAGCATCTCTCTCTAACTGATAAGCTCCCAACAAAACCTTCTCTTGATCAGTATATTGTATGACTGTGGACGTCGGAACGTGTCGGACTGAGCCAACACACTGGATGCGGAGCCTATGTGCATGTATACCGTATATTTCCGGTTACAACAAGCACTTAAGTAGCTGATGGTCTTAGGAATCATCAAGAAGGAGAAAAATGTAGCAGCATGCATGCAAGAGAAAAAGAGCATTATACATTATTAAAAGTGACAATAACCACTTTGTAATAATTAAGAATATGAAAAGGTAATACCACATAATTAAGAAAACAAGCATTTGGCATAGATAATATAGGCTAGAACCGAGGTGAGTGAGAACAAGAGGCAAGGCGAGGCGTTTTTGTCTTGCCTTGCCAAGGCGAGAGAGGTGATCTACTTTTAACATAGGAGAACCTATTGTGGGTACGCTAGGATGCCTTTCACATGAAAAACTTTGGGTTGGATTATGGTAAGCCAAGCCCAAGAAGACAGTTTCTGACTCATTATGATTTAAGCCCTTGCAGTAAATTTAAACTGTGGGAAGTGGTTATGACTGATGGTTACATTCTCTTCGTCTCTTTGTTATTTCTCTTGTTCTGTATTTTGTCAGTCAGCTTCATGTTATAAGGGAACACAGGGAGATGCCTGGAGATCGGTTTGTCAGTTTTGATCATGTTGTGCATGATTAATGTCTATGCTCAACAAAACAAGTAGGGGACTGGGAAGTAATCAAGTGATTATACTCAACAAAACAAGTAGGGCGGCATCTCTGTCTTTTTCATCCTCTTAATCTCTTTGTTATTTCTCTTGTTCTTTACTGACTGGCCTCCTTTTGTGAGAGCATTTGAGTCTTTTAGTAAGAACCTGAGAAAATCAATAACTATAGAGCTTAGAGGGGCTGACAATTTGTTGTTTCTATAGACTTCTGTTATTGTCTCTCTTTCTCTTGGTCTATTCTCTACACAACCCAACCTGGCATGGTTGTCATTAGACATGGTATGACCTGTTGCCTAGTATGGAATATGACCTGATGCCTAGTATGGATCCATACTAGGCAGGATCGGGGATTGGGATAGGATCACCCGGTCCCGAACTGATCCAAATCGGCGGGATTGGCCGATCCCGATCCTGATCCTAGTCCGATCTTGAGTTTTTTTTAGTTGAGGTTTTTATGTTTGTTTATATTTTATAAGGGTTTTATGCAAAACTCCAGGTCTTTCCCTTTCTTCTTTCTTCCCACACACCCGCCAATCCCCCACTCCCCTGCAAGTTTCTTCTTTCTTTCCCCACACCTCCCGATCCCCCACTCCGCTGTAGGTGCAGGCCGATCGCATGGAAGAGATGAGGGGGACAGGACGAGGAGGAGGAGGACAGCGGCACCGGTGGCTACGATGATGGCAGACGGTGGCGGCGACGACAAGGACTTGAACAGGTAAGTATTTCTTTCTTTCTTATTCTTATCTGCCAGTCAGTACTATTTCTTCTTCTTCTCTGCCGGGGTGGGGGTTCTCTGCCTGCCAATACTGTTCTATGGTGAGAGGCGGCCGAGGCGACCAAGGGGTCACCTCATGCCTCAAACGCCTAGGCAATGGCCTAGGTGCTTGAGGTGAAATTTTATTAAAATAATACGTATAATTCATGAATTAAAATATATGTCTAAATATCACAAAGATGCATATCTAAAGTGGTGAGAGTAATGGTAGAATTGAAGGGATTTGGGGAAGGTGAAAGGTTGGGTGAGGTGGCCAGGGTAGGAAAGAGAGGGGGGGGCGCACTAGAGAGAGAGTGGGGAAGAGATAGAGAGGGGGCCACCCCCTAAAGAGAGATAGAGAGAAGAGAGAGAGGAGAATCCACCCCACTAGAGAGAGAGAGAGAGAGGGGAGTTACACTCAAATTCAAATTTTCATTTTTTTTCAAATGAGGAGATGGGGTCCTATTTATAGGAATCCCACTTTTACACATAAGTCCATGACTTTTGGACTAATAATAAATAATCAACAAAAGGTGGGGAAGGGGGAGGGCGCCCATGGGCCAAGCCCATTGAATTGGGCCTATTAGCCTATCTAATTAACCCTATGACTCAAGATTTAGGTAAATGACTCATTGACCTAGGTACTGGACTCAAATAAAAGAAAAATTACATAGTTAATGACTCAAATAAAATATAAATATTACATGAATAGACTCAGAAAAATAAGACGGACGTGGTGGCACATGTCGACGATCAAGCCGGGCCTCGAAAAATATGGAGAGGCAAGGGATGCCCCCATCAATACTCTGTGTAGAGATCAGCAGTAGTTGTCTTACAGCTTGAGGAGGTGTTCCTCATTTGACTATTATGCAGTCGTTAGTCAGGATTGTGAACAACTGGGTGTTGTTCACGTTCCCTCTAAGATTTCAGTGGAAGAGAGGATTGAATCCTCTGGGTTTGTGAGCAGCTTGGGGTTGTTCACGTTTCCCTCTGTGGCTTCAGGGGTAGGGAGGATTGTTCCTCCAAGGTTCCTTCTGAGTTTTTAGAAGAAGGGAGGAGTTTGCTCCTCCGTGTCAAGCTATGGTATCAGCTGTTGTTGTAGACTGAGTCTGCGTTCTTATGTTAAGCAATGGAATTCTTACTCATTTGAGTAAGGGGTGGACGTATGTCTACAAGTAGCAGACCAAACCACCTTAAAATTATCTATCTAGTGGTTTGCTTAGTGTGTAGGTTCCCTATCTTCTACCTCCTTCATAGGTTGGCTGTAGGCTGAATGTATTGTAGACCTCATCATTTTACTTCTACCATTTACAAAAGTTTATGATCATCTTGTTTTTGCTAGCACCTCACTGGTATATCAAAAGGGTGCAGCAGCACACCTTGCATGAGGATAGTTTTGGACTCTACCCTCTGCCGAGTGCCAGTATGTGGATGATTGTCTGAAATGTTTTGGTTAGTATTTGCTTGAATTACAGTACTCATCAGCATGTTAGCACTATATCTGCAAGGTGTTCGACCTATTATATGTGGAAACTCATCAAGCTTGGTTTAGTTCTATTTAAGCTACAGCTAGCCTGAGCTTTTATATTTTTGTTTCTCAACTATCAATTTTTGTTGGTATAAAACTTATTATTAGGCATAAATTCCTAGTTGGATCTATTCACCACCCTCTAGATCCGACTGTGCACCCCAATATCTAGTTTTCTTCACAAACTTCCTTACCCATCTAGTAATCAATGCCACCAATTCTTCATCTTCACTGTTTGTCATTTAGCCAGCTTCAGTTTTTTCTAACCCTTGAGAATTTGTCTTCATTGCTAAGGTTGTGGCTGCTTTCTTCTTCTTCTGTAGCTAGAATAGAAGCCATCAGAATTTCATTAGTATTTGCATGCTCACTAGGCATAAAATTTCAACAAATAGATGTCAAAAGTGCTTTTCTGAATGACTTAATAAAAGAAGAAGTGTTTGTAGAACAGCCTCCTTGTTTCGAGCATGATGATTTTCCAAACCATGTCTATATGTTGAACATGACACTCTATGGACTAAAGCTGGCCCCTCGAGCCTGGTATGATAGACTCAGTGCCCATCTGACTAGCAGGGGCTACAACAGAGGTAACGTTGACCAAACTTTTTTCACAAAAGTTTTGAATGGCCATATCATTATAGAGCAGATATATGTAGATGACATAGTGTTTGGTTCGACTGATCCCAACTTGTGTAAGTAATTTGTCGAATTAATGACAAAGGAATTTCAAATGAGCCTCGTGGGTGAACTCTAATTTTTGCTTAGACTGTTGGTCACACAAACGAAGGATGAATTTTTCATAATCTAGTCCAAGTACATATTGGAGATTCTAAAGAAATTTCGGATGATGGATGTCAAACACATATCCACGCCGATGGGAACAAATGCAACTCTAGATGCAGATGAAAAAGGTTAACCTGTAGATCCCAAGACATATCGAGGTATGATCGGGTCTCTATTATACCTTACTACTTCTAGGCCTGACATACAGTTTAGTGTGTGCTTGTGTGAAAGATTTCAAGCCAATCATAAAGAATCTCATCTGATTGCTGTAAAAAGAATCTTAAGATATGTTGCTAGCACACATGATTTAGGACTGTGGTATCCAACATCATGCTACTTTGAACTGATTTCATATATTGATGCTAATTATGCTAGGTGTAAGCTTGATAAAAAAAGCACCAGTGGCTATTTCCAATATTGGGGCGGGTGTCTAATTTCTTGGGCTTCTAAGAAGCAGCACTCGGTGGCCCTATCTACTATAGAAGCAGAGTATGCCGCTGTAGGGAGCTGTGGGACTCAAGTGCTATGGATAAAACATCAACTTCAAGACTACAGTGTAGATCTTTGATACATACCTATATTGTATGATAACACAAGTGCCATCAACTTAACAAAGAACCCCATCCAGCATTCAAGAACAAAACACATAGAGATAAGACATCACTTCCTTAGAGATGAGGTCAGCAAAAAGAATTTTGAATTGCAATACATTCAAACTGAAAAGCAAATTGCAAACATTTTTACAAAACTTCTGAACAATGAAACATTTTCTACTCTGAGGAGAGAGTTGGGTTTGTGTAGACCTCCTACTTATTGATCTTGTCTGGTTCAGATTGGGTGAGTCTTAGAGGACACTGGATATTCTTGTCAGGGGGAGTCCAATGTGCTTAGGTTGTTTGTGTGTGATTGACCCACTGGTATATAAAATGGTGACTTATGGAAGGGCAAACTAAGTATGTCTGAAAGCTTTCACTATGCGTGAGAAGATACTCCACCAAGTACCAAGGGACCTCACATATAGTGTTCTAGAGTCCATGAGTTGAGGGGGGGTTATTAGAACTTCTGTGAGACAGGTTCATTATAAGATTTGCTGCATGTGGAGCCCTATTCATCATAGGTAACCTACGTCGACAAACCCCACTATGTGTGTCGACACACTTAGAACTAGTACCACCCAATAAGCAACCAAGGGTGGAGAGCGAGGACTACTGGGACTGGTGCCCGAAGTGCTCGAGACACTAGCATGGTTAGTCTCTTCCTCAAAGGAAGACTAGGGGTTAACACAAATGATCCTTCTACGAAGTGCCATGGACTGTGGAAGCAAAGAGATATAGAAGAATCCTCGCCAAGGTGAAGGACAGATGATGAGGAAGTGCTAGACACCCATGTCGGGAACGAGAGAGGCATGTGAAGCTTCCCCGAGTGTCCTTATGCTGATACTTATAAGCATCCAAAGGTGGAACGATCACTTCGAGACGACACGAGGGGAGAAGGCACTTATCACCACCAAGGTCAGCTGTAGAACCCAGGCGACTGTTCGTGCCTACTTTCTCAGATGAAAAATGGCTACACCATGATGACAGTGATGTCACCTGACATTTCGACAGGAGTTGCCTTGCACACCAAGAAGCTCGGTAGGTGGCAGGGCCCACCTTCCCAGATGATGCGAGAAGATCCTCCTAGAAACTTCCTCCTGGTGGACCCATTGAGGCTTCTTCTCAGATCCCGAAAGTGCTTGGCGTCTGAGAGTGGGGGACTAGTGAGGAGGGTAAAATCAACTTGGCCCATATGCGACCCATTAATGCCAGGCCTATGTGGGCCCAAGACCCGCTCGGTGCAAAGCAGGATGCCCGATAGTTAGCGGCCCGCACCAAGCGACCCAATAAAGATAAACGAAAGATTCGCCAGCCCACAAGGGGCATCGACCCGGGCATCGTGGGAGCCAAATGACTCCCAGGTGACCGAATGTTACTCCTGAACATTACTCCACACATTACTCCCACCATCGCCAGCCTCTACTCCAATATGGGCGAGCACACGCCTAGAGCTCCATAAGACTCGCCTGAAGGCTGCATGGCCCAGATAAATGGGCGCATAATGAGAAGCTCCCCACGATCGTAGGGAGGCGTTATCCGGCAACTCACATCTTTCCCTATTAAGGGATGAGACTTTCATCGTCAGGACAACTAGTATAAATAGACCTCTGATCAGATGACAAGGAGACGTAGACATAGAGATACACACAGACATACATACATACGGAGGCAGACAGCCATGCATGGAGAAACGCTTAGACTCAAACTCACAGGGGAGGGAGAGATATTAGAAGGAGAAAGCATCCGAGCACGTCTCAGGCGCTGCGAGCACTCATTGGACATGACAAGCATCTCTAGGAATCCTGCTTCGGCTCCAAGCTTGATCATTCTACCCTTACACTCTCCCCCCTCTCTTCATCTCCTATTGATCCTCACCTAACACGGTCTTTACTTAAGTATCAGAGGGTTGACCCCGGGATAATGTGGTCATGCGCTGAGCTGTGTGTTCAAAAGAAGAATATCGGGAACGTGGACAGTCGGCAATACGTCTCAAGCTAGCAATATAATCGGAGTGCAATAATACATCCTCATAAAGAGAAATGCACAAGGATATAGACTCAAAAATCTAATTTTATTATTAAATAATGTTCAAAGTTTACATGACCACATGACTTTGACTCATTAATTCTAGACTCAATAAAAGAAAATTACATAAGTGACTCATGACTCATGACTAACTACATGGATTCATAACTACATCTTCTAGACGATAGAAATGTAAAGTGGCATCTGCCAAGCTTCTGGAGGTGCTAGCTCGGTTTCGGAGAATGTGATTGCTGGCCCTTTTGAAATAGTTGCCAAAGCTGTCGGTAAGCTGTCGACTATCATATCCTCACTGACCATCACCTTTTGAAGAAAATTCCTTAGTGCGTCTTGGTGAAGGGTAGACCTCTTTATCAGCTCTAGCATAGATATTTTGGCAGGCACCCGGTCTAAGTGATGCAGTAGATCATATTGGGTACTCGGCAATGGCTCGACCTCTTCTTGATCGGTAGTCGGTTGGGAAGAGTAGGGATTGGGTGCAGGAGCACCAGTGGAAGTATAATTTCTATGGAACAAACGCCCACTCCGTAGGGCAAAGTTTTATGCTGGCACGACATCAGCTAACGGTATAATGGGCCCAATAGGGTGGATGAGGAGTGAGGAAGAGGGCATAGCGGAGATGATGGGAGTGGTAGAGATGATGGTGGAGGTAACAGGTTGTGGTGGGAGAATGACGGGCGGAGGGTTAGAGGGAGGCGTGGTGATGATGGGTGCGGGAACTGGCGGAGGCGTAAGGGGAAGTGGAGGTGTGGTGACGAGCGAACGGTTGGATGGAAGGGTAGAAATGGCGGCAGGGGTGATAAGTAATGGGTGAGATGGAAGCGCAGGTGAGGGTGTTGTTAGTGGAGTGGAGGTAAGTGGAAGGACGAATGGTCTAGCGGGCGAAGGAAGGGTTTGATGGTTACGGGTGAGGATGGTAGGAGTAGGAGGTAAATACGGGTTGCGGTGGTTATGGTGGAGGGCCAGGAGTTGTTGGACAGAACCGTCATCATCATATGACCACCCGATGTTAGGAGCCGGGGGTTGAACTAGGTTAACCTGAGCCGGTGCCGGAGGCTGAGGCTGCAGAGCAGGAGGATGGTTTGACATGGGGTTTTGGTGGATCCCTAAGTCTTGGACCGGTTGTTGCTACTGTGGCGGCGGTGCTTGTTGCTGATGCACTTGCTGCCTCGGCACTTGCCTTCTTTTATCTTTAATCTTCATGATGGCCTTATGCATCTCAACCCAATCTATCTTGTGACCTTCATGTAGGTCATAGATCAAATCTCTGAATTGGAAGCATCCTTCAATCGTATGCCCCGACTGCCTGTGGAACATACAGTATTTCATCTGATCAATGGTCGGGTTCTAGACGGGCCGTTCCGGAGGAAGCTGAATTGCACTAACTAACATGAGAGTGAAAAAGATGTCTATAAGGGATTCTGGTAGAGGAGGGTATTGGGCTCTCTTTGGAGCCGGGCGCTTGTTGGTGTAGCCATTGGGTGGAGGGACATTGTGGTATTGCGGGGGTTGCTGGGGTGGTAGCGGAGCGGAGAAGGTGTTTTACAGAGTGGCAAATGTAGGCGGAAGGTTTTGTGGAGGAGAGAAGGCGGGTGAAGGGTTTTGTGGAGTGGTGACCTGGTTACGGGGGTTTTGTGGGAAGCGGATTTGATTGGACTAGTTAGTGACGGGGAATGCAACGGCTTGCACCTGTTTGTTGGTCTGGACTCCTTCTGTGATGGGCCCTTGAGGTTTTCTATTATATTTGGGCTTTTGGGCCTCAAAGAGTGAATGGATCGGGGAGTCCTTGAACAAGAATGATGATATGGTGGCAATGGAAATGACAAAGAAAAAAATTGGAAGAAATACTTCTAACATCCAATGACCGAAGAAGGTTTGGGTGCTAAAATTTGACAAATGAGTCGGTTGTGGTAAAGGTGTGCTTTGAGATAAATAAAGAATGAAAGTGGTTCCAATAAAAGGGAACAAGGCACACTCATATGATAAAACCCCAACTTTACTTCTTATTTGTTAAATTGGTGATTTTGATACTTCCTACTTATGTTATTTTGTTATGTTTTTCATATCATGTATTTTGAATGAAATGAATTTGCCTTTGATTTGTATAGCTTTCAATTTCAATCCAAAAAAAAAAATTTCTTATTTCAAAAGGTAAAATTTTCTGAACTATGAACTTGCTTGATCAAATGCAACAATTGATATTGAATGTTGACCATGGCTCAGTTTAAAGCTCATTGACCATGTGTGCTTGTTTTGCATGAATGATAATTTACTTGATTTGTTAAAACTGAAAATTCATCTCATGCATTTATTGAATTCATGCTCACTTAAATATTCAAGAATGCACAAAAATTGAAAAGATTACATAAAAAGATTGCATTGGCATTTTTACAACTCATTCATAGATCTTCGCATATCATTCACATACTTTGCATGCTTTGTGAATTTGAGTCATATGCATACCACAATGAAGTTCAGATCTATATAGAAACTATCAGATCTAACAAAATCTATCACACACAACGGATCTTTGGTACTGTGGCGGAGGTGTGAATCCGAAGATTCTACTCACGCAAAGTGTTATCTTCCTGACAAGGCTTGCATTGTCCATCCGAACCCACCTTTTAATATACCAGAGATCTAATGTGAAAATGATAAATTATGCTAAATATAACTCAAGAGACATAAACAACTTAATCTAAGTGTGTGCTTGCACAGAATGGAGATAGGAGAAAAAGATCGAACCACACAAGGGACAACGATTTTTTAGATGGTTCGGATGCAATAACGGCAACCTACATCCACCCCTCATAGACTGTGAGGATTGACACACTATCTTGTAAAGGATTACAAGATTAAAATACACACATACACACACTCGTGGAGAGTTTGGAACTCCCATGAAGATGCAGATGCACCAAAACACACAAGGGTATGAAGGAGAAGAGCCACACACACACGGATCTGGGTAGATCCAACACACACACGAATGTTTAGAGATTACAAGAACACACACTTGAAGCTCAATGAAGAATAGAAGTAGAAACACAAATGAAAACTTCAGATTGAAGCTCCCCCTTAGTGGATGATGAAGATCTTTGATGAAGCTTGCTTCTCAGCTTGATTTCCACTTTAAGGGCTTGAGGATGATCTTGAAATGCTTGAGTTTTGATGAAGAATGCTTGGATGAAATACTATTCACGGGGCTCTTCCTGCAACACTCTTTTCTCCCTTGGCAGCCCCCTTGAATCTCCCTTGAGTTGATTAGGGTTTTGACCCCTAAGAGATATTTTTATACACCTTGGGTAGTAAAGAGACATGCCAGAACACAGATCCACAAATCATGGTATGTCTGGTGACTTTGGGATTAAATACACCAAAGAGAAGGGCTTCTCACGTTCAAGAATAAAAAAGTCAACATTGCTAACATGCCCCAGTCTTCTATGCCACAGCCATGCATCACTGGGCTCGCTGGCAGATAGACACAAGTTTTCAGAAAATGAGGTTTTAAGGTCTACCATGTAAACATTATTTATTCTATGACCTACAAACATCACAGAGTCAGTTCTGCTTAAATATTTTACACGCATTAGCATCAAACAGAACCTTGTGGCCTTTGTCACACAATTGGATTATGCTGAGCAGATTGTGTTCAAGGCCTTCAACAAGCATAACATTTTCAATCAAATTGAAAGAATTTGTACCTACTGTACATGTGCCAATAACTCTTCCTTTGTTCTTACCTCCAAATCTCACCTGACCACCTTCCCTCTTGATCAGATGGTTGAACTTCTTTCTATCTACTGTCATGTGCCTTGAGCTGCCGCTGTCCAAGTACCATCGGTTGTGATGGGCTGCTAGGCATTCCTACATAAAACACATTAAGCAGATGTCTTTGGAACTCAAATAGACTTGGGTCCACAATCATAATTGAAAGCATGTAGCATAATCTTTGGAATCTACACTTGTTTAAAAAATCTCATTCTCTGACCAAACCAGCATCGGTTTCTAGTGTGACCAATTCAGTCGCAGATGGGACAGACAGGCTTGATAAAATTCATGGAATGTAAATCAGATTGTCATCTAGTTCTTGGATTTCTAGATGTGTTGAATTGGGTATGGAGAGTACCCAAGCTTGGCTGGTAGTAGGCCCTTCTATCATCATTAAATCTACTTCCCTTTTTAGAAGGGGGAATGAACTGCATCGACACATATCCCTAGTGCGTCGACCTAAGAGACCCTGTTGTGCACTGAAGCGTCAGCCTGTTTGGCCATGGCGTCGACCTTGTGGCCTAACTACCTCTGGCTGCATGGTGCTGCATCGACCTATTTTGGAGATGCATCGACCTTGCTATCTAGCAGGTCTTGGTTGAGTTTGTGGCCTAGCAAAGGTGCGTCAACCTTGTGGGTCTGTGCGTCGACCTATTTGCATAGCAAGTTTCCTATGATGAGTTTGAAAGTTCTCTTTCTGCCTTTTGGTATTTTGTCCTTGGGTATGAGATTTTGAGTTTTAAAGGTTCTGGGCTCAAAAATGCTCTGTCTTGTTGGCTCTAAACAATTAGCTTACCCTTCCCTTTTTCAGGGAAAAAAGATATGGTCTTAAGTTCAAAATCCCTCTTCTCAAAAGGATTAAATCCCTGCCATTCCATTCTGAAATTCACCTGATTTCCTAATATAGCATCTAAGTTGGACTTACCCTGGGTCATTTTTTCTAGGACAGATTGCATGTCCTTCAATTCTTTTTCTGACTTCTCATGATCCTTCTACATTACTTCATTGCCACCTTTAATGGTTTGATATTTTTTAAGGTTGATCTTATTTTCTTCTTCAAGTTGCTAACATTTCAGTTTGGCTTTTTCAGGTTGTTTTTGGAGATTTCCATTTTCCACTTTCAGATCTTCAAATTTTGGGCTGTTAGATTCACACTCCTTATTTTTCTTGTCAGTCTCTCATTTTCAACTTTTAAGATTTTTAGATCTGTTGGACCCCCTAGTTGATTTTGATAGATTAGTTTCAATGATGACAAATCAAGTATGTGTGTCTTTCAAGACCTTCCTCCCTAGGGATTTTTAAGCATTGAATTGTTAGGTTAATATTCCTGATTTCCTGCACTTTTTCTCCTTGAGATTTCAATGCAATGTTTCAATAGAACTTCCTAATGGAAAGGATGCATGACTCACATTTTTATCGGGTTTGAAATGCCAAATAAGGAGCTATTGGTTGACATTAGTTAGCCCAATGATTATTAGTGCCATTGTCATGATATTCTTTTGAAAACTTTCACCCATGTGACTTATCTTTTCTTTTTCTGCCTTGGTAAATAACTTAGCTTCTTGAATGGTTGTATCAGTTTCATATGAGTAGTATATCGGTGTCTTTAATATATGAATTTGAGTTATTTGGATTGTTCAAGCGGTGATTGGAAAACTGTCCTTAATGAGGGTTTGACCAGGAAAAAAAACCATAGTTCATAAGGAGAGAAATGTAAGGATGCTAAACGAATCCAGTGGATGTCCTTTGTTTTTCCTTTCCGCTGTTGCCATGGTAAAGGACTTTGCCTTTGGAAGGCTGTTTGAGTTCATATCAATAGAATATGGATGGTTCTAGTTTATTTGAATTTAGTTTATCTTGTTGGTTCAATCAGTAAATTGAAACCCTCTTCAAGGTGAGTCATGTCTTCCATAGAGTAATAACGTTCATGGCTAGTTAACCAGTCAAAATTATAATTAAAATTCATATTTAGAGAAGCCACTGAATCTCAAACTTATTCAGCGAACATCTTTCTTGATCTGTTGTAGTGTAAGGCAACATCACAGTGCCTTAGCCCTCTCTCTGATGCATGACTCTGGTTCCTTTACTTTCCAACGGATTTATAATGTTCAAGCCGTTTCAGTGGTCAAAGTATTATTAGCAAGGTAATTATAAAAATGCAATACCAAATAACTTCAGCAAATGGCCACAGAATGCTCAATAGTTATAGACACGAATAGTCACCCTTTCTCTTCAACCCTTACTATCCACTGAGTTTCTGGTGCTTCATTCATGTTTGTGCTTCTTTCCATTCATAGCAGAATAATGCTTGTTCCACATTCATACCCACTTTTGCTTTTTATGCACTGTAGTCTTTTTATCTTGATAACTCTATCCAAGCTTCTGAAGTCAACTAGCATCACTACTTTCAGAACCTTGTATAATCTAGAAACAAAATCAGAGCATTCTTCCCTCCTTGATTATCTTCTACCCCATTTTCATCTTTGTTTCTTTCTAAGCAGAAGGAAAACATCCAATACTAATTCAGATTCAGTAAGTGGATTTGCGTTTACATTGGGATTCAAAATTGTAGAATTCAGACCTTGGCTTGGATGCTTTCTTTTGTTGCATCTTGTTGGCCATTGTCTTGGCTCATTATTTTATCTGAATGCAATAGCATCCAATCTAAAGACAATTTGTGCACTGACTTATTATTATTTCGCCTGCCACTTGAATGACCTAGAAGGCCCTAAGATCATCCTATCCAGTCATTTCTGAAAACATCTAATGATCTTCTTTGTATGTTTCATACATATCACACTCCATCATTATCTCTATAGCTCACCTTGAACTTCACATTCATTCTCATGTATATAATGAAAGCCATGTGCATGTGTTATTGGCGGAGGTGTTCATAATTCGGTTCAAACTGAAAAAGCTAGGATGGGTAAGGTAGGTAACCACATCAAAGCACAAAGCAAACTTGAGCTAGATTTGCAAGCAACCAAAAGACTCTAATAACTTCCCATCATGATTATATCTTCTTCATAAAGCTCAGCACCTTAAGGCAGCAAACAGCTCATTCCAGATATAGTAATGGCAGTGCTCCTTCCATATGCATCGACCTGCTAGCTTAACCAAACTGATGTTTCTGCCATATATCATTATCGCATCGACTCCACTAGGCAAGGACTCGACCACATTAGACTCCAACCAGCAGCCATTGCTAAAGCACTTATTCAGACATCTCAAACAGACCAACATTGACTTTTCTGACAAAATTACCTCATTCTCTTCCACTGACTTACACTTTGCCAGCTCAGATCAAAACATATCATGCTCCCCCTCAATATGTGTAGTGATTTCAACCAAATAGTAGCCCTCTTTTCATTGTACACAAGTATGCAAATATGAAAATTAAGATACAAATTTATCACTACATACACGTTAGACCCTTGGTACTAGGCGGAGGTCTAGCCTCTACACATGATGTGGGTTTTCAGACAGAAATGATCTGTCCTTCTCCCAATGTACCATTTGATATACCAAAAGGTCATGCGTGAAAATGCTTCTAGTATGGGCAATGAATGACTATTCAATTTTCAAATGCTCATGTGCAATTGCATGCGACAGATGCTCAAATTAAAATCATAACTTGCATGACAAGATAACATCTACTAATACTAGTGAGTTCAATCCAACCAGATATACAACACTCAAACGAGAGTTATTCAAAACATCAGTGAAGAAGGAAGGAAATGGGGTTTGACTAACCTTCATGTGCCTTGATTATATTGAGCCCCCGTTTTTATTTTCTACCACCAAGTCACACCTGTAAGCAACCATTTTATTTCAGATGTCTAAGAACCCAGGAATTCTTGGGTCCTGACCAATTGATTATACCTCTAATGGGTGTTCTCCATGAATTCCATGCATCAACATTGTCAGACTTCATCTAATAACATTTAATCATTGAATGTCTTGATTTTTCACAGTATTTACACAATGAATGTCTACGAGTTGAAGCAAACTTATTTTTAAGAGAGACATTTTTATGTGCAGGAAAATGAACATATTCAAAATAAGATTTTTTTCTTTTGAGCAAACCAACAATGTAAAGCTGTATGACCAAATTTACCACAGTTGAAACACTCAATTCTCTTATTTTGAACTACATGTTTTCTAGCATGAGTATTCTTAACATGATTGTCTCTAGCATGAAGTTTGTCAATCATTTGATCAACTTGTTTTATTAATCTACAGTCATGCATAAGATGACCATTCCTACCACAATAAAAACATGAAGTTCCAGTTTTATTTTTATCTGCATGTGTGTGTGAACTAAGATTGTGCTTAGCATGCAAAGAGGCACTACCCGCATGAGTGTTTTTGGACTTTTTCTGCAATTCATTCTTCTCTTTTTAAATTTTTAGATTTTTATTTTATTTTTTTGATCTCTGAGCTATAAATTGAAAGATAGATTGACTTGAGGTTTTAGATGGCCCAGAACTGCATACAAATGAGGTTGACAATTTATTCTCAAACTTTTTCTTATTCATTGGATTGCTACCAAATTGTTGCAAGCTGTTACAAAATGAAGAAATGGATATAGGGATCCAATGCATTCCAGAAAAGAGAATTTGTCATTGCAAAAAAGGGGGGCAAATACAATCGAGGCCCCTTAGAAGGGACACATTACAAGACAAGGAACAACTAAGGTCGCCGGAAGATATCCTCAAAATCAAGGAGTCTGACACTCGGAGCCGCTCCCAGTTCGTGAAGACAAGCTTCTTCCTCTTGAAGGCGAGCTGCTTTGTCCTGAAGTGATGCCACTTGTCCTTCTAGCAAGGCAATCTCTTCAGTGCTCTGAGACCGTGTCGCCTCTATTGGTGGTAGTTTGGCCTCAATAGCATTCAGCTTTGCCCATAGCTCATACATCCGGCTGCATAAAGGTTATGCACGAGCAGATGAAGTTTCCAGCTGGCTCCTGTGCCGTTGAAGATCAGAATTCAACGTCTCTAGCCCTAATCGGCAATCAGCTCTCTGCAATTTAAGGGCCGTCAGCTTATCTTTCGCAGTGTGCTCCAGAAAATATCGACGATGCACAAATTTCAGCAATAAGAGCACCCGCTGGGTCCACATCCCTAAGGGGCTGCCTAGTGCTTGTAGGCCAACTATCAGCCGCTCAGCCACTTCTTTCAGTTGTAGATAAGTTAGTGTTGGCTGAGATTCTACTACCCGGCGTAGCATTTCCAAATTCTACCAAATGAAGTCCTCTGATGATGTGAATACAAGAGAAGCTACTGGAGTTACATCAAAGATAACTTCACTATCAATGACCGCCCATAGGCCAATGTCTGTCTCAGAAGAAGAGGATAGCATGACCGTCGGTGTTGATGAAACAAGCACTTCAGCAGCTTGCTCTTGAACTATTGTCTCTTCTGTTGCTAGACTCTCAGAAATTACTTCCTATGGAAGTGCTGGAAGTGGTAGAGGTTCCGGTTCTGTTGCTTGCATAGATGGAGTTGGGAGCTCAAGCGCAATGATCATTACTGCCGCTGGAATGGAAGCAGAACCTCTGGATGGGTCCACTTCGGCTTTCAACTCTGAAGCTCACACTAAAGCAGAACTCTCCCCCAATGAGCTCAGCTCTAGTGATGGTACTTCAACTGCCAGTTGTATTCTTACTGGCACAGGATGGAGCACAGCAACTGACTCTGGAGGAGCTATGGTTGCAGGGAGAGTGGTATGTCTAAAGCCTCCGATGAAATAACGACGTTCGAGGCCGGTGTCAACAAATGATTAGGGGCACCGGGTTCCTGGAACATAATTCCAATGAGCACCCGGGGTGACAAAATAAATGAAAGACTATGCTGCTCGACAAAAGGGGTGGGCAGAACTTACCCTGATCATGGAATCCATCTCCTCAAAAGCCTTTACAGAGGATGATAATTCTACAGTTGAGGCAATAAAGGAAGGGGTTATCTCCTCTTCCATGTCGATTTTGACAAATTCCTCTTGCAAAGTTCCCTCGGATGACGGTGCTAGCAACTTTGGAGTGCTAAACATCGAAGGACCACTTAGTAACGCAGGAGGCATCACTATCCCTTCGCTGACGGTCTCATATGCTTCCTCCTCGCCCTCGAAAAAACCATAGTCAACTTCTTCATCAGAAGAGGAAGCAGAACTACTGGAAGAATTTCTCTAGAGTGAAATCAAGAAGACATGACAAAGATGGTCAGGGAATACTTCCATAGCCTTGGGAATCTCATCGTGGGCCGACAAAGGTTGCTTCGTGTCATCGAGGCCGAAGAAGAAGAAAAACATGAATCATCACCCATCAGTTCGGGTGGAGATGAGAAGCGTGCTGGGGTCGTAAACTTTGAAATGCCCCCGCAGCATAAAAGAATTAAAAGAATTGCAATATTCAAAAGGCTGACCTCTATTGATCAGGCCCAAAGGGGAATCAGAAAGCATAAAAGAAGAATGCGAGTTCTCACTTGCAATATGATAGGGGTGATGAGTACACCTGGTCCCCTGCCAAATGAACAAGAAGAGCCGGCTGAGATTGCTGCAAGAACAGGCCCGGTGACAAGACGGGGCAAAACTGAGGCTGAGCTACTGCAAACCACAAAGAGCAAGCAGGTTGCTAACGAAGATATCTCTACTATCACCCCCGGGATAGTGACGTCTAAGCAAGAAGGAGCATCTCTGCCTCCTTCAATTGAAGGTTCTTTGGGCGAAATGCTCGAGGGCATCAATAATGAAACAGCCATGGACCCTGCCGTCCTAATACTGCTGCAAGGATACCAGCAGGAGATAAAACTACTGAAGAAAAAATTAAATGAAAAGTCTGAACATGCTATAACGCCCAAACAACTGGGGGCACGAGGTGAGCCATCACAGGAAGGTTCCAACCCCGGGGGTGCTCCATCACCGGCCGTTCTACAAACTGCAGCTCAGAATTGGGCTACTCCCCAGCATTATTCCCAGTAGCTCCAGCCAGCACGGCCCATGCCCCTTCAGATGCAGCGGCAGGCTCCCCTATCAGAGCCTTTGCCACCCAATGTTATGACTTCGGCCGCATTATTGATGCAGCCCACCCACCTCTACCCTCAACTAGTAGATCCATTTATGATGGACAAGTTAATGGTGGAGCAGATAATTGAAGCAAGGTTGGCAAAGAGGGTTGGTAATGATTACGCCGCCTGCAATAGAGGTGATAATACTCGGCGATGAGGAGAGTGTTTGGAGAGGTGGAGAGTACTCAGAGATAGAGCTAGGGAGAATCCTATGGTCAACTCTCAATCTTCCCTCTCTGTATGACTTGCCTTCTACGCCGTTAGAGTCTTTCTCTATCTGTGTTCATCTGTCTATGTGTGTGTCCCCTATAGGTCCGCTTGGGGATCTATTTATACATGATGCTGAGACGTTATCCCTTCCCTGACTTAACGATGACGTGGTTAGTGAAATGATGTCTTGATCAATTGTAAAATCACATGTTGTCCACTCACTCGCTCTCTGAGGAGAGACATTGTGATGAGTGTCTTGGGGACATGGACGCGACCCAATGCTCGTCAAGATAAATCTTGTAATGAGGACCTCAATGTTCGTTTGTCGATGAGTATTATGACGTCTGAAATACACGAACATAGTGATCTCACCTGTAAACTGATCAGGCCTTCGATAGACCTCTACTAAATCACATATGAGATTTTTCGATCAACTGGAGAGGATCACAATTGACCGAGTCACTTTGGGACTCAATACACCTGACATTATTAAATCGTGCTAAGTCTAACGTGTTTTTCTCTTTACCCTCCACTCGAGAGTGCTAGAAAAGAGTTACACAGGTCCCAATGAGGGAAAAGACTCGATGAAATCCTCATGAAACTTATCACCTAACGTAGGGAATCTCCCTGAACGCGGTTTTTCTTGGTGCACGACAATTCTTCCGCGTGCTAAATGACATCACTTTCTTAGATCAATGACGTAACTGTCATCTCAACGAAGTAGTTTGACGTCTAAAGAAACGAGGCATAGTAGACATCCGAGCGGAACTTATAATCTCAAAATCTCACCCTTGTAATCTCAACGAAATCCAACCAAACGGATACTTAATTAAGACGATAAAAATATTAAGAATTTCAATGATTTGAAATAAAGAATCCATCCCCACTATCCCAACGAAATGAACTTAAAAATAACGAGGGAAATCCGTAGGGCGCGTCAAGAACCAAGTTTGTTGTCCTGGGGAACAATAAATACACTGAGGCATAGTCGTTTTTCACCCAGTAAGTTTCGCCAACACACCTAGGGGGCTTGTTAAATCCATCCTGAAAGCGTAGCCCCACGGAGATGCACTATTCTTTCTATCTTGGCAAAAAATTCATTCCACAGACAAAAAAGCGTACACCATAAGACGACATAAAGTGGTTGAAGAAGCAACAGCTAACTAAAGGACAACAAGATTCAAAACTAGGTAACATCTCCGGGAGATGTTCTATGAACGCGTCTTTCACAGCAAGGGAAAACTGAACGCTCTAGCAGGTAAAAGTCCGAGGTATTTAAAGAGCTTATTATTGTGGGCCAACTTGTGCTTTGTTAAGGATGACACCCTCATATTTAACCTGGAACCACTTCATGGCGTCCTCCTTCGTGACCCTGTGCTGAATGCCCACACGGGACTTGCACCTTCTGCGACGACCAACACGGTACCCAGCACGTTCCAGAACAACGTAGAAGTCCATACCGTAAATTCCAGTTGACGGATCCTACCTGCAGAGGGGGGGGGGGGGGGGGGGGGGGGGGGGGGGGGGGGGGGGGGGGGGGGGGGGACCCCTCCTATGCTCTTTGAAAGGGTCATGGAGGGGGGTATCTTTGTGGCTCAGTTGGGAGCCAAGATTACTGACTTCGTGGCCCGGCTGGTGAGTGAGGAGAGAAACCAGTCCCAAGTTCACGTCGAGTCTAACTGTAGGATCGGTCGGTTGGCATCCGAGCTTGAGGTGCTTTGGCAGGAGGTGGCCTTACTTTGGGCGTGGGACCGGGCAAGCCAAGAAGATGCTCAAGCATAGATCAAGCAATTGTCCCAAGCTTGGTACACGATCAAGCTTAAGGGCAAGCTCTTGGAGGAGGAGTGCTGAGCTCACGTAGAGTGCTCGAGTCAATGGGTGGCCGAGCACGAGGGGCTCGAAGGTTGGGTTTGAGAGACTGAGCGGGCTAGGGAGGAGGCCTAGACTATGCAGGCCCGAGCTGAGGCAAGGCTAGGCGAGGTCGAGACGAAGCTGGCCGAGGCCAAGACAAAGCTGGTGGTGGTTGAGGTAAGAGTGGTTGAACTCGAGGAGAGGGCTACGAGAGCCAGGGCGGAGGCGATCGAGTGATATCAAAGCTCGGAGGAGCATTAGGAAGCTTTGAAGCCGATTGCCTTTGCGTGCTACGAGCCAGTCTACTGTTGGGGGCTGTGGAAGGGTTTTGCCCAAGGTTATAGGTGAGTAATCATAATGGCTCAGGAGCAAGCTTCTGACGAACTCATCTTCCCTCCCGGGCAGCACTACGACTCTGGCCCTAAATAAAAGAGACGAGGCTTAACCCTTGGCCCTAGTGTCGACACCATGCAAATGGAATTTTAGGACAGCATAAGTGTTTCTAAACGTGCCCAAATCACCTCAACTTTTGTGAAAAAGGGAATTTTTGCAAGAGGAGAGAGATAGAGAGAAGAAAAGACTTGTTTGAAAATCTAGACAAGTTGCCCAAGCTGAGATTTTTCTCAAAATGTAGATCTTGAACATAATCTACAATCTCATAGCAGTTCAAGACACGTCCTTAGTAACAAGCCTTGTCTTGTATCTTTCACCTTCTTTTCCTGATGTAACCTCTTTCTTTCTAAAAACCCACTTACATTCTATGACTTCGTTTCTCTTTGGAAGTTCCACCAACCCTTAAGTTTGGTTCTTGTGTAGTGGCTCCACCTCTTCCACCATAGTCTCCATCCACCTATCCTTCTCTGGACTGGAGTCAGCTTCCCTAAAAGAGTCTAGATCTCCACTACTAGTAAACAGATCAAATGAAACTATGACCTCAAAGCCATACCTCTGTGGTTGTCTAATGTTGTCAGTGACTCCAGTTTCCTCCTATGGATGCTAGTGTTGCTCGACCTTTGAGGTGTCCTCTTGATCTTCACTATCTTTTGAAGATGCCTTGCAAAGGTCCACCTGAATCCTAGATTCCTCCTTATCAATAACCTTTTCTACTTGGTTCTTTCTTTCTTTTAGCATTGATGCCTCATCAGAGATAGCACCTCTGCTTATCACCATCTTCTTTGCCTCAGGATCTCATAGGTTCAACCCCTTCACTTCAATCAAATGGTTGATGAAGATGCATTTCTTAGACTTGGGAGTCCAACTTGGACTATTGCTCTCCCTGGATGATCATAGGCTGGACATTCAAAGATTCTCAACCTAGAGTAATCGAGACTATCGGACCCAGGTGGGTAGGGGGTCATGAGAACCCCCTTACCCCCTCTCTGCCTTAATTTGTCCAGCCGGCATGAGAGAGAGAGAGAGAGAGAGAGAGAGGTAGGGGGTCATGAGAACCCCCTTACCCTTCTCTGCCTTAATTTGTCCAGCCGGCATGAGAGAGAGAGAGAGAGAGACTACCGGACCCAGGTGGGTAGGGGGTCATGAGAACCCCCTTAATTACCCTCTCTGCCTTAATTTGTCCAGCCGGCATGTGAGAGAGAGAGAGAGACTACCGGACCCAGGTGGGTAGAGGGCCATGAGAACCCCGTCACCCTCTCTGCCTTAATTTGTCCAACCGGCATGTGAGAGAGAGAGAGAGAGACTACCGGGCCCAGGTAGGTAGAGGGTCATGAGAACCCCCTTACCCTCTCTGTCTTAATTTGTCCAGCGGGCATGGCAATACCTGATGTTGCTATATATTACGCCGTTTGTCAGGGAGAGGAGTCACCGTCCATTCTCCTCTCTGCATATATGGATGGTAGCGTCATAATATTGCTGCAACAACCCATTTTTGGGGAGGTGGCTGCACGACGATAGTATGTATGTCCTTCTCTCTCTTGATTTTCCTCATCAGGATGCTTATAAATTTTGAACAATTACTTGAACATTTTTGAATTAAGAACTTTTTCAGAGCTGTTGTGATATTCCGCCTACATAGGTGATAATTTTACCTAATTAATTAAATAGCTATTCCACATAGGTCTTCCCAAATTCGAGGATTGTAATCGTTCTTTCCTCGCACAATAGCAGTAGATGGTAGGGTTTAAATTTAAAATCTCTCCAAAACAAGGATGAATCGAAGTGCCAACTGAAGTAAGGGTCCTATGTATAATCTCTCTCTCTCTCTCTCTCTCATCAGGATAGATCGACATGGCACCATAGGAAGGAGGGACAACATGGGCAATACCCTAATGGCCCTCCCTGTCTCTTACCGTGTACATCCTACCTAATTAGATTACAAGAATTGATATGTGGAAATTCCTAACCATATATGCATCTCAATTTGTTGGTGCGTTATTGGGTAAAAGAAATATATAACACATCTAATACTGGCCCTACTAAATCCCAAATGTGAAGTACCGAACGCCTAAAACTGATTCCTAATTAACACACCCCTCACGCACACCCCCCACAAGAAGCAAAGGAATGGGTGTCTATTGCAATGTTTATGTAACGGAGTAGATTAATGGTGACCGATGATTCACTCGGGATGGTGTGCTCACCCTCTATTGTCATCTCATTTAGATTAAGTCATTCCACCTTTTTTATGGGAACGAGAAAATCTACTTTAATTCTTATACAAAATGAACTAAATTAGAATAACTCACCTGACTCTGAATAAATCATGCATCCTAATCGTAATCAATGTGGGTCTAATTATTTGACTTCTTGGCAACTGCTCCGGAAACATAATACGGAGGTTGTGTCCTTCTGGTCGCGGCGCTTTTCTCTGAGACTCGCTGGCCTCCAAAGCAATCACAAGTTAATAAGGTGTTTGATTGCTCTTTTTTATCTCTCTTTTCTCTCAAATTTAAAAAAAAAAGTAAGAGATCCTCTTACCCTGTTTGGTGTTTCTTTCCTAGTTGAGAGCTTCAAGATTGTCAAAGAGAAATTTATTCAAAGGTTCCAAGACCGGGTCGGCCCGGAATATTCTTTCACTGATCTTGTGGCCGAGAAGATGAAAGCCGATGAAGATTTTGCCACATATGTTGACAGATGGAGGCAGATGGCTGCCTGTGTGCCCAACCATATTCCGAAGGAAGAGAATGTAAAGTTGCTCATCTCCAATGCCAGTCCTACCTTCCGCAATATCCCAGCCATGAATGACATTACCATTATGCACCAACTGTATAACCGGGCCAGATTCATTCAAACCCAGTTTAAGGACTCCCCCATTCATACTCTCTTTGGGGCCCAAAAGCCCAAATACAATATGAAATCTTAGGGGCCAGTCACCGAAGGAGTCCAAACCAATGAACAAGTGCAAGCCGTCAGTTTCCCATTTCCTAACTAATTTGCTCCACCCTGCTTCCAACAAACTCCCCACAATCCTCAGTTCCCCACTCCACAAAATGCCTAACCTTCTTTCCACGCTCCCCAACAGCTGCAACAACCACCCCAATACCATAACGTTCCACCTCCTAACGGCTATCCATCGAAGTGCCCGGGTCCGAAGAGGGCTCAATACCCGCCATTGCCTAAAACCCACCTGGACATTTTCTCAGCTCTCATGTCCATTAGTGCACTACAGTTTCTTCCGGAATAGCCTAATTGGAATCCAGCCTTTGACCAATCTAGATACTTCATATTCCATCGTCAACCTGGGCACATGATAGAAAGTTGTTTCCAGTTTAGAGATTTTATCTATGATCTGCATGAAGGGTAATGCATTGATTGGGTTGAAATGTACAAGGTCATCACCGAGTTCAAGGAGAAGAGAAGACAGGCACCGAGACCACAGCTGCAAGCACCACAATAGTGGCATCCACAGCAGCAGCCCCAGCAGTAGCAGCAGCCTACACAGGATCTTGGCATCCACCAAAATTCGATGCCGAATCATTCACCCGCTCCGTAACCTCACTGCCAGCACCGACTCAAGTTAACCTTGTCCAACGTCCGGCCCCCAATGTTGGATGGTCTTATGATGATGAGTCTTCTATTTAGCGACTCATGGCCCTCTATCATACCTACCGCAACTCCCCTCCACCATCTACCCCTATTATCCTTCCGCCAAACCATCAGGCCGCCACCACCACACCAACCACGCCTGCTGTTCCCCATAGACCCCTCATCTTAGCACCTGCCTCCCCCATCATGTTGCCTGTCCTTGCTCCCCGGCAAGTACACATTCCGCCTATCGTTGCTACCCCGTCATCCAATCCTCCACCTATCATCCTCCCGACAGGACTCGTTCAAACCCCTACTACTGCCATTACCCCCGCTATCATCACCACACCTATCCCCACACCTCTTATCCACCCCATTGGGCCGATTAAGCCACCCACCATGAGCCCATCCAATGTCGTGCCGGCCCAGAACCTTGTCCTTTGGAGTGGGCGTTTGTTCCATCAGAGCTACCCTACAACTGGTGCATCTGCACCCAATCCCCAGTCCTCGCAATAGGTTGCTGACCAGGAGGAAGCAGAGCCACTGTCGGGCACCCAGTATGACTTGCTACATCATCTAGACCGAATGCCCGTGATGATTTTGTTGAATGGATTTATCAAACTAAACAAGCTCCCCCTAAGAAGATGCAATCAATACTTATATCAACAAAAATGTGGAAGGATACAAACTGGACTTTAATGTTGACTCCCCCTCAACTTATGCATGGATCACGGAATGCCTTCACAAGAATTAACAAGAGGGTATGAGGTCCCTCAATGTGATATGCATTGGAGTGCATGAGAACACAAGATGATGCTTAATGTCACAACACATGCAGATACAAGACATTTGCAATGCATTCTAAACCAAGATGCAAATTCTTAGACTTCCCCTTAGTCATATGCTTATGGACGTTAGAACACTCAAACAACAAGTTATATGTGACCATATGAAAGATGAGTTGGATTAAATGCAGCCATGACAAGTATCATCAAAACCAATGGTTAACAATGATAGACAGGCAAATCATATGGGTGCCAAGTTGGGAGTAGCAACAAGCTAAACCCTAAACATGCAAGTTATTAATAGCAACTCATGATCATATCAATTTCATCATCAACATTTTCAACATGATTTTCATGAATCAGGCATCAGAGGTTTCTGATTTTTGGTACGAGGTAGAGAACTTAGATCAGAAGATCACCTCATGCAAAGTGCTACCTTCCTGATAGGCTTAACCCATCATTCCAATATACACCTTTTGATATACCAGAAAGTCAGTCGTTCTCAACAGTAAGATTTCTAATTTTGTTCATGGGAGAATTTCAGATGTTCAGAAGAGAGGATTTCAGACTTACCTGGTTTACTAGAGGCAAGAAGAATACTTAAATGTAGAAACTAGAAGAGTAACTATTATGCAGATCTAGACATGAATTCAAGGAAAAACTTAATTACAAACCTATGTCTTGAGCTTCCATTTTTAGTTGATCTTTTTTCAGCTCCAAGGCACCATGCACCCAAAGTTCTCATTTAGAATTTTTTGGTACCTACATTTTCTTGGGTCCTTGATGGTCAGCAACATGTCTAGCATGTAAATTTCTTTTCCCTTCTGCAGTCAGTTCATCACTTCTCATCTAATGATAGTTATTAAGGATGTGACCATACTCACTGCAATAAAAGTAGCACACATGATAGTTCCCATTTCTCTTGTGTACATGGGCATTAAGCTTTTGGGAATGAGCATGGAGGTTACCCTTATTGGCATAAGAGTGGGTTCTTCCTTTCAGATGCTAACAGCCCTTGACTGTGTGGCCAAACTTTCCACAGTGGAAGCAGCAAGGAGGAATTCTTCTTCCGATGGTCTTAGGATGTGTCGACCTATCCTGAGGGGTGCGTCGACGCATCAGGCCATCTCTGGGCTTCTAAGCAGGTGTGTGCGGATCATGCTTTCTTTGAGAGTTGACCCATCCTTTGGCATTGTTATTTCCATTGCTTCTTCTATTCTTATCTGCTCTCAATTCATCATTCTTCAAAGCACGATAGTCATGCATTATATGCCCAAGTTTACCACAATAATGACAGGAAAATCTCTTGGTGTGTGCATGTGAATGTCCAAGAGATTTGTGTACAACATGCACAGTGGTAGCAAAAAAATTCTTGGGCTTGTTCTACAAGTTATTACTCTTTTCCAGTGTTTCAATTTGATACTGAGTTTTCTGAGTAGCAGGTTGCTTCTTATAAAACTTTGCTCACTCTCTTTATTTCTGTATGGAGATAATTTTCACTCTTATGCTTCTTGTCTCTCTAGATTATCAGTCTTAAACATCTCAACTAATTTTAATTATCTTACTTAATCCATTGAGAGATGAGTATGATATTCTCTAAATCTGTGAACTCCCTGTATTTGGTCTCTGTTGCATCAACATCTAGTTCTCTACAACATTTTTTTGATGATGTCAAAGGGGGAGAGATTGGAGTGAGTATTGAGTATCTGAAAGTTTGAATCTGTTTGTCTGGTGCAAGAACGATTCATCCGTGTCATTCCTCCTTGATTTTGTTTGGTACCTAGTAGAATCTTCAGTTCTCTGATTGCTCAACTATACTTCAAAAAAGATAAATTTTTCCCTGACCAATAAAACTCAAAAACTTATATTGTTGCAATCATAAAAAAGGGGGAGACTATTGTGTCCTTGTCGTTTTGACGATGTCTAACAATATAAGTCATTTTAAGTTTGCATGAAGAAATAGTCATTGTGGTGTCACATGTGCTTCATCTGCCTTTTGCTAGTATGGTCGATGCATCATTGGTCCTCATGTTATCAGGTCAATGCATCATTGGTCCTCATGTTACAAGGTCAATGCATCATTGGTTTTACATGTTATCAGGTCGATGCATCATTGGTCTTCATGTTATCAGGTCGGTGCAGCTGAACAACTCTTGACAACACCAAGTCGATGCACCTCAGTTATTTAAGAAGAAAGGTTGATGCAGCTGAACATTTCTTAACAACACAAGGTCGATGCAGCTGTTTCAACATCTGTTAGTAAGGTCGGTGCACTTAAACAAATCTAGACGAAAGGTCGATGCACCTCAATTATTTCAAAATAAAGGTCAGTGTAGCTATTTCAAATCTGCTATGTAAGGTCGATGCACCTCAGTTATTTCATAACAAAGATTAGTGCAGCTATTTCAAATTTGCTAAGTAAGGTCGATGCACCTAACTTATTTTAGAACAAAGGTCGATGCAGCTATTTCAATTCTGCTAGCAAGGTCAATGCACAAGTTCATGCATCGGAGCCTCAGTCCAAGCATTTCATCAGACCAGTCGATGCATTAACACAAGGCCCAAGAAACCAGGTCGATGTAGATCTTCATGCGCTAACAGTCTGAAGATCCAAATTCTAATTTCGTAACCTGAAATCGGACGCAATTAAGAATACTAACTCTAGTGATACAATGGCGCGTGATCTAAGAAAAGGTGACATGCTTTTTTGGAGGATTCCAGAGGAAGAATATTCATAGTGCCTGGTGGACCAATGATATTTCACTAGGTTTTCTGTCTCATCCAAACCATATAGAGACCCTGTTCTATTTAAAGGTTGCCTCCTTCTTCAAAGAAAGTGGTAGAAGCTGCTGCCATCGCTGCTATTGCATATTCAGAGAGAGAGCCACTGCAGAAGAAAGTGAAAGAGAATATCACCTTAAGAGGAAGAGAGATTTGAGTGCAGCCTGCCCAAGCTCTTAGGAGATCGCTTCGATTCGAAGTCACATTACTTTTGCTACTTTTCGTTCAAAACTTTTCCATTTCATTTTGTTCATTGTTTTGAATTTGTTCCTTGTTCCCTCTAAATTCTTCCAGAGGAAGGGTGGCGTTCTCATCATTCTCATTACATTTCTTTTAGCATTACCTGAAGCTTTCTTTAAGTCCAAGATTCTGATGATAATTGGGTAGCACCTCCCCTAGACCCAAGCATTTGGGGGGTGAAAATTGGAAGCACATCTACGGAGGTTCCAAGATGGCCCCTAAAATCAGAGTGAGCCAAGAATGGCTACCCCATAACGCAAGTTGGGCACAGAAATCTCGAGGACTAGCCTACTGTGGACGTCAAAAAATGACGATGATGATCATGCGGCACCTGCTTCTACGCATTCAAGCTCAAGTCAAAAATGGGAAGGTCGAACAAACTCATACCTCACCCGATCAGGACGAGAACTTGCCTGGTGGTCCGCTATCTGATAAGGAAGCCCCCGGGCAGAAGATATGGCTGCAACTCCAAGAAGAAGCCCCAATCGGCACAGCATTCACCTTAATCCGGCGCGCCCCCTTGCATGGCCTTAATTCGGCGCGCCCCACTTGCTTAGCATACCCGGCACGCCCCCCTTTGTTGCCTTAATACGGCGCACCCATTGTGCATAACCTTACCCGGCATGATCCCTTTTGAAGGGCCATTATTCTTGAAATGGTTAACCCGGCGGGCTCCCCCTTTTAACAACTTAACCGGCGTGCTCAAAGAACCCATCAGGCTATCTTTTTGAAGTGGTTATCCAGTGTGTGATCGAACCACCCCGTCATGATGCCGGTCCCCTATTTTCTGGGAGCAACACGTCGGCGGATGGCTTGAAGAGGATAAAACATCTGCTTCGAACCGGTGGGCAACCAAACATATTCTTTAAATGGAAGTTCTCGAGCCCTGCACCACCGAGCGCGCATTCCATCGGCCGGCCGCCCACGTCCCTACAAGAGATGACAACGGCAACATGGCGAATGAAGAGGCTCGACATCAACACCGGCGCGATGTGGGCAAGCAGGAGGCGCTCCTCTCCGAATGAAAAGAACCTGAACGTTCCCCCCGGGGCGATATATAGCCATTAGCTGAAGAAACGAAGGTGGGGTTGTTTTTTTTTTTGGAAGGGTTTTTGGAAGACACAAAGAGCTCCTAAGAAGAGGTGCAGGAAGAGAAGAGAGAAGAGAAGAGGGGCATTCAGTCAGACAGAGCTTGGCGGAGAGGTGAGAGCTTCTAAAGAAAGGAGAGCCCAGCCAAAGAGTGGAGAAGCCTGATCCTCGCGCCGGAGAGGTGAGGTGAAGTGAAAAGAGGGGAGTGAGAGTGAGAGGTGAGTGAGGGGGAGGAGCCTACTCTCTCTCTCTCCCCCTCCGTTGATGTATTCTCTCCCCTTTCCCTTGCAATGTATCCCATTTTCTCTTTATCTTGAGATGAACTTTTTCTGTGTTAAAACTCCTTCCCTCGTTTGTGTGGATGAATAGAAAGAAAAGTCATTGTTGCAAGCTTAGTGTTCCCCGTTTAACCTCCGCTTTCTCTCCTCCACCTTCTACTCATCCAGGGTCTTTGAGTTTCGCCTCTCCGTGGCATGGCCCTCAAAGGAACCCACCCGACGGATGAACATTCATGGCTCTCTTGTGGCAAACATTCATCCCACGTCGAAGAATCATCACCCGTGAGTCATGGTAGCTCTTGAAGGCTAGCCCTCGAGCTTTCCACACTCACATTTGGGTTGTCGGACCGCCGTGAGGCCGCTCCGAATTCTGAGGGTCACCCTGGAGCAATCCGTTTGGTGGCCTTCTATTATCTCTGGCAAGCCTCAGTCCAGGGGAGATGCTGCCCGATTTTTACCAGGGCCAAGAACACTCAAGAACAAATGAACGAGACATCCTCTAAGGACAAGAACAGTATACTTGAAACCCTGTGCCTCTGCATAATAAGCTCCTATGAACAGAAACCTTAAAACTTCATGCTCACTCACCTTAACAAACCATAAACAATGCTTAAACCTTTCCCCTATTGATCTATGGCATTAGTTGAACAATCAATCTGACTATTTGGTCTGTCTGCAGGTCAGAGAATCAAGAACAGAAAGCAAAACAAGTCAATAGAATGGAATAAAACCCAAAAGAAGCTATTCTGGCATGGTTCTAAACCGGCGCGGGCTAATCCGGCGTGGTACCCCCGCGCCGGTTTAGCCCCACACTCATAACCCTCTTAGTCTTCTTGGCATGAACCCGGCATGCCCCTCTTTCACTTCCACCCTTACCCAGTGTGCCCATACATTTTCCAGCCCGCATAGCCGGCACGGTCCCCCTTAAGGTTCTAAAACAGCGCGCCCCTACTCACCTTCTATTCCGACGCACCCCCTACTCACCTTCTATTCCGACGCGCCCCCTGCTCCTGCTATTCCGGCGCGCTCCCTTGCATATCATTAAACCGGCGTGCCTCCTTAACAAAAAAGGGTAAATAGACAGTAAAATAGAAGGGTTCAAACTAAAAAAAATGAATAGATCAATGCTAATGAATAAGAAATGAAATAATATAAACCACCCCCGCGACTTGACCGCACAGGCCGATCCGCGTGCGAGGATGCACGATGGTGAGTTTGGGCTCCACACTTAATAATTCGCTCCCTCGGATTGTGTGCGAGGAGAAAAATAATAATGCCCCATGGTATCAGACGTGGATCTCGGAATCCCTGATATGGTCAAGATCCGAGCATATCTTGGGCCAATAGTTCATTAGCTCGACCCACCTCTACCGGGATCTGATCTTGCACCCACATTAAACTTGCCGTACCTATGGCAGACATCCGTATGACTTTGTCTTCGTCTCCGATGCTTCAAATGCGGACTCTCATCCGAACAATGAATGGTCCATTAGCGACCAACATATATACCGGGATATAATCCTGCACTTGTATTAAACTTGCCGTACCTACGACAGACATTCATGTGGCTTTTATCGTCTCCTTTGATTCTACTAACATGGACTTTCGTCCGAACAAGAAATGGTCTGTGTGTGACCGACATGCATGTATCTATGAACGTTTGTGCCCCAATGCGGGGTTTATCTAAACACAATCTGAGGTTTTGGCTCTCACTTCCGTTACTATGAATCTCAGGCCGTAGGGCCCCCTTTCCCAGTGATTAATCAAGGATTTTCTCCTCTCCGAGGGGATGTAATTAACATCGTAACCTTCACGGTACGGTGGGTTCTTAGTCCCGACACGACACACATAGTCATCTGATTAGTCAGATCGAGCGCACCATGGGCTTCTTAGATCTGAATAAATCGTCACCTAGGTGACTGGCACACCCTCGCACTAATAAACTGAACAAACGAATGAAAAGATGAATAAACTAACAAAAAGAATAAGAGTCCCAAAAGTGCATCCACAAGTCTGGCATGCCCGGTAGGACCAATCCACCCTTCATCTCTTTGTCAAAATTAGGGACCCTGCGGCCCCCTTCCTGTAATACTAATTGTGCCATTTTTTACAAATGCAGAGAAAATCACACTTCGACATCGAGGATGGTGACCACCTTCAGTCCCCAGCCCATCGAGAGCCATGTCAAGGGTGGCTACCTCGCCCCGCCCCTCAGCTTCGGGAGCTTCCCTCCCGTGGTCGGCTTCCCTAACTTCCTTGGGGTGGCCTTCGTCAACATACTGGACGTGGAGGCGGTCAACGAGCCCAAGACCAACACTCCCACCCATGGAGCCACTGAAGCTGCTGTTGGCCGAGCTCCAGCCAAGAACAACAACAGCGTCCCGGCCAAGACGCTGAGTTGCAACGCGCACCATGTGCACCAGACCGCCAGGCCACCTCACCAAGGATCGGCGTCTCACCAGAGGAGGCTCTGGAGGAACAATGCTGGCGCTACCCTGGGGCGTCGAATCTCCAACTCTAGGAGATCCATGACCATCAGGAGCTTCCGAGTCCACCTTGATGGACGGAGGTCTGAAGTGATTCCACACCACATCGTACCGACCGTTCCAGTCCACAACTCCTTCCAGGGGATGGAGAAGATGAAAGAGATGGTGATGCCCGTCGTTCCAGCCGTGGCACCTAAGAACACACCGGTTCACAAGCCGGCCAAGCTCAAGCAGGTCTGGATTCCTAAGGAAGCCCAGACCACTGCACCCGTCCAGTTCTTCAAACATGTTGTTCATATTCAAAATTTTCTCTTTATCTCACATCGTATTCAAAAGTCTGTTTGGAAAGATTTGTTTAGTAATATGTAGGCTATACGATCGAGGGAAGATAGAGATTTCAACATGAAGAAAGAAATGAACACTAGTAGGACGCAACTCAGCTCAGAGATCTTGCTTTACTCAGAAGAACAGGGAATAAAGTTCAACATAGAAGCTGGCATGGACTCAACAATCAGAAGATCAAGACCCAGGAGTCATAGCAAGTCTTCGAAGGCTGAGTACCTGAGATCCGATTGTTGGACGAATTTGTATCTAACGAATACATCATCTCCATCCTATAAATAAGGTGAAGATTGTAGCAAGGAAATATAATAGAACGCAGAGCAAGAAACAAGATCGTTAAGTACGCTCTCAAAGTGCCTTCCTACATTCAAATGATCCCTGCGGCAAGCTTCCAGTGCATCCACGACAAGAAGAGCTTCACTATCTTCAAAGTTTATCTTTGAAGTTCTTCACTTTCATGAAGCATTCAAGAGGAGATATTATGTTATAACGATATTCTTATTCCCCTCATCCTTTGTCTTTTTATTCTACTTATTTATTTTGCTTTGGTTTGTATCACTGTCAGAAGGACAGTAGGTGTAAAGAGCATTAGTTGCTCAGGGTTACCAGCACTACTGGTGACTAGTTGTTCGGTCCGCTGATACCCGTGAAATTAGTTGGGTGATTAGTCTCTGGAAGGCTAGTTAGTGCGAAATCACCAGAAAAATTAAGTCACAAGGGAAGTGGTTGTTAGTTGCTGAGACCTGACCAAAAGCAGTAAGGGAGTTGGCCCTTGAGAATCAGCTGGTATAACCTTTGTTAGAAGGTTAGTGGAATACCCCAGGTTAGTTGCAAGGGGACTGGACGTAGGGAAGTGGAAGGTTGACCAAACCAGTATAAATCTCTTGTGCAATGTGGTTTGCTCGCTTATTCATACTTCTGTTTTCTCTTGCTTACGTGTTTAAGTTGTGATAAAAAAATTTTACGTTATCATATCCGCCACCTCCGCCGCTCCATCTTTGTTAGTAGCCGGGCGCACCTTAGAGGGGGGGGTGAATAGGCACGCGGATTTGCAGTACGAACGACTTAGATTGTGGTGGTGGGTCGAAATCCACCGGTGCAGGGTGAGCTAGGCTGGAGTTGTGATCGAGGGTGGGCCGCCTTGATGCTCAACTCCGGTGCGGCTGTGGCAAGGGCAGGACTGTTTGAGGACACGAGAGATAGAGAGAAAGAAAGAATGGAAGGGGAGAGAGGATGGTGGCGGTGGCTAGGGGTGTAGAGGGGAAGACGGGTTGCGGTGTGGGACGGAGTGCGGCAAGGGGGGGGTTGGCGGCGAGGGTTTTGGTGGATTTCATGATGGCAATGGTAGGATGGAGGAAGAAGGGAAGTGTGGGGGGACGAGGAGGCCGTACGGCCGGGAATAAGCGTAATGAGGGGCCATGGTCTATAGTATCACCCAGTATGTACCGTACCGGGCTAGTATGTACTAGTACCGGCCTTGGTTAGTGTGGTTCAGGGCATTTGATCCCGTACTAGCCGGTATAGGAAAACAAAAGAAGAAGAAGAATCGAAGTTAGGCCATTTGACATCGAACACGTTCAGCGCCGCTTCTTTGTTGGACAGGTAGATTTTCGACTCGTCGGGCAGCATCACCAGGAAGTGGGCGCCCTTACCGGGGCTCTTGTAGGCGGTCTCGACGACCTTCTTTGCGGGATCCACCAGGAGCAGGCTGTTGGTCGCTTCCGAGGTGACCCACAGCTTGCCGTCACGCGCAGCCACGATGCCGTGGGGCGCGGCGTTTTCGCCCAGATCTATCATGCCCTCGATCGACTTCGACGGCAGGTCGACGACCATGATCTTGTTGTTGGGGTGCGGATTGGCCCCGTAGATGCCGTCGCCATAGATCGGCACATAGGCCTTCCTGTGGTCGTAAGAGATGGTCAGCTCGTGCGCCGCCTGAAGGGGCACGTCGAGGACCTTCACCTCGGCGAGGGTCTGGGGATCGAAGAAGCGGATCTTGTTGCCGAGCTTGTCGACAGCGACCAGCCCGCTCGTGCCCGTCACGTTGCTACCGCCATACTGGGCGGAAGCTGTTGCCCCGACGCTCAAGGCTGCAGCGAAGGCGAGGATGACGGGTACGGATCGGCGCATGATCGACATCGGGTGCTGTGGACTTCGCCGACAGCCTCTTGCGCGCAGGGTCCGCTGTCGATGTCCAACGCCCTCGGCGCCAGCCGAGCGCTCTCCTGGCGCCTGGGGAGTAAAGTACCCACCCGCCGAGCCTGTCGTACGCGTCCGCCAGCAAGCGCTATCATGCCGTCGTCGATTGGATCCGGCGGCATCAGAGGCGAGACGAGCCATGTTCGACTTTCCGACGCGGCGCGGGGTGATTGCCGGAACCGGCCTGGCGGCCGTCGCCGGCTCAGTCAACGCGGCCCCGCCTCGTCGGCAGTCCACCGCGATCTGGAGCGGGGAATACTGGGCCACGAAGGGCCCTGTGCGCCTCTACATGTACCGGAAGCGGATGGGCCGTCCTGTGGCCGGCCCCACGGACAGGCCGGTCATCATGCTGGTGCACGGCTCCTCCCTCGCCGGTCGTTCCAGCTTCGACCTCAAGGTCGGATCGGCCGACTATTCGATGATGGACGATCTGGCCCGCGCTGGCTTTGACGTCTGGTCCATGGACCACGAGAACTACGGATGGTCCTCGCGCACGGAGTCCAACTCCGACATCGCCAGCGGGGCCGACGACCTGGAAGCCGGCATGGCGGTGATCCGCAAGGAGACCGGCCGGCAGGCCGTCCATTTCTACGGCGAATCCTCCGGCTCGTTGCGCCTGGGCGTGTTGGCCAACCGGCGCCCCGAGTTCGTCGACCGGATGGTCCTGGCCGCCTTCACCTACACCGGCATGGGCTCCCCTACCCTCACCGAGCGCGCCAAGCAGCTGGACTTCTACCGGAAGAACAACCGCCGGCCGCGGGACCGCGCCATGATCGCCAGCATCTTCACGCGGGACGTTATCCTAGTCCTTAAGACAAGCCACGATGCCAGCAATAGCAGCCAGTGTACCATCGGGGTTCTTGACTTTCACCGTCTCCAGGCCTAGCTCCAGGGCAGGGTAGTCATTACCGCCGGGGAAGATGGCGTCACCGATAAACATCATCTGCTTGAGGGGGATCCCGCTTTGATCCCTCAGCCTCTTCAGACCGTACCCCTAGCGCCGGACATCACCTTCCTCGGCGGTCGATCGCGCGACGAGGTGCGCGAGATCATCCGAGGCGCACGCGCGCTCGTGCTCCCGACACAGTTGAGCGGCGGCCGACGCGAGGCGGCCGGACTCGTGTTGCTCGAGGCGCAGGCTCTCGGCGTGCCCGTCGTGACGTACGCGAGTGGCGGTGCACCGGAGATGCTCCTCGACGGCACCACGGGCATCGTGGTTCCCGAGAGCAACGTCCCCGCACTTACCGACGCGGTCCGTGAACTGCTCGAGCTGCCCGACGCGGACTACCGCCGCATGTCGGTCGCCGCACGGGAGTTCGTCGTGCGTGAGCGCAGTCTCACCGCGAGTGCGCGCGAACTCGACGCGCACTACCGCGAGCTGATCGGCTGATCTCAGCCGTTGCTCGCGCGCCGGTAGGCGTTCCACTTGCGCAGCTGCCACCACGGGTTGGCCAGCAGCCACCACAGGCGACGCGAGGCCGGGTACTCCCGGTCCACGACGATCCGCGGCGCGTCGAGGTAGGCCCACCGCAGCGCTTGCGCAAACGCGGCCTTCCGTGACACCCGCGGCAGCTCCCGCCCGATTGAGCGCAGTCCCGTCTGATCGGCCGCGATCCGGTCGGCGAGGGTGGCGAAGGTCACCTCGTTCGAGTGCAGCACAGCCCCCCGCGGCGCGTAGGCCTTGCGCAGGCCGGCGTCGATGACGTCACGCCCGAACTGCTGGTCCTCGGCATACGGCACGTCGCGGTACGGCACCGCGCCCGTCAGCACCGAACGCCGGGCGGCCGAGTTGGCATCCGAGTAGAACGCAGCAGCGTTGCGCGCACCCTCATCGCCGAGCGTGCCGTCGTCGTACACGACCGTGTACCCGTAGTCGGGCCCGAGGCGCTCGAACACCCGCTGGATGTCGTACTTGAGCACGGGGGGCGCATCCGGCCGCGGAATCTGCTTGCCGACGACGGCGGCGATGCGCTCGTCGTCACGCAGCGGCTCCACGAGTCCACTCAGCCAGTCGGCGGATGCCGGAACGGCGTCGTGGGTCAGGTACGCCACGAAGTCCCCCCTCGCGAGCTGCGCCGCGAGATCGCGGGTTCGACCGTGGCCGAACTCGCTGTTGGGGATCTCGTGCAGGCGCACGAGCGGATGCCGAGCCACGATCTCGAGCGTCGCATCCGTGGAGCCGGAGTCGATCACGAGCAACTCGACCTCGCCGTCGTACCGCTGCCCTTCGACAGCGGTGAGCAGCTCATCGAGATACTGCTCGCCGTTGTAGGTCAACACGGCGACGGTCACCGACGGTGCGCTCATCCGGACGCCCCGATCTCGCGCTCGATCTCACGCCAGGTCTGCTCGATGCCGTCGGCGAGCTCGACCGTCGCGGTGCGGCCGAACTCCGCGTCGAAGCGGGTCACGTCGATGAGCGAGCGCGTGACGAAACCGCGGGGCGCGTCGCGATGCTCGACGCTCGCGTGGCGCCCGGTGACCCTCTCGGCGAGCGCGAGGACCTCGTCGAGCTCGGTCGGGACGGCGATCGGCACGGCTGCGACTTTACAAACTGTTCAGTGGGGCCGGCCGCCGAGACGATCGCGTGTCACGCGGCGTTCACAGAGAACGCGTCGATCATCGCCCGCACCCGAGCGCTCGTTGCCGGATGACGCGAGGTCGGTAAGCTCGTCGCGATGGCCTCGGCGATCCGCCTCTCGTTGCCCGGAACGCTCGAGTATCGGCCGCTCGCGGTGCGCGTCATCGCCGAAGCGGCGCGGCTCGTGTCGGGCACCGAGCAAGGCCGCTACGCCGCGTTCGACACCGCGATCGTGTCGGCGTTCATGGAGATCTTCAACAACGTCGCCGTGCACGCGTACGAGCGCGCGCCGGGCACCGTCGAGATCGAGATCTCGTTCACGCCCGACGAGATGGTGATCGACGTGACCGATCACGGCACGCCGTTCGATCCGCGCAACGTCCGCCCGTTGCCGCCGGAGCTCGACGACGAATCGCTGCCGGAGAGCGGGATGGGCATGCACATCGCGACCGCGATGGTCGACGAGCTCGCCTATCACCCCGGCCCCCCAAATCTATGGCGCATGAGCAAACGAGCCTGGAGGAGATGATGCCGTCCCCGTTCGAAGTCACCCGTCGCGACAATCAAACGATGCTCGTCGTGCGTGGTTCGCTCGACATCAACACGGCGCCCACGCTCGCCGCGGAGATCGATCGCATCCTCGCGGCGAAGCCCGCGCGCGTGAACGTCGACCTCGCGCCGCTCGACCTGATCGACAGCTCGGGCGTCGCGGCGCTGGTCAAGCTGTACAAGGGCGTGCGCAGCGCGGGCGGATCGATCGCGATCTCCGGCGCGCGCGATCAGCCGCTCGCGATCTTCAAGCTGCTGCGCATGGACCAGGTGTTCGACTTGTAGCGGAGGAGGCGGCCGTGCTGCGCGTGCTCGCGATCACCAAGATCTTCCCGAACGCCGCGGAGCCGTGGTCGGCGCCGTTCAACCGGCAACAGTTCGCGTCGCTCGCGAACCACTGCCACCTCGACGTGATGGGCACGATCCCGTGGTTCCCCGGCGCGGGGCTGCTCGCGCGCTGGTCGAGCGCGGGCAAGCTCGCCGAGGTGCCGCCGCTCGAGCGCATCGACGGGCTCGACGTCACGCACCCGCGCACCCTGTTCTTGCCGCGGCTCGCGCACGCGTCATGGGGCCCGCTGTACGCGGCGTCGATCGCGCCGGCGCTCGCGCGCTACCGCAACCGCGTCGACGTCGTGCTCGGCTCGTGGGCGTACCCCGACGGGTTCGCGGCGGTGGTCGCGGCGCGGCTGCTCGGCGTGCCGTGCGTCGTCAAGCTGCACGGCTCCGACGTCAACCTGATCGCGAAGCGCCCGGGGCCGCGCCGCCTGCTCGCGTGGGCGTTGCCGCGCGCGCGCCGCGTGGTCGCCGTGAGCCGGCCGCTCGCGGACGAAGCCGTCGAGCTGGGCGTGCCGCGCGAGCGCGTCGCGATCGTGCTCAACGGCGTCGACGGCGAGCTGTTCTTGCCGCGCGATCGCGAGGCCGCGCGCGCCGAGCTCGGTCTGCCCGCCGGGCCGATCGCGCTGTTCGTCGGCAACCTCAAGGAGGAGAAGGGCGTGCTCGATCTCGCGGGCGCGTGGGCCGACGTCGTCGACGGTCAACCCGACGCGACGCTCGTGATCGTCGGCGACGGCCCAGCGCACGCCGCCGTTTCGGCGAAGGTCGGGCCGCTCGGTGCGCGGGTGCGCCTCGACAAAATTTTCCAAATCCTCTACTCTCAACAATTTCTCTCTCTCTCTCTCTCATCAACTCACCCTCTCTCTCTCTCTTGGCAAAAACTCAGGAAGGCTACGGTCCTGCTGTTGTGGACAAAACTTCAGCAAGTTCTGATGCGATTCGCGGGCGAGAGCAGCAACTGATTGAACAGAATGGTGGTGCTCAATCTCAAGGAGGGTCATCAGGTAACAAAATTAATGGTGTATCCCCGTCAAATTCGAAGGCGCCTACATATCAGAAGGCGTGCCAAACAGAATTTGGGTGTTAGCGGAGATGTTTATTTGCTAGGCCTGCTTTATTTGAGAAGGCCTAGCTCGGGCTGTGCAAGTAGCCATTCACTATCGTGCTCAATTACATAATCCCATTCGCGAATTTGCCTGGGATTTGATGTTAATGCCTGGAGACGAGTGTTGACTTCTTCAGGATTGTGCACTCGAAATAGGAGTGTGCGTTGACCTCGGCACGTCACGCGCGCCAGGAAGATTGCGTTTTCATCGTTTTTAATGGTGTTTTCGATTTCGTGCTCTAGCTGCTGAAGATATTTGCTTTCCTCAGCCGTGGGCATTCCGTTATTGCCCACCCATTTGCAATCTATGGAGATTCTTAAATGCCAGGAGAAAACTTGCTTATGGGTGAAATTTTCTAGAGCTGAGTTGACTACAACTACTGCTGGATCGTTGCCTTTGGAGGTGTTGATTAACGTATAAGAAGGTGCGGGAATCATGGGGAGCTCTAAGGCTGTGCTTGTCCTAGAGAATACTCGCACCAAGTCGTCAAATCGAGCATGCAGAATCGTTATTGGCCGCCAAAATGCACGATAACTGCTATGAATGGCATATTAGAAAAACGGGGTCAGCTTCACTTCTAGAGCGACTACACTTTTAAGCCCAAGGGAAGTGAATCTGACCCCGATTTCAATGTGGCCTACTGGCGTCGATTCAGCGGTTTTCGGCTGCCGTGCAATTGTCGCTGGGGCAGGCGAAGTCGACTTGGGCGTTCTGGCCGACGACCAGCGAGATATTGGACCGCGTGTCGACGATTTTTCCGTCTTTTTCCAATGTCACGGTGTAACCGCCGGTCCGTAACTGATCGATCTTGTAGCGCCCCGCTTTACTCACGGTCCCATGGCGATGCATGCCGGTGTCGCTACTGGTTGCCGTCACGGTTTCTCCGGCCGGCGCCTGACCGAAGATGTAGGCCGATGTTGACTGCGCATGTGCGGCCGGCGAAGACACGAAACTGATGGCGCCTAGTGCCATAACCATGGCTGCATGACTTATGAAAAGCGACCCGGCGCGTTGACGCCCGCTGACTTTGAAACGCTCGACGTTATGCATGAAATCTCCCTGTTTACGAGTGATACTTCGGACGCGTTGCGCTAGCCGTATGCGGCTTTGATCACCGGTAATCGGCACACGCCTTGCTGATTAAGCAACGCCGGTTGCTGCTTCCTTGCATCGGCTGTATGCATTGCCCCTCTCCCTGTGCGCTGGGCCATGCGTGCCCAGTCGTCATGGATCCACTCACCTATGGATCCACTGAAGGCCCGTATCATTTGCCATCATTGGCACCACCGTCAAATGCCTGGGTTTTGTCTCGGCAGATTTCGGGCGACCACTACGCGTTTCTCCAGACCTACCACACCGGGCTCCAGGGCCTCGGCATCAACCTCACCCTCGGCCTCAACGGCGTCGCCCTCCCGCTCTTCGTGCTCGCCGGGATCGTGGGCCTCGCCGCCGGCCTCTACGCCCTCCAGTCCGGCGCGGAGCGCCTCAAAACCTACCTTGTTCTCCTGCTCGTGATGCAGGCCGGGCTGATGGGCGTCTTCGTGCCGCGGCGCAAGCTGGTGGCCGTGCATGGCTTGCAGGGGGAGTTGGTGCTACAGCACCGCCTGGGCAAGAAGACGGCGCTGCGGGGGCTGAAGACCTTGTTCCTGGAAGACAAGAAAGACGAGATGCTGCCCTGGTGTATCGAGAGCACACGGGTCAAGGGGCCCGAGGAGATCTTCGTGAAATTGGAGGGGCTCGATACCAAGGAGGCGGCGCGGCGCGTGGTTCAGAAAGAGGTGTGGCTGCGCGAGGCGGACTTTGTTTTGTTTGCCGGTATGGCTGCGCCGATCTCTTATGTGGGCTTTCGGCTTTTTGATGGGGGCGCCGACCTGGGCGAGATCCTCGAGGTGATCGAGCAGCCGCACCAGGTGTTGTGTAGAATTTTACTCGATGGCAAGGAGGCGCTTGTACCCCTTCATGAGCAGACGTTGCGGCGCGTGGATGCTAAACGGCGCGAGGTGCATGTGGAGTTACCGGATGGGTTACTTGATGTTTATAGGTAGGATCTTTTGAAGCGGTGGGCGGCCGGCTTGGGAATTTGGGCGGGGGTGATAGCGGAATAGCGCGATTTGCCTATATTTAGTCTGCTATGACTACACTTCGTGTCTTCTCTATTTTTCGTGTCTTCTCTTTTTTGACGATTTTTCTTTTTGTTTGCTGGGCGTCGTCGCCGGCGCAGGTGCCTGTGACGTTGGAGGCGCCGGTGGCGAATCGGGCGCCGCTGCGGGCGAATGCTTATCTGGAGCTGCGGTTAGGGGCGATCCGGCCGGAGGGCTGGCTGCGGGAGATGCTGGTGCGGCAGGCTTCGGGCTCGACGGGGGAGCTGGACAAGCTTTATCCGCAGGTGATGGGGCCGCGCAATGGCTGGCGGGGCGGTGACGGGGACCAGTGGGAGCGGGGGCCTTATTGGCTCGATGGGTTGCTGCCGCTGGCGTATATCCTTCATGACAGCGCGCTGATCGCGAAGACCCGGCCGTTTATCGAATGGACATTGGCGAGCCAGCAGCCGGACGGGTATTTTGGCCCTGCGCGCGACTATCCCGGCGAGCCGGGGCTGCAACGCGATAACTGCCATGACTGGTGGCCGCATATGGTGATGCTCAAGGTGCTGCAGCAATATTATTCTGCAACCGGGGATGCGCGGGTGGTTCGGTTGATGACGCGTTATTTCCGGTATCAGCTTGCGGAGTTGCCCAAGGCGCCGCTGGACCACTGGACCTTTTGGGCACGCTATCGTGCGGGTGACAACCTGCAGGCTGTATACTGGCTTTACAATATTACGGGTGACGCCTTTTTGTTGAAGCTCGCGAATCTCCAGGCGCTGCAGGCCTGCGCGCAAACCGGCGACTACGCCGCCCCCGCCCTGCTCGCCGCGATTCGCGAATTCGTTCATCGCGGCGCGTTCGCCGATCTATTCAGAGTGGCGCGAAGATGCGCTGGTTAGGTGGGCATTTTGCGGAAGTTAGTATAACCGCATGCCGCTGAATCTATTCAGGAATCTATTCATGCTCAACGGCAAACTCGGGATCGAGCGGGCCGACAACGGCTGGATTCTGACGTGGTTCGAGCGGCGTACGGACCTGACGCGGCCGATTGACGGTAACCGAGAGGTCTACTCGGATGCGTTCGAGTGCCTGTCTCGCGTCTCCGAGATTGTCGGCATGGTGGCTGGGCATTCTGCCGCGCGCGTTGTCTGTGGGCTGGCGGAGTCTGCCGCTCATGTCGATTCCGCAGGCCCCAACCCAGCGGTTGACCCAGACGTAGCGGACCTGATGCCGGACCACGCCCCGCCCACGGTCTACGCGGGCGACTGAGGTGGACGCTGCCGAGGCGCAACGATTCGCCGACCAGTGGCGAGCTGCGCACGCGCGCGGGGCTACGTCGGTCGGGTTCGCCGCCGCCCTCCAGGTCAACCCTGCGACGCTCTACAACCGCCGCAGGAAGGTCGAGAAGATCCTCGACATCACACTGCCGACCATGACCGGCGCGCCGCACGTAGCGGCTCGGGAGCGGTCCAAGGCCATGTGGGCCGGGGCGCTGCCGGAGTTGCTGAGTTATACCCCAGCGCAAGAAAAGGTGGGTAGCGCTCAGGCCGCGCCAATTGACCTGGACGTGTCTGGCCATCCCTTCCCGGACGCATTCGCTATTCACGAACAGCGAACGGTGCGCATAGCTGAGCCGATAGCGCCGCAACGGGTCGCGTATGAGCCTGTTGTCGAGTCGGCAACGACTGTTGCGTCAGCCGCAACATCTGCGGATCTGCCACGAGTAGAAGCCGTAACGCCCCCGCAACCGCGCGGGCAGCCAACGAACCGGGCGGGACGGGTTCATCTCGTCATTCCCGACACTCAGGTCCGCAAGGGCGTGCCGGTCGATCATCTTGCGTGGATCGGCCAGTACATCGTGGATCGCAGGCCGGATGTGGTCGTGCACCTGGGCGACCACTGGGACATGCCAAGCCTTTCCATGCACGACGAGCTTGGATCGCTTGCCATGGAGGGGGCGCGATATGAGGACGACGTTCAATCCGGCAATGACGCCATGGATATTCTGGTCGCGCCGATGCGTGCGGCCGGGTTCCAGCCGGAGATCGCGGCGGCGCAGGTCACGCGACGCGCGGCCTGCTGGGCGGCGCTGGCGCCCGCGAACACCGCGGAGTCGCAGGGGTCGACGGCCGTGGTCGTGAAGTTCCGGCCCTGGGGCGCGAACAGTTCCACGATGTTCGGAGCCCGCACCGCGGTCGCCTGCGAGGCGCGGAAG